>JAXRJS010000014.1:7692500-8145000 GCA_037127375.1 Dione juno | reverse complement strand
TGTTTACCGATTTTCGCCCTGACTCAGATATTGCATGTTATGTGCAGGAACCCAACCGCACTTTTACGGGGAAATAAAAATAATGACTTCCACCGTATAAGGGCCGAACTAACAATTATCACGTTTGGAGACAGACACTCCCACTATGCCACGATGGTCTTCTTGATCAAAGTTATATTAATTACGAAAATTTGCATTGATCTTATTATATTGGTTATTAGGCGGGTAGGTATATTAATTTTATGTGCTTTGTCTTTTTTAGTATTGTAACAGCCAACAGAATCATAATCGTATGTACAAATTTAAATGTGCAATGTATAACTAATTGCAACGAGAAATTATAGCAACCGGGCAATCTAGTTCCTCTTTAGTAGAGTTTTTTTAACAATTACTGTAGATAATGCAGAATCAGACTAATCAGAATAATTTGTAAGAATATTTATAAATGGTAGACGAACCATCGCTTACAATAGTTTTCATACTTTGCTAACAAGGCATATGTAGTAATAGCCTGTCAATTTATAACTAAGAAGTACCTACACTTCATCACATTATCTTTACATCACATAAAATAAAAAAATTAGGAACTGTTAAACTAATCTACATATAAGGATATTACCTTAAAGTTTATCTACATCCTCTTTAAGAGTGTCAATAAGCTGTAAATGAACTAATATAAGTATCTACTTGTAGATATTTGTGTACATAAATGTTCTATTTGTTCCTGAAGTCAAGGTAACATGAAGGAAATGATTTTTCCCTTTATGTACATTGCACATCGTTGGCTTCATACATGTTTGGTTTTGGAAACGACGTTATAATTATGTTCTAGGATATCTTATAGAGATTTATTCCCCAATAAAATATATAAGGAAAGCAATAGATTATGAATTAAACAGTAAACGCGATAGTTTGCGGGTTGGATTCCCACTCGGATAGAATGAATTATTTCCATTTTCTTCGCTCTGGTAACAAAGCGCGTTATTAAGTTCCGCCACTAAACACGCAATGTCTCGAAAGGCGGAAAGCGGGTTACGGAGTGTCTTTATACTAACTTCCATAAGGTAGGCAACAACCTTACAGCCTGACGCTCAAAAACACACCTGTGATAACCACTGAATTGGAATAGCAGAACTTGTAAAATAATTACATTCAATTGTTCGTTGTCATAAATGAAATGTGGAAAGAAAGTTTAATAAACGTAAGATAAGATTGTATTTCTACATGAAAAGATCATGCTTGAGATTATATTTCTTCACTAACAACTGCAACGGACAATGGCAAGAAACGATAAGGTGGTAATGTATTGTACGTTATAATAAGCTAATACGAGTATGTTATATTAAAGCATATAGTAGTGTGTATATTTATATAGTATATATAGTAGATCGCGGCGTTTAGTTCCGCCACTCAACACACAATATGTCAATGTCTCTGGGACGTTGTGGGGAACGTGGGAAACGGAGTGAATTAACTATGCTCTCTTTGTCTACCCTGCTATATGTGAAAAATAGCGTGAAGCAATTTTTTTTATATAGTAGATATTACATTTAATTTACTGTTATTCTATTAATACGATAATTATATTAGTTTAGATCTGGAAGGAAAAATAACGAAAAAAAGAAAGATTAATGAAATTTAAACAGTTAAAAAAAACTCTAAAACTTGGATATAGAAATAGAAAATAAATAACCTTTACTTTTGTTCCGTACGTATAAAGAACGATTTTTGGACAGTAATTGTAAAATAATATTTTTTGATTTTTGTGCATACATGGAATTTTAAGTTGTAGTTGGTAGGCAACATAAACTAAACAAATTTCAGACATTTTCAAGACATTTATTTCAAATAATAAATAATTTAAAAATTTGGGGAAAAGAGGAATTAAAAAATGTATTATGAAATTGCCATCGTGCCCCTTATTAGGAGGTACAACAAGGTATCCAATTCGGTAGTTAAGGTGTTCATGACATAACCTACCAAGTATGTAGCTACCAAATGTCTACATAATTGACAGGTCTAACGCTCCAAAGAATTTTAACGTCAGATTATTTTGTATTTTGAGTATTTGGCGCCTTTTATCTTCGTTTTAGAGACCCATGTTTCACGTAATTGTATTTAGCCGTCTAGCTGCAGGCCGCATATAATCTATATTTAGCATATATGTGCACGAGGAAAGAATAGAATTTATCCTAAAAAACCTTATTTTTGCTTGAGCTCATGAGCCGATGTAGCATCTGGTTTTCGAATGAATAGGTGACACCTTAAAAACAATTTTAATGAAACTACGCCAGCTATTCTTTTTATTACGACTTCACAGGACGACGTTAACAAATTTAAATAAACATTTAAACACTAATTTAATTTGACTAATTATTTATATTATTATATATTTTTACAAAAATAAAATATTTATTTAAAGTATATAAAGAGCTCATCACCTTCTTGTTTGGAAAATAGGCATTTACGTTACCTGAAGCTGACTAAGAGACAGCTCACACTTGCTCATTTTGTGGACATAACGTTCTTATCTGATTTGGAAGACCTTATAACTGGGCTGCTTTTCTGTAGCTTAATGTATGACCAACTAAGCCCCTCAAACTGTTATTTTTACATATTTTACAATCGTACTATTTTAAGAGTTCCATACCTCAAAAGGATAAAACGGAACTCTTATAGGATCACGTTGTTGTGCATCTGCCAGTCTGTCCGAATGTAAAGAGCACTTTCTCAAAGTCACATTGTTCTTAAAAAATTTAAAAGTTAAAAGTTTATCATCTTTCTTTCCGTTGCATTATCATAAAATTGGTACGGAACCATCTTATTAGGACGGGACCACCTGACCTTTTATAAGGTATGTATTGATTGACATAAAGGCTAAAAAGATGCCGCGAGGGCTGCGTGTTACTCGATTCCTTGCGCTTTCCCTACAGATGATTGCTTCTCTGGAATGCAACTACTGTGTCACAAAATATTATTCATGCTCAATAAAGATTATTAAATTGTTGCGCCTACATTAATTTTAAAGCATTCTAGTCACAACACATACGCACGCACAAAAACAAAAGGGTATTCTAGCGGCGGCGACGTAGTCATACCGGCTGTAGCTTCCCTTTTCGTATTAACATTTATTAACAAATTTTCTTTATATGACTTATTGACTTTATGCATTAATTGGGACTATATTTCCAAATTGCGTCCGAATAATGCGTCAAGGGAAGTGTATATATGAACCGTCGACGTTCGAAAGACGCCTTCTTTGAGTTAACAAATACAGCGAGCGAGCGTGCGAGAGGAACACAAGATATTATTGTAAACGATTTTATTATTTACGTAAGGCGATCGCTTTAAAAGAACAAGTGCATATTTGTAACAATTAATTAATTAAATTAATTTAAGCTAATTAAATTAATTCGAAAAAACTATCCGTTTTTAACAAGCATGCAAGTGTAGATTTGGCGTACGTCTTAAAAGGCCACTTTGTTAATATTCTTGATACAAGTTACATATCACCCGGTTTCACGGTATAAGTCAACTATTTGCAATTTTGCGTGGCGTGATTGTAGTGGGTTGCAACTTGTGTGGTTAAAAATTGAGTTATTTCATTTCTCCGATTGGGAAAATACAAAAAACTTCGCCTAGTTCTTGAATTCGGTTGGAAAGTGGAACGGAGTATCGTGGTATTTTCTGCCTACTCTGCTACATGCAGGATGCGAAGAAGGACGTGAAGATCGATAAATAGACAACATTTAATATAAATTAGACATTTTTAGTTTAAAATTCAGTAGTATTCGGGCGAAAAAAGTATTCCTTCTATACTTTGCTTCGCCGCCATTACCTAATAAAATAATACTCTTCAATGAAATGGTATGTGCTACCGCTTTGAAAACTTAGTAGATGCTTACGTCATAGGCATCAAATGGTATTTGATTTTGTAACGATAATTTTTTTTATTAATTTTATTAGAAAAAAAAAGATTTTTAAATTTATTCTACTTATATTATAACTGTATCACGGTTATAAAGAAAAGGTAAAACTTTGCCTTCGTTTAGCGGTAAGAAGAAAGACAAAATGGCAAAATAAATGTCTGATACTATCAGTACTATCATATACATCACTATCATAAAACTAATATACACTACAGATACATCACTATCATAAAACTAATACTGGACTGAAATGAAGAAGTGTTCGATTGAACGTAAGGTATTTAAACTTAGCGTTGTCTCATGCGCTAATATTCAGCTAAGGTAATCATTTACCATAAATAAGGATCCATTTAGCGCCGCGTATAAGCTTAAGAAGTCACCAAAGCATTTTTACTTCACGTTGACGTTAACTAATCATAACTTGCGTAAAATATTAACACAAGTATATTCCTAAAATCTTAAAAGAGAAAATAATATATAAACAGATGGTAGGGGAAAGTGTTACGCGGTGCATCTGAAACTATAAGTAAGAGGCAGTGCCGGCGCGCGGCTCAAAGCTTCGTTCATTGCGCGTGCGCAGGGTGATGATATTCCGCATTAATCGTTACATAGTGGCATGAGAGTGAGTGAATGAGTGCAGCGTGCTGATACTGCTTGAAAGGTCAGTCAGTTTAATTACAGTATATTTTACAACAAAATTATTTCAATTCACATGAATGACATACATAATATGTAGATAAAAGTGTAAATGATAAAAGTTCGTAATTTAAAATATAAAATTTTAATAATAGTGAATAATCTTAAACGTAATTGTATTTTATTTAACATTTTTTAAGCTAGGAGACTTATTATATTAAGTTTCACTTATTTACTAAATTTCACTTGGGTATTCTTCTACATAATTTACTATACAACTCGTACACGTTATGATAGAAAGTAAAGACAAAATAATAATAATTTAAAATTTCTCTTAAAGTTCATTAACACGTGAGACAATGAAAATATATAAGTAGCCCGTAAATGAATAAACGTGAACTAATAACTGGCTTTGTTGTTTAATTACTGTAAATGCTGAAATGCAAGGCCGGTAGAAGTAGATTTCCAATACTCGCGATATTGATTCATAAATTTTAACGCAATATACCTATGCATATCTTTATAATATTACAGACTTCATAAACAATCTTTAATTCGTGATGATATAGTAATAGCAGTCTGTATATATTTATATGGCTGATCGGTCGTCTTAAGTTCTTATGTATAGACTTTAAACTTTAGAAAATTAAATGGGCATGCGATATGAACATGAAATTTTAATATTTATAGCCGATATATGTAAACTATGACAGCCTTACTATATTATAAAAAATAAGTGAATGGTTTTTCGATACATCTCCAGCATTTTACGGAGTAACCTAATATTTAACATTGTGTTCTCTATAATCCGCCTTTAAACGATGTCGGAAATCTATGCCAGACTAAGTTAGTGTAGGAATTGTATTCTGAGAGATACGTCCTGAGGGCGCAACACTGTTCTGTACTGAAGGGTAAACTTATATCGAATTGAAACTGTTTCAAATAAGATTACAATTTTTTAATCGGTTCTTCAGGTAAATGCAACGATGAAGTAATTTCTCAAATATAATTTATAATCAGCAATCATCGTTTTTTTTTATTTTATAGTAAAAAGGGAAAGTTTTTAATCGAATTTATTATCTTTAGTACCTATATATTGTTAAACAGATATTAGATAGGTATATAGTATTTCGTAAGTTTGATCTGAGAAGCGAAGGCCTTTGAAGCCAGAAACAATCAATGAAGATGTGACCGCAGAATTGTAAGCAACATAAAACACCGCACGAATGGTTGGTTCACAACGACAAATAATCTTTGAGACTTGTCAAACAAATACTCATGTTTTCACAACTAGTTACAAATGGGACAGTTCACAGTTGGTATTCATAAGAATGTTTCAATTTTCATTAATTATACATACACATAGATAGATTAATATAAAACAATAATAATACTAGTCCACTTTCACCTTTTTTCGTCCTCCTATTATAAATTTATAATAAAAAACATGTTAAAAAATGTTACTTATAAAACTAAAGTAGCTACACTTAAGAGTTCCATCAGTCAACAATTCCAATCCCATTTCATACTACGACACGACTGACGAGACGAATCTGACCAGCTTAATTACATTATCAAATAAATAGGATTATTTTCAAGTACTATAGAAGATGGTTATCTACAGTATGCAAAATAATATTCCATATATATTGCTAAAAATGGGCCACGGAACATTACCATATTTTCTATTTGTATTATATGTAGGTACATATACTACATTGTGTAATCATTATACTTTATTCATTTACATTAGCTGGAAGTATCGTGATGATCAAACATCATTATCTCGATATAAAATAATCAATTCTTGTATATTATATTGCTTGTATATAATTTTTTTATCTTTTTGTTGTCTATGCTAAATTATAGAATTAATTATTTTTTGCTTATAAATTTAATATTATGAAAATATTAAATCACTAGCCAATAACTAAATGTGATGTCTTTTTATAAAAGAAGATCGTATTTTTTGTAGGTACAAGTATCTATCTATGGTGTTGTCGAATACGTTTTTAGTACAACCTTCGTTTTGATCTCGTCTCAATCAGATAATAAATAAACTATGATTGTTATATGTCAGCGTGCAAGCGTACTAGTAGGTCGAGTACGTCATTGTTAATTAAATAGCTATTACAAATGAGGTCGCAAAATGAATCGTGCTTACAATGAGTTTTTATTTTTTTGAATATTTTTTCTAAAACTTCATGCAAGTTTATTATATATATATATATATATATATATATATATATATATATATATATATATATATATATATATATATATATATATATATATATATATATATATATATATATATATATATATATATATATATATATATATATATATATATATATATATATATATATATATATATATATATATATATATATACATATATATATATATATACATATATATATATACATATATATATATATACATATATATATATATATATATATATATATATATATATATATATATATATATATATATATATATTTTATAATGATAGATATGTTCATATAAAAACTGGTTTTATTATTTGCATAATTATGAGAATACTAACTAATTATAATATAATGTTACTAGAATAGATTTAATTTCAAAGGTCGTCCCAGAATCTAAACTAATATTATAAATAAGAAACAATTGTGTTGTTTTTATATGTAGATGCAGGTAGTTGCATTTTCACTATACGTAAACGTAGGCTATATTTAATTTAAAAAAATAAGTATTCTTGATAAAATACTCTAATATAACCCAAGGTGTGCGAAAAATTATTATAAAAAATTCGTAATCGCCTGCGCTGCGAAAACTATTCATGAAAGATTTTTTTTAAAATGAATTGCTGTTGTTAAGCTCTGTATCGCTCTGTATAAGTCCACATTTATAAATATCGCTTAGAAATGTTAAAAATTTAAATTTATTCATTGTAATTTTTTTTAATTGATTACTAAATAATCTTAACATTCTAAGTGTAAAATAATCACAAGTTAAGCGTTCAACATTATTTAAATTTTAATACTATCAATGACAAATGATATTGATGAAATGGTAAATCATTAATTATAAAATATGACAGATTAAATTTTCATATTTAGTTAACGACTAGGTATTAGATCCGATCCGTGATTTGATTGAGACCGTCGTGTCGCAGTGTGATAGCGAACGCCTGTACTGATTGTAAGCGAGGTGGGTGTGGGTTCGATGCCCACTCGGGGAATGACTATTATTAAATTATTTTCATTTCCTCTATCTGGTAGAAAAAATCGCGGCGCTGAGTTCCGCCAGTCAACTCACAATGTCCCGAAAATTTAACGGAAAGTGTGAGATGTAAATGTATTTATACTAGTTTCCCTCTGTGTGTCTGTATTCGAAAGAAACACTTTATAAGAAGTAAAAAGTTACGTTAAGATTTTTGTAAATTATTATAAAAATCGGTACTTAGAACTTAGAGTTTGGGATAAGATAGTATCTCTATTTTCCATTTACATATATCGTGAAAATATCAAGACTTCTAATACAAATATACGTAAAGTCGTGAAGTACTACGTACCTTCATGAACCTAGAAGGTTTAACTATTATTGTAACCGGTACAGGTTTACTATTTTACGTTTCGGGTTTCGGGTTTACTATTTTATCGTTCGTTATAACAAAAAAATCTATATGCCACATAACACATTCTAAGTATCGAGATAGCTCTGACCGCAGCTCCAGTAAAGACAGTGGGTAACATCAAAATGATTACCAAGATGCGTTTAGCTTTCGATACTTTTCTCCAACACTAAAATTATATTTCATTAAATTTGAAATAGTAGTAATTATGAGTTCTGTACGTTGAACACACTCTTAAACTTTATAACATGCTAGTATGGACAAAGAGAGCAAAACCGCAAGCGGATCACTAGATTTTAATATGCTTGAATTGGATAGCAATTTAGGAATAAGGTATCTCTACTATTTACTATTTCCAAAACGATTAGAACAAAGTAATTTTTTCAATGTGCCGTTACCCAAAGGATTACTTCATCAAACATTTTATTCTTGAAATTTTTTGCAGCAAAATATATATTTTTTTCAATATTTTGCGACACAAATGATATGATATTTTAGTAATATAATTGTTGTCTTCTTTTAGTAATTAATAAATTATTTGATTTATTGCAAATTTTTAAAACTCGACAATATTACCTATTTACGACTTGCCCTAATTCGGGCTACTTTGGGTAAGCTATGATTACTGCATAGTTTTGTTATTATGCAAATGTCTCCACTTCATGTTGCATTTATGAGTAAATTTATTTGGGACGAACGAGCTGTAAAACAAAAATAAAACCTTATTTTAAACGATTCAGAAATCTCGGCAATCATTACTTTAGGCCGTAAATATTTATATGACGTGGGTATTTTAGTTTATATGTATGTAAGGTTTTTAGCTTCACGCTGCAATAGCAAAAAATCATAAGCATTAGGTTGGCACTTAGGCAGAGACTTAGTGACACTATACTCTGTTCTCACCTTCCAATTGAGATATTGCCAGTTGAGTGGCGCAACACAATGCCGAAGTATAAATTTTTTTTGTTATATTTATAAGTACATTAATAAAAAAATATACTTATTCAAAGTAATACATACAAATTAGGATTATAAGTTTGATATATAATATCAAGGTCATTTATTGTTTATCGATTACACACAATAAATCGACTGTAGCATTGTGTTTTCTAATGTGGCTTACTTAGACATCAGCTACAAATACAGCTGATCAAGTCATATTTTAATATACACTACTCGACACTAAAACAATATCTGACTCGGGTCATATTATTTCATAATGAAGTTGGCACGCAATAAATAACTGTAGACATTTTATTTTTCTTTATTACATACAAAGCGCGGCGTTGAGTGTCTTGACACTAAGTTCCTACCCTGATATATTCGGGATATAGTGTGAAGAATATATTGATTCTTTTACCTATCTTGATTTCTTAAAAGAGGAGTAGTCTAAAATATATACATATATATATATATATATATTATATATATATATATATATATATATATTATATATATATATATATATATATATATATATATATATATATATATATATATATATATATATATATATATATATATAAGTCGAGGAGCATCATACTCTGTAGAGTACTGGTATGATATCAGTATTTCAAATAGAACTCGGTTAGTTTAATTAATATATTATACAATGTCATGATTGTATAATAACAAACTTGATTTATTTATTTCTATTTGGGGCCAATTTACCCCATCATTAAAAAAATACTAACACTTAATTTTAAACACTAAATATTGTACACTAAATAAAATTAATTATTTATTTTTAATAATTAATTTAATTTATAAATATTAATTAGTTAATTATTTATTTACACTAAATATTAACACTTAAACACTGTTTAAGTGTTATCTAACTTACTTTATCAGTGACGTAAAAATTTAAAGATCCTGAAGTGTACTGTTTAACGTACATACCAAGTCTGAATAGTTGGTATAAGGGAACCAATTATTACGCCCGGAGTCCGAACCCAATGAATCATGTCATTCTTGTGTAGAAAAATTAAAGGTGTTTCTGGAAAAATTTAAGCTAAGATGCAAAAATATCCTTAAAAAAATCATGAAACGAATATTGATATCATAAAGAAATGTCTTGTAAAGAAGACATGAGATGATTAACACAAAAAAATAAAACATTTTTCGTAGTCTTACTAAAAATAAATGGAATATTTTACAAATATCGTTTTTAAATGACTTTTCCCTCATATTTATTTAATTTTCAAGCAAATCTGGATTCAGTCAATGACAAGAATGGAGATGTCGTTGCAAGCAAACTACTGTGTTCCGAACCACAGTACTAGAGAAAAGCCAGCCACTTTAAGCACATGTCATGCCAAATGCCATGCATATGCCAAAAACAAAATAAAAAAATCCCGTTGAAATTTCAACGTAATTACGTGAAAGACATGACATAGATGTTTATCTGGAAATTGAAGTATGATGAAAAGTGTTTATTTATGTTTTTGTTATAACAATGAAAAAGAATAATAATGATAATAACATAATGTGGTGAAGCCTTATATAAAATAAAAAATGATTGAGCATTGTATATCAGTTTCAATTATAATATTATGATAGACAAGAATTAAAAATTCCCAAAAATATCTAGCATAATTATGCAATTCAAAATTTCAAGGTTGGTCTTCAAGGCCTGTTCAAGATGATGACAGTTTTTAAGTAGATACTTTAATTCTATATTTTTGTTAGTAAAACACGCTAATTTTTTAAATGAGACCAGTATAGGTACTGATCTCAGAACTTAGGAGTCCTGAGATGTCGCTGTAGGTCACTGTAGGTCACTGTAAGTCTGCGGTCAAAATTACCTCGGCCACTTAGGTCGTACAGAACTTTTGTTATTTCCCTTTAAACATGCGAGCGAAGTCGCAGGTTAAACTAATATTGTAACAAAAGTGCTTAAATAAATAACATACGAGTACATCAATGTTTGCATTAATGCTTTTCCAAAGAAAAGGAACAGTTAGATTTTATCACATAAGTGCGAAAAAATACTTTCACTTTATCCCTGTTTAGTAGATGTTTTGCTACTGTCATATTATACTTGTAATAATTTATTACTTGTTTCCTATAGAATAAACGTCTTCGAGTAATAGGATGTTTATCTTAAATATATAGGACCACCACCAAGGGCTTTATTGTGTGAATAATACTATTTTATATACAAAATACATCTGTGTATGTATATTAACGAGCAAATTGCGTATAAGCTTAGTGTCAATGCATCAACACGTTTCGAGAGATCGTTAATGGCAGGAAATGTGCCCAGACGAAAGCTCGAAATCTCGTATTGTTTTTACCAGTATGCACATGAATATATATACAATATATCGTAAGAAAAAGTAACAATAAATACTTACTACATGATATGGATAGAATTTTCTCGAGTATTGACCAAAGCTTATTGAGAAAGACAAGTAAAAGAACGTTAAAATGTCATAGTGTTGTGGCATATGACGCTAATGACTATTTGATATATCCTATAAGAAACATCCTTTGCTTAGTAACATGTCCACTAAAAAATATATTATAACAGTGTTAATAACGTAGCTTTGGGTTAAATTAAAATAGTTTTTATGAAACAATAACCAAATACATTAATATGGAACTATAAAAATTGCCTCTTGCAAACCTCTGATAAGACTGAACCAAACTTACTTAAACGGGTGTAGGACATTAGTTAACCAGTTGGCGGCACTGGCCCTGGAAGCTTATCTGTGCTAGTCTATATAAGTTGCATATTTTTCTAACAGAACTGATTATTGTCTTCGTCACATTGGGCAGATTATTAATAGTATGTGTCGCCATACTTTGTATGAGCTGACCCAGAAAACATCTTCGGAGTTTTGGTTTTATATATTTAAATTAGTTTGAATATATAATTAATCTTCTACTCTTGAAAGGAAAATAAATATCATATACGTTAATTATATATCTAAAAATAATACTAATATTTTTTATAATATTACTACTGCTATTATACAGCTACTACAAAATATTACAGATTTTTGTCTTATATAGTATATTACAGATTTTTGTCTTATATAGTATATTACGTGCTTCGATGGAACCCTCTGTACTGTGCGTTACTTTGGACACTTAGAAAGTGTTTTATACTGCATGTATCATACACAACTATTAATAATGTCCATTTAATCACGGGAGCGAATTAGTACTTAACTTATGTTATCTATGGAATACACATGTCTATTACCAGATTATAAGTCAAGCAATTTTAAAATGGATATTTAGAGATGTTTCAAGACGTAGATACTTATAAAAAATATTACAATCTTTAAATTTCTTTTTCATTTACATTGAATAGTCATCATTTATCATTACGGGCGGAGTGAGACGGCGACCGACTGTTAACACGATAGGTTTGGACCATGAATTTACTAATACTCTTTATTCGCCTATTTTTTTAGCTTCATTCTGTACCCTGTACATAGCAGGGTAGGCAGAGGGAGCCTAGTATAAAAACACTTCGTTTCCCGCTTTCGACCGAAGACATTGCGTATTGAGGCGGAAGTCAACGCCTTGTTACCAGAGCGAAGAAAATGTATATAGTTCATTCTGCCCGAGTGGGAATCGAACCGATAAGCCGTCGCGTTAACAGACAGCTGTGCCTCTGCGCCACGACGGTCCCTAAATTACTAATTAATTGTAATTTTTTTTTATAATTTAATTCTTAATTAATTAATTAATCAATTATAAACTTTCACTGCTCTGGCAAGTCTGCGTTGAGTTTGGCCATTGTGTATTGACTGCACTATCGCGATTTCTGGGGGTAAGCGGAGAACGGAGTATTTTTGGCACTAGGCTATCTCTCGCTAATATATAGAAAAAAAATATTAATAAGCTGTATATATAATAAATGTATCGGTATATCTTTATTCTTTCAAGATAAACGAGATGTAAAATAAACGACTTGTAGTTTAACTTTCACTAGCGAGTCTATATTTTAGTATTTATGTAATTATAGATCAGATGAAACAAGTATAAAATGAAAATGAAAACGTGACTAACAAAGTAAAACTGGCTTTGATATAACCTTGGCCGTGGGACGAAAGCTGTAAATAGTTCTGTATGCCTCTATGAAATTAATAAAATACTAAAAATAATGTGTTTGTATAAATAAAAATATTTACGAAAAGAATATTTGGACCTGTGGCGTTGATCTTGATGCTTTAATACAAATTATTTAAACATCTTCAAAATTACAATAGATCAAGATATATTGTGATTATACTTCGAACACAATGATATATACTCGTATAATACTCAGTTTATACTCTTTTAAAAATATAAACAATGAATTGAAGTACAAAGAGTAATTGCAAGCATTCGAAAGCGTTGTTGATTTGAGCGGATAACTGTAAAAAGTAACGCTTTATTCATCTGATCTGCGCCATCCGCCGGCGGCTATCGTTCTCAATGACTATACAGCCAGTGTCGTTGAGGTGAAAGTGTTTGGAGTCTGACGCGTCTGTGTCGAGGTCAACGCACAACAGGTTCCATTATTTTACTTTTCTTTCAGAGGAAGTAAAAGTTCGTCAAACTTTTGACGATTTGCATACCGTAAAGTTCAACGTAGTCACTAGTGACAGACTGACTTGAAAAGTCAATGTTGTGTCATTGCCGTTTTGTTGTGAAAGCTATGTCCAATTTTATGATAGTCCTTGTAAAATTACTGACGGTACAATTTATTCAAGGAAACAATTCTTACAATATTTATTTTTTGTTAGGCTATTTAGGCTCTTACACGCTGAAAACACACACACTATTACGAATAATAATTTTAATACATGTTTATTACCTTTTCAGCATTTACTATAATATTATTTATACCGGATGTATCCCACAGTGCATCTTAAATCGATAC
Organism: Dione juno; assembly: GCA_037127375.1. Classification (NCBI taxonomy): domain Eukaryota; kingdom Metazoa; phylum Arthropoda; class Insecta; order Lepidoptera; family Nymphalidae; genus Dione; species Dione juno. The sequence continues at coordinate 8,130,932 of JAXRJS010000014.1, read as the reverse complement.
TACCTTTAGGGCATAACCTTTCAAGGCTACATACAAAAAAATAGTCAAGATTTATCAATAGTTTAAAAGTAGGATTATTTTTTCCATATCATGATTTTCATATTATTAAAAACTAAATCATAAAATAATAATAATAATAAAAAAATTTTTCTAAAGTCGATATTTCTTTAATACATTTATTTGTAAAATGTCTAATCAAAAATAATATTTGAAACATAATTTATTGCACTTTATTTGAACAACGTTATACTTTTACTCTATTCCTTGTTTATTTATTTACTTAATATCTAAAACAAAATCAGTTATAATTATAATTTTTATACAGATATATTGATGATTATCCCTTTGAGGCAACGAAATATAAACTATTTTTTAGTATTATATCAAAATATCGATATTTTCTTTATATATATCGAGAATCTCATATTTAAAAAAATATTTACATTCCGTACGTTCCGCAAGCTGAGGTGCGGATCTTACTGAAATATATCTCTTTCTCTTTTAAGCATCTAGCAAAATTTTTAATATAATCCTAAACATTCGAAACGAATTAATTTAAAAATAAAAAATATACTTCTTAAAGGTATCAACACACGTATCAACTCGGAAAGTAAACGTATCTACTCGAGCCGCTCAGTACACAGATTTTTACATACTATGTAGTTTCTTTATTGTCTATGTAAATTGTCTAATAATAAAGTCATAAATAAATGGCTAAGTTTTCTTGTATTAGCTGATAGTATATTATTATACATTAGCTGAATTCTGTGGAAATAGCAGATTTTAATTATTACAACGGTGTGATATATTTCCGATATTGTTTATTATTTTGCAATTCAATATTGTTTTGGTTTGTGATGGAGTACTTGTGATACGCCATAAGGCACGATCTCTCGTTTTCGCTATCGAGTCACTACCAGCCGCCTTTTTTATATCATCGGTCCATCTGGCCGGAGGACGTCCAACGCTACGCTTGCCGAAACGTGGTGGCCATTCGAGATCCCATTTGGTCCATCGTGCATCGGTTCTACGACAGATGTGACCAGCCCACTGCCACTTCACACACTTTGCTACATTTCCAGGCTATACTTTGGTCTTTTGGCGGATATTCTCATTTCGGACCTTGTCCATTAGCGAGATCCCGAGCATAGACCGTTCCATAGCTCTCTGAGTGACATGCAGCCGCCCACCCAGTTTTATTCAGTAAACTAGAGTTCCACGTATCGGCTCCGTAGGTCATGACTGGCAGAACGTTCTGATCGAACACCTTGGTCTTAAGGCACTTGTGACTATTAAATACATTTGAAAGAAGCTGAAACTATTGTTGTGTAAGTGTGACTGTATAAAGTGTTGAATTTTTTTTGAAAGTGGTAAAGCCACGGTCGGTCGTTAGTATAACAATAAAAATTAAATGGTTTTACACACACATATTCGGAAACTATTAAACACTTTTTCCTTATATAGCTATTAACTCTGAGAAGGACATACGAATATTGTTGATTTCTAAGACAACAACACTCGACGTAGGCTTTTTAACATCATTTGTATTGTTGTTGATGTCTAAAAGAAACTTCTAAGAGATTACTTGGTATAATTGCCCGGTGCCCTGGGAAAAATGTGGAGAATAATGCAAATAATTTTGAAGCAATGATTGAACGATGAAAGATGATATATAAAAATCCAGGATGTGTAGCATGACAAAATGGAGAACTTAAAAAGAACGCTGAGAAAAGTTGTGAAGTATGATGGATATTTTTTTCCCTATCTGCATATAAATATTATATATATATATATATATATATATATATATATATATATATATATATATATATATATATATATATATATATATATATATATATATATATATATATATATATATATATATATATATATATATATATATATATATATATAAATGTGAATCTCAATTTCCATAGGTCTTCGTCACACTTTTTATTGTTTATTATTGTCAGAAGAAGTTTCTTTTCAAATAAAAAAAAATAAATCTAGCAGTACACGAAAAAATACTATTTTAGACTTATAACTATTACTTATACTTATCATTTCATAGAGAATGAGTGCAGACCGCAATTTAAGTTTGCAAATTTTATAATTGTATTTTTCGTATCTACAATCATGAAGTTAGTACGGAACCCTCGGTGCACGAGTATTACTCGCACTTGACCGATATTTACTAAAATTGAAATCAAATCATTAAAGAACAACATTTGTACATAAGAGAAAATATAAAACTAAAAAATATATCTAACGTAACGTAACGTAATACTTGTTTATTTAAGGAAACAAAAACAGCAAACAATTTCGACTTAGGAAGACTTATTTCCAATAAATTACGGAATAAAAACTTTTATTTAAATTTAAATTAGTCCCCAAATAGTAAGTAAATAAATAATATAAATTTAAAAATAAAATACTCTTTCAAAAAAAATTGTAAAATCACGCAAACGCAAAACAATGGGCACAATAATATTTTTTTAATAATAATTAATCACTGTATGGTTTTCTTCACAGTATTAATTAATTATAGAAAAAAATGTGGGAAAAATTTAATTAAAATTTATTGTCTTTTGAAATAATGCAAGAACAATAGAATAAGTATATATTTCGGATACTGTCCAAGATGGTTATACGTATAGAAACACTAGGTTAAACACGGACTTAGCTAGTACCTATATGAATTTATATGTTTAAAAATATTAACGTAATATATTTACACCATTTAACAATACTTCCTAGTTTTTTTTTAATTTAGTAAAGGAAAATTAAAGGTAAGTAAAATATTAATTACTGTACACCAGATAAATCATATAGAATACAAACAGGATCTTAGCGTGAAAACAATACAACAGGCGGCATTATCACTAAGTAAGCGGTCTGTTCCAGGCACCCTTTGGATACAGGAGAGAGAAAAGAGGAAGGGTGTACCGAGTTAATTAATATACATATAGTATATAGTAAATTAATATACATATAGCAAATATATAATATATACCTATATACATATATTTTTTATTTAATGCTATTTTTATGTAGTGATATAAATGGACTATTACTTTATTGAACATTTCGTCTATTTTATACAAAAATCGTGTTTTTCAATTTTTATTTACAATGTTAATTATAAATATTTTTATCCAAATTGGTTTTAATAAGCTTTTGAAGTTGTAAAAATAATAAAAACGTGTTAAAATAAATAATTTTGTATATGGCTCACTTTTAGAATTACAAACAGTACATAAACATTAATACTACCTGCAGATATCTTCTATACATATAAATAAAATTGGAGTGTCTATTTTTAAAATGTTTTGCCTGACTGTGTGTCTTTCAAACGGAAAGTTCCGACTAATAAGACTGGTACAGCTAAACTGATTTGGAATTTTCACTAAAAGATGAAGGAGACTGCTTTTCTCGAGATTTATGCGGGAATAACATTTTGTACCAATACCGAAAACGCGCGCTAGTAATAACTCTCAGATATAACATTGCATATAAAATATTTTATAGACAAAGTAATTTGATAGGCAAAATTAAAAAACTTTAAGTACCATACATGCATATTAAAGTATAGTAAAACACAAGTCGCTACTTTTTATATACCTATAAAGGAACGGGAAAATATAAAAAGATTTTTATATAGACATAAATTCCTTCACTATGATTGCATATCGATCTCTTATTATTATTTTTTGGATATCATTTTAAATTGAAATAAAAGGTACAAAAAAGGTAGGTAACAAATACTATTTCGGACTGCCCAATAACATGTTTTCTATAATGAAAAGTCAAAAAAATTAGACAGCAAAATCGACAAACTGTTTCTATTCATTTTAATAACCAAGTTCTCATTTTACTTCAGTAAACTTGGGTCAACGTCACTGAGCTACGTTACTGAAATAATATTTCAGAACCTGTCGGAAAAAGAAGTTAATACTGTACAACTTAAACGCCGTTATAAAACGATATATTTTTAAAAAATCCAGTCCTAGAGAGGCCAACTGCGACTTTAGTTCCCAAAATCAAAAAAACGAAAAAGAATTAAAAAGTAATTAAGATACAACTGATGGAAACGGATATATAGAAATTAATACAATATAGCCCACGCAAATAAAATTGCGGATGACAACGAATTTACTTAACTACTTTTAAATATTAATAAAAAAAACATAGGTTGTTAAAAGCGCGTGTTATAATATTATATTAAAAAAGCACCACAGCAGATAGTTTAAATAAATTAAAAGCAAAATAAACATTGTGGAACGAAAGCTTTTATTTAAACGCTCTAAAAGGGAGAAAATAAAATTTTCCTTTTAAATTTCAACTGTCAACTTATAACCATTTATATGATAATAAAAGCTTGTCGCGTGATTTACTTCTGTAAAAAACTAAGTGAGAAAATGAATGCTATACTCATTGTTATATTCATATATGTGTAGCTAACATATATGACATATATGTATATAGAAACAATTTTCACACATACTTATAAATAGTTAATAACACGGTTTTTTACTTTGTGTCCAATTAGGCAGTACCGCAATGTGAGAGTACACAGATGCTTATAAAATAGCTGAAGTACTTTTGTATTACTTTTATCGAGGGCCCTCCTCGGTTTTAGATTTCTCTTACAGATAGTATAGCATATCTTGAATATAGCAGTAATGGCTAAAGAAACGGAACTTTCCATATGGTCTGGCTTCTAAGTGTTATGACAGTCAAAATAGTCGCTAAATAAACAGCGAATACATGTCATATTACTAAAATCATAGCTTATATAGAACAGACAAACAAGAAATATCCGTTATTCTTTTACTTTACCACTAACACAATTTTTTTTTATATATTATAATATTCTGATGCATTTTGCGTTTTACAGTAGTTCACAGTTATGATCATGTCATTTATAAAAGCATTTAAATTTGAGATATATACAATTTCCAACTTTTGTCTTTACATATTTAACGTAAGTGCTTAGGCAGTTCATGTGTAGGTATTTTTTTTACTTTTAAATTTTGCTATGGTTATCACGCGTATTATAGTACTAAAATACGATTAATGTTTAATAATTAAAGATATTGACTAAAAATGTGTAAATGGCATCTTTCTTTAAGGCCCCTGGAACTATAGATAATAAGTATGTTTTTCAATTTAAAAAAAAGCGTACATCACAAAAAAGAAAATTTATATGAGGACTAACAAAATGTACGCCTCCCTATAACATCTCTCCTTGCCTTAAGAAAAATATATTTGAATAAAAAAAAGGATAATATGAATCACTATATATCTTCTACAAAGTACACATTTATTATAGTTTATTTTGAATAATTATATTACAATTGCACTACAATTATTTGAAGCTAATGCTTTTATAATAGTATATTACTCGTACTTATATGTAATATTCCAAGACACCAAAGGCCCCAGACCTTACTTATTGTTTTACAAAAGAAATGTATATTGTGATTAAGTAGTGTCCAATTTATGAGTATGAGCTGCAAGAGGCAGCTGAAGACCATGCTAATTTTTTGTATTCTCAGCGTTGACGCAAAAAGATAATAATTGACACTGGTAGACACTTTTCGTGGGCGGTAACAATAATAATTACGTAACTTTAGTTATTTGTCTAGAATAGGTTTATATATAAACTAGACGAATTGAGGCCTCCCAGGCGCACTTAAAGAGAATCCTGAGATAGTAGATAGAAGTTATTTTTATAAAACATTTATCTTTATAAAACGTTATAGTTATAAAATATTTATCTTTATAAAACTATTTTTTTTAACAATTTGTTGTGTTAAAGAATTGACCTCACACATTTCATTTCTTAAATGATAAGTAAGGTCAGACCATAGACAGGACCTTGGAATACTTCGTGAACATGTAAAAATAAAGATCACTTTATTTTCTAAATTACTACCAAAAAAAAATGTCAACACAGTCATATTATGTTATTTTTTTTTAATAAATTTATCGATTTTTCCGTCTCTAGTCGTCGTCTAGTTGTTGATGTGGTAGTGAGCGGGTATTCATTTCTATCAGACTTTAGATATTTCTTATACTAACTAATACTTGTATTTCCTTTTATTTATTTAACGATATGTCCACGTGATGTAACTTAATTCTTATTTAGTGTATTGACAGAGACATATATATGAGAAAAGTATTTATACAAACAGTAAACATTTATTATCAATCGGACCCACTGGGCATAACGTCACGTCACTTAATTAAACTCTAACAATTTATCGTGATAAGAAAATAACGCACATGTTCATAATTTGCAGATAAGAAAACTCGAAAACCATGACAGCGTCTACCTTTCTATGTGCAAATACTACTTACACGAAATCAGATTGCAATGCCCCGTCTATAATTACACAAGAGAAAAGGAGAGACTACGAGTAAGTATAAAGAGATCGTTGCTAATTTTGCTATCTTATTTTTATATAAATAATGTTGCTCTTGTCAATCTTCTTAACGAGGTCGTCATTGGGCAGAGATTCAGTGAGACCGGGTTAGTCCTTAAACGCGATGTTATTGTGAGTTCGATCCCCGGAAGAAAAAAATATTTTGTCTTAGTTAAGACATAATGTGGCATTGAGTTCCGCCGCTCAACACCCTTTCTCGAGTTTGGGTGGAAAACCGCGAGTGGAATTTCTTGACACTAGATTTTCGCTGTTTATCTTGGTGTAGTCAGGATACAGCAGGCAGCAGAAAAAATCTTGTGATAAAGTTAAAATACTTTGTTATAAATAAATTAAGCGACAACGGGCCGTAATCATATCAGTTGATATAATCATATCAGTATCAGAAAACAATGTTGAATATTTTATTTATATACTAGGGACGCGTCCGAAGCTTCGCTGCTTAAGTAAACTAAATTGCGTTCGTTTCGATATTTTATACCAAATTACATAGTACATCTTGAATATGCTCGCATTTACTCTAATATATTATATAAATATTATATGTAAAGCCTTACCTTTCTGAAAATGATAATTTTATATAGGTACAATGTTTCTGTAAGTAGGCTGTTTTTTAGTTTCTCACATCATATCACAACGTAAATTCAACACTATATCCACTTCTCACAATTTCAATTTATATTCCATACTATTCCAACATTTATTTTTTACGTTTTATGTACACTGCTATTCAAATATACGCTCTGAGTAGTTATAACTCTTATTTATTTTGTGTAGCTAATGCTTAAAATAATATTCGTATTACACTAACAAATTATTATTTCATTTTTTTTTTCTTAATAAATAATGGTCTAATTATAATAGAAAGATAAATAATTGATAAGACAAAATCTACAATTTTCTTTAAAGTTATATAATTTAACTTCTAACTGTAGTGTGATTGGAATTGGAATATTTCTAATTTTTATTTTCCTTACGGAAACTACATTCATTGAATACCAAGATGAAAACTATAAAACATGCTGCTTTACGCTTTAAGCTGAAAAAAAAACTAAAACTGGCTTACATCTATTCATTACTATATAGCCTAAATAATTAAATATTTAATTTGTATAAGAATTATATAGTCACCTTTTTTGTATTCATATTATAGTTCATTTATTTTAAGAAATAGTATTCTTCGGTATATAATGATAATATAATATAGTTAGACGACCAATAGTTATTATGTTGGCGTACAAAGCATGTTTTACGCAGTTTTTAATTACTGCGTATATCATATTGATATTATTGATAGTATCATATTGATACAGGCTAATAAATTAATTTCTCAAATTAAAAAGTTAGCCTTAGGAAGTAACGTACTTTCTGCATATGTGGATTTATATTAGAAAAATTTCCTCTCATCATATTATAGGTAAAAGATACACACACACACACACACACGTACTTACACAGATACGACAGTAACAGACAAAATAATATTACATACTTTTATATACAATGCTTAGTTATTTTTTTTTTATTTTTTTTTATAAAATTGACATTATATATTGTTTTTACCCTTATTTTATTAAATAGGGACCTTATTAAGAACTTTTTTAAAGGGAATTCCGTCAACATTGTTTTTGCGTAACTTAAACCGTTTCCGCATCGCATGAACAATAAATCTTTCTTTTTTTTATAATTGTTCATAAGGTACATCACAAACGGATTTTAAATGTTCTCACCTATATTCATCACAGATAATGTAGAATTCTAATGGTAAAAGAATTGTTCACATCGGTCCAGTAGTTTCAGAGGCTATTTCTATCAAACAAACAAATAAATCTCTCTCTATATAACATGAGTATAGATTATTATTAATTATATAAACTTCAAGTACCCTGCAAAATAAATAGTATCTCATATGCACTTTCAGATGGCAAATAGTGTGGAGAAACGTGCTAGCTTTTGTTTATCTTCACGTTGCCACAACTTATGCCTTTTACCTGATATTTAGTGGAAGAACAAAGATGTGGACTGTCGTATTTGGTATGTTCTTTAATTATAAATTAGTAAACATGTATTTCAATAAAATAAAAATTATACAATGTAAACTTATAATATAATTGACTACAGATTCCTATTTTGCTTCGATATTAGAATACGGTAATTCACTTATTAATTAAAAACATCACGAAATATGAAGTATTATATTTTTTTCGCAGCAATATTGTTTGCAGTGATGTCGGCGATGGGTATAACAGCTGGTGCGCACAGACTCTGGGCGCATCGAGCTTACAAAGCAAGATGGCCCTTAAGGTTATTCCTGGCTCTAATGCAAACTATGGCCTTTCAAAACCACTTATACGAATGGGTGCGTGATCATAGGTAATTGGTACATTAGACATGTTCATTTTTATATTAATTGAACTAACAAACTTAGCACGTAATTTTAAACTCTAAATTAAAATATACATCACGTAGTATACAAACACTAAAACGTTATTTTAATGGGTAACATTCTGTATTGTTTGTTCTCTCTAAAATTATACAGTCAAGTTATTTTCAAGTTATAATATAATTTTACTAATCTTTGTCTGTCAGTAGACGTATTATCAATAAAATCCCCTATCCTTAGATCCTTAGATCAAACAGATTTAACTAAGAATGGAAATCATTTTTCACAATTAGTAGAAAATAATATACAATGTCATAGAACATTTATTTTTTTCAGGGTACATCATAAATACACGGAGACGGATGCAGATCCTCACAACGCTCGTCGTGGATTTTTCTTTTCTCATATAGGGTGGCTGATGGTCAGGAAACATAAAGAAGTGTTTGAGAAAGGTGCTTTAGTCGACATGTCCGATCTTGAGAAGGATCCTATTGTAATGTTTCAGAAAAGGTAATTATGATACTCACACAAGGTTGTTTGTGATCAGCTTCTAGCTTAATATTTAATTACTCATCGAAATTATTAATATACAAAAACACCTTCCCTATTAGACGTGGAACAGGCCATTAATTTGTTAATACAGTACCTGTACATGTATATTAGTGATTCAATTAGCAAATTAATTTGATATTTCTAGGGGCATCAATATTGGTACCTTGGTCAGAAGTAATTAATCAAAATTACTTTGTCATGCTATAAGGGTTCCTTGGCTCCTCTAATAATTGTCGTTAGTGTGATCTAGTCTTATTAGAATCGATTTTGTACATAACTAGTAATTGTAACGTAACATTCCAAGCGAAGTAATTGGACAACATTCTTCACCAATTTTTAATAATTTTATCGTTGCTTTAATGCAATATTGTGATTTGCATAATACATGACGTACTTTTGTATTGCATTCTGTGCTGCATGTCACGTAGGCATTCCGTCTTATTCGCTAAGCAGCTTAGGATCTACCAGTATATAAGTATTTGTTAATGCATATTGTTTAAAAATAAATAATTAAATTATTTTTTAGAGGACCGTTGTGGCGCAAAGTCATTGCCTCGGCCTGTAAACGCGACGGTTTGTGGGTTCGATTCCTACTCGGGGAGAATTAATGATTTTCTTTTTCTTCTCTCTAGTAACAATGCAAAAGCGCGGCGTTGAGTTCCGCCACTCAACTCGCAAATGATTCGAAAGGCAGAAAGCGGGGAACGGAGTGTCTTAACACTAAGTTATTGGAGTTCCTAAGCTTACCTCTGCCTACCCTACCATGTGCGGGATACAGCGTGGTTCTAATATGTTTTTAAAGTATTCTAAATTACAATTTACTGTCCAGTTTTTATTTTAACAAAATATAAACCAAATTCGTTTTCTAGCGATGTAAATACGCGCTTATCTTTTGAAATATACAACGAATTTTCATGCGGTTTTCTTTAATAGACAGAGTAATTCAAGAGGAAAGTACAATCAGGTGGAGTGAAACTATTGTTTTAAAAAAAATCAAATTGTAGAAAAATAGACGACTAAGTGGCTTATTTAAAGATTTTTCTATTTCGCAAAAACGCTGAACGTTGTGATTTAAAAACAAAAATATTAAAAAAACTTAAAGAAGTCATATAAAATTTATATGTTTTCTTCAAGTTGATTAGCTAAACATAATATTTTATTTAGCTTCACGCTCTATCCTATATGGCAGGGTTGCAGTGGCTAAGTGACCATATAACACGATTCCCATCGGGTTACCTTTTGTAAATCTTAATAAATATCAATTAACTTTACCTTTAGCTTGGTGCCTGCTAGGTGCGTGAAGCTTCACGCACCTAGCAGGGTAGGTAGAGGAAACCGTAGGTTGAATACACCTAGTGTTAAGACACCCCTCTTGCCGGCATTCGAGGCATTGCGTGTTGAGTCGACCTCAACGCCGCCGTCGCTTTTCCTTTTTTTAAGTATATATATTTTTTTAGTATAATAAAGAATCTTATATTCTCCCTTTTTGGAATACCGTATTTCAACAGGAAAAAGTACCACTATAGGATCACTTTATTGACCTATGTCTTTATTAGTTTTCCGTGTGTACATATCAAGCCGAAATTACTATCATTTATCAAAGTGTATAATCTCTAGGAGCACAGAAAAAAATGAAACTTCTAAGTCCACACAATCAAAAGATACAAGCGTTTATGCTTCGTTTTTTCCACATTTGTATGAAATACGCCGCGTTATCAAAACTCATAGGTAGTGTTCGTTTCGTTGGCGTAGTACCTATTATGCCATTTTGCAAAGAGTTAGTGATTACAGTACAAATTATTAATAAATGAAAAACATTAAATAAAAATATTTAACTTCACATCATAGAAAAAAAAAACCATTACAAAAAACATATATGTCGTTCGTTTCATATAAAATTGATGCATTCGCCAGTAAATTTCTGTAAGCAATTTTTTATAACTTTACTTCTCCTTGACTTGTAAATCTGAAGGTCAGGTAAAGGTTCTGAAGGACCGATTCGCACGTGACCGTTATTTATTTATTATGGAAAATATCTAACAGGCACAACTTTCAATGTAAAAGCAAAGCTTCAACTCTGTATTGTACTCTAAATTATTTATATTATTATACAATGATTTCAGAACTTATTTGTTCGTGATGCCCGTACTTTGCTTCATTTTACCCACTTGGATTCCCGTATTGCTATGGAATGAGAATCCATGGAATTCATGGTATGTAGCTGCCATCTTGAGGTATACTGTGTCGCTACATTTCACTTGGCTTGTCAATTCCGCCGCACACATATGGGGCAATCGGCCATATGACAAGTGAGTACTTATCTATTGATAAAAAATGTATGATATAACATTTTTTTGTACATGTATATTAAACTTTTGCTGAGAAACTTACATATAGCACACTATAATTTCAAAATATATGTTCAAATTAACATTATTTAAATATAGTGAATCAGAAGCGGAGCTATGCTAAATACTTAGTACAACAAGCAACAAAATTACTAACTGCCAAAGACATATTTATTACGGGGTTATTTACATCTAATAGTATATTTTTATTAGAATTCAACTTAAATTTAATACTCATCCTAAATAAGAAAACCGAAGCAGAATCTAAATTCTACTTAATGAATGAAGATACAAAAATGTGCTATTTTCTAAGCCATGAAGTCATTTAATTACTCGAAGATGGGTGTTATCTGGTGAAAGTTACTATGATCTAGTTCAATGACCCTATTTCAATTACTTAACTTAATTTAAACTTCCATCAGTGCCAGACCAATCATATCCTTTGCTTGGCTAAGGGCCATTACTCGTTTAACAAAATATAATTTAGAAATAATGTTTATTAATGTATGACATATATTATGATTAAGTATACATTTGTTTCGTTATGAACTCCTTTCTATATAACTCCTTTCACTATTTACGAAGCATTTGATTCATACACGCTGGATATAGTTATACTATTCTAGCGATTTTGTAGTCTTATTAATACTATCATCATTTTGTTGTCACCTTTTTGTAGGATTTTATTAATAAAATTCATTGTCATCGTCTCATATATATCTGCTTCATAGTAACAAAAAAGTAAATATATAATAACAATTAAGTGACATTGATGCATTTGTTATTGCTATTACAGGTATATAGGCGCTACAGACAACAAGACAGTCGCAATTTGTGCATTCGGAGAAGGATGGCATAACTATCATCATGTCTTCCCATGGGACTACAAAGCAGCCGAACTTGGGAACTATAGTACAAATATGTCAACAGCCTTAATTGACATCGCTGCTAAATATGGTACGACATTTGGTAACATTTATTAGTTATTTGAAAAATATATGATGATAGGTAAGAGTACACTATACCTACTACATACTTATTGTTTTCATTCTTGTTTTTATCCATATATGACATGTGTACACATATGATCATATATTTAAAGCTTTTTTTACAATGTACTAACCTTACCTATACTCAATCGATATCGAACTTTGTAATGTAAGGAAAACACTAAGAAAATGTTCATATCTCAACTTTACGCTAGGTCTGCTGGGTACGCTATGTCAGGGTAGAGAGAGGGATTCTAGTGTTAAGATACTCCGTTAACGTATCTTAGCACTACGTTAATTTTGAGATATTGCGTGTTGAGCGGCGGAACTCAACGCCGCAACGCAAAGAAATGAAGATGTTTATTCTCCCCGAATGAGATCGAACCCACAACCACGACGGTCACTTGTTCCTGTCTTCACGTGAATACAAGATACCACTGATACATGATTAATTTATTTAAATCAGTATTACACCAATAAAAATACATAAAAAAAACAAGAAAGGAAAACTATTTTCTTGTTAATGCGGCATTATCACCACAGATGTTCTCTTCTAGGCAACCCTTACAACAAGAAGATCGAAGAATGCATAGATGTTGTAGTGGTTGGTGTACAAATGGTATTAAAAATATTGTCTATGTAAAATAAACTTACCAACCTTAGAGTAAAATACATATTCATTTACACAAATAACAATAAAAATAAAATAATACACATGTGAGTACGAAAATATAAGTATATAATTAAGGAAACATACATAAGCGATTATTAAACATATACAAAGTTTTACTATAGCTTTACTACAGCTTTTAACACGATATTTAAATATGTGAATTGTAACAGACTGATGAAATTTCCCCGGTAGTGTATTGCAAAGAATGCACTGCTTTTATAGTAAAAGAGTGACAATTTGTGAATAAAGGTTGAGAGCCATGAGACCTGAATCTTGATTTAAGGTACACAATAGTGTGAGGGTATAGAGGATAGTGTAAAGGACGGTAAGGGTATGGAGGTTACGACGCTGCCTGATTACCTTTGCAGTTGAATAATAAAATTTTGGAAATGTCATCATATTTTTAACGCAAGTGTAAACCGAATGGTCCATTTGGCAGTCGTTCCAATTTATTGAGGAGAGTTTGTTGTAAATCATAAAAAGGGAGGGTAAGGAGGGATAGAAACTAAGTGTTTCCAACGTCTCAATCAACATATATAACAGATACTTATGGGTTATATGGGGTTTCCCAGAAAAAAAAGATTTTTTGTGTTTTGAAGCATTAATTTAAATGAATTTTGGACAATTACTGACATAACAAGGAGAGCGACCTGAAATTTACCTACTTTGATTGACAAATTAAATGAGTTGACAAATTAAATGGAATTGATGGATGCTATAGCATCACGAATTTCTATGTTGTTATAGCTCCTTGAATGGGAGCAGTTATGTATATTTGTAAGTCGTCGGCATAAAGATGAAAAGGTACAATAAGAGAGTTGATAATGGATCTAATGAAAAGAGAAAACAAAGGGAGAAAGAAGACCACCTTGGGGCCAACTACCAGTTTTAAGAAGAGACGATAAGAAAGAGTATTTATTATACTAGCTGAATCACTTGATACTAGGGCAAACATTAATAGATTTCAAGACAGCAAGAAAAATACCGAAGTCGGCAGAATAAAAGGTATTCGTGAAATCCACTAGAGCAATAATGCTTACTTACTGGTCAATATCATGTCTAATGTCCTCACAAATTTTAACCAGTGCAGTAGTAGTGCTGTGTCAGAATCTTGATTGGAGCTAACTGAAGACATGTCTATATATAATACCATGGGTATTTGGAGAGATGAGAAGAAATTTGACAGTTAGTAAGATTAAAATAATGTCAGTAATTAAAAAAGGGATGTAAGATTTGTAGGAATAAGCATTGTAGGAATAAGCATTAAAAAAAACTTCTTTTGGGGAACTTCCCCAGCATGCCGAAAAAGAGTAAGAGGAAAAAAAACTAAAGATATGACGAAGAAGATGTTTTAGATATAATCTAGAGTTAAATATTTACTCGGCTCACTCCATCTCCACCTATAGCTTCTGACCTCACAGCACCTAGATGGTTTTTAATTTCATAACAAGAAACAGTAAGCCTGTTTCTTGTTATAAAACAATGAACAATTCTAGGTTTGAGGTCAGTGTAACAGCATAAAGAGTGTTGATTTGGTGCCATGACTAGATATAGGAACAGTATAAAAATTAATCGTGGTGGAAGTTGTTTGGCTATCGTAACTAATATCCATATAAATCAGTATATATATACACAGTAAACAGTATAAATGTAGGTGAACTGGACGATTCGACAGAGTATTAAATTTCAATAATTTTTTAGCAGTAGGATTCTATCAGCAGCAGTTTATATTTAGTTTTAGCTCTATTACAATTGGCTTTTAAAGCTCTTATATCATTAGTCAGCCAATGTGCCAAAATATGTTTGATTTTAAATTGCTTAAGTTGAGCTTACATATCAAATAATTTAATTAAAATGGAGTGGATAATATAACCTTGTCATAAATTGTTGAAGCATTAAGTACGGTATTCCAGCAAACAAGTCTTAAAGCTGCCTTACAAAAATAGCCCTCCCTCGCCCTCCAAAATGGAGGGCGAATTTTGTAGGATATGTACAATAAATCGTGATACGAGAAAGCTTCAGTCAAAAGTTCATCAATTAATAAGACTATAGAAAGATCAAGTAATAATTGCATGCAATCAAGAAAGCAATGTATGGCATTCTTAGTGTTTAAACTCTTTCTCGTAATTAAGTCATCCTCTGTCAAGAAAATATTAAATCCACCCATAATTGTTGTTAGATCTGAGTGTGGAACATATTTATCTAGCAAATTCTGAACAATTGTAATATAATCAGTACGCCATAAAAAAATTATAGAAAACACCAAGCAAAATTCATAAAAAACTAAACAGTAGTTCAATGAGAATATACTCAGCGGATTTCAAATATTCAGATGATGATTCACATAAAATATAATAAATAATTTGGCTACGTAAGTAAATGGCTACCCTTCCACTATTTTTTCCAGTGCTGTCATTCCTTATTAATTAAAAGCCAGGTAATGAATAAGATGTTGAGACAAGGCTTGAGAAAGGTTTCCGGGACCAAGATCGCTTGTATATCTTTAATCACAAACATGGTTCAAAGGTCAATGGGCAGGGATAGTTTTCGTATTCATTTGCATGAAGATAAAGCTGCCTATAGCGTCTGCCTGTAAGCGCTACGGTTTTTGGTATGATCCCCGCTCGGGGAGAATGAATATTTTTACTTTCCTCGATCTGACAACAAAGGCAAAACACGGTGTTGAGATCCGCCACGCAACAGGCAACCTACGATTCCGTCTGCCTACGTAAAGCTAAAAAAAATTACGGTATTTACTTACGGTATTTCGTACAAATTTCTTCGTACAAATTATTCCGAAGGCATTTTGTCATTGTCAGCTTTTATGTCAAAATAATAATAGTAAACATTACACAGGGCAGGAAAAAAAAAGAAATAAAAAAAGGTAATACTTAAACCATATTGGGTCTTACACCCCACACCGACCTACAAAATACAAACATTAAACTCATAAAATACGAAAGAATGATTCTGCCAAGACAAGCTCACTTTCTAATTTATAAACAAGTATAATATGAAAATTATTACTATGTAGAATTTATAGAAAATATAGAACATTTGAGATACCTAATTGAACCAAAGAAAATAATAATAATTTATAGAATATAATTGGTAAGTACTTGTTGCGAAAAGTTGACTCAAACTCTGCAAAAATAATTTAAAAACGTATTGTAATAAAAGGTATTGTAAATTATTTTTTTTATCGGTAATAAATTACTTAATTAAAAATAAAATACTTAGTTAATTGAATACAGCGGTATAGTGTCTAACTGTCGGACTGTAAGCACGACAGTTGCGGCAAGAAAAACAATTACAACACGGAAGAATAATTTATTTTCATTTCCTCGCTTTGGTAAGAATATAATATGATGCTTTAAATTTAACAGTTAATTTTGCTTTAGTATCCCAATTTTACTCCACTTTCCTGTGTCATATTTTTTGGAATTCAAAATACTTGTGTATAGTTTCTATTATTGATTGATTATTTTATCGAAAGAGGTGAATTGTAGACTATTTTCGCCTCTGTTGTTGCGTCTCGGTTCATATGTTTCCTGACATTTAGCTTTTCAAGATATGGTTAAAAAGGTCAGTAAGCATAAGCCCAAAAAGAAAGTCAAACCATTTCCGCGCTTCGATCGTAATATCTTCAGGTCTCACCGCTATCTCTTCATACGTGGAAGACAATTTCGAGTCTCATCAAGGGTTATGGTACAATGAGTCCGAGGTTGGGTGATTCAGCAGCTCCTCCAGTATTCAGCAGCTCCTTAACGTAGCTTCTCCATCTGTCCTAAACATATAAAGCAACACTATAAAGCAGCTTGCCTTGGGAATTTTTAATGCAAAGACATTTTGCAGTTTCTTGCGTCTCTTTATACCGAGCACGTGCCAATTTGCAGATGAGCGTCTGCACCTTCGCAGTTGCAAGGTTTTCATATAGTGGTGATAAACTTGCCACCTCGAAGAAACTGCGGGCTCTGGCTACCTCTCTTTTGCTGGCACGTTTCACTATGTACCGCTATGCAGCCCCTAGACCTTCTCTTTCCACCATCGTGTATTCTTGTAGATGACAAATCCTCCCCTAGAAATGCCAAAAACTCGTTTATCCACCATAATGATTACTGACTGAGGCCAATGCCAAGGAAACTGAGTAGTTTCATTATTAGTCGATACATTTTGACTTTTAATCTCTGCCAGAAAGTCGATCTGCATCGTTTTATTCATCAACTTATCATCACTCAAGGTATTTTTCAATTATTCTAATATGAATTAAAACAGAATGATGATGAGATCTACTATCCCCAAATTTGCCACTTTTTCGGCAGAGGCGAAATACCAAATCTTCAAATAGATTGGTATGTTCCAGAAAGTTACATATTAAATATTTTTGTTATATTTTGATATAACTTCTTAAGTTTCTAAAACACTAATGTTTGACAGGTGGCAGTGACTAGTTGTCAACTTTAATCGCCTCACTTATTGACATATAGCAATATTAAGGTCTCCTGATCTCGAATATCTCTTTATTATGGTTTCTTTACGTTACCAATGTACATGAACATTGAACACTATCTTCCAGAATTTTACAAATGATCGTCTTTACCGATTAGTTAGCCGCATAGTCGGCTTCTTTACAACCGACTAGTCGGGTATTTGGCTATTCGGCCAAATTCATAGTCCTATCTTGAAAAATAACCTGTCGCATTGTAATTTTATAGGTTTAGCCTATGATCTCAAGACAGTATCAGCTGAAATGATTCGCAAACGAGTAGCGAGAACAGGCGACGGCAGTCATCCATTAGATAAGAAGGCCAAGCAAGAGGACGATCACCATCACCCTGAAAATCCTGTATGGGGCTGGGACGATAAAGATATGACTGAAGAAGAGAAAAAATTTGCAAACGTCGTTCATAAACTGACCTAATTCAATTATTGTAATTAATTGAATTTTAACACTGATAAATTATAATCAAATGTGACGGACAAAGATATTAGTAAAAATGTATTAAAAAAATCATTAACTTTTTTGGATTTGGATTCAAAGGCTAATTGGAATTGTTTATTTTGATTTTTAAATTGTGTTGTTTTATTATTGTTATCTGCCAAAATATATCTACTCCTCACTAAATAATCTTAGTTATTAATAATTTCTTCTTAACATAGATTTTTATAAAAAAGCTATGATATATTGAAATTTTTACTACCGATACGGTATCCAATGTTAATTGTTTATAGTAATCTTTATAAATCGCGATTATAGAGAAATAATACAGGTAATTTAATATAAAAAGTTATATTTATAAGTAAATATTGTAAATTGTTCGCATACTTTGACAAAGTCAAATATACAAGTTTTTAATGTAAGTTTAAATTATTTTTGGTGGAGTTAAGTTAATTATGAGATGTTAAAAGAATAGATACTTTTAAGGACGTGAAAGGTAAACTTTTATTAGAAAGTTATTTAATAAAACAACAGTATTTTATAAGTAAATGTTTGTCTTAATATTCCCATAATATTATTCGTTGGAAGTTGCGAAATATAACAGCATAGCTCTTAGTTATCTTATATGGTTGTTATATAAACGGTAGAAATTAAATTTCTCTCGCGTCTTAAATGTAATATGCAATATCAAAATCTACTTTTTGATATGTACCGATTAAATATGCAATATACAATACAATATATTTTACTGCATAAAAAATTACAGAAAGAGAGAAAATATAAATAAAAAATTATATACGAGACATTGCTCGAAAGAAATAGAATAAAAGAGTGTCTTAACACTATAAATAAAAATAATAAACTAAGTATAAATAAAAATTGGTTAGTAATCCTTGTACAAAATTTTTGTTTGGTTATAATTTATATAAATAAATAAAGTAAAATAATATTAAAAGAAAACATTCACGGTTAGAAAGGTTTATTTTAAATAATCTATTTGTTGATTACAGACAATTATTTTTTTTTCAATTTTTCAATAAAAACACTTGAAAATGATAGTTTTATATTTTAGTTTTGCTTTTCTCCATTATCTTGCTGACGCCAATTATGCCCTTCAAAAACTTTATCAAAAAGTTGCGTAGGATTTGTAACCTTTCCAGTTAACTTTTTTAGCCAATTTGAATTAACTTCATAATCGTTGACAGGCTGATTAGCTAAAAAAATTGTTTTGATCTTCTGATCTTCCATACCAGCAAAATTATTATCAATATTAGGATCAAGTATAACATGCGCTGGTGCATCTCCTAACGGTTCATATTTATCATGATAGGCGTCATTCGCATAACCATCATTAATGTAAATTACTTTCTTCTGGTATTTATCACTAAAAGCATTATTTCTAAGAAGAGTAAAAACGGCTCCTGTAAGAGCCATGTTGTTCAACATTCCAGCTGCCAATGTCATCATTTTAAGAGTTGGCAAGAAGAAAGGCAAGACTGCGGACATGATGAGACCAGGTACTAAAAGGAATGGCATTATTTTATAAAATTGCTTGTATAACTTTTTCATGCTAGTTCGTGCTGTCTCTCTGGCATCCACTGAAACAAACAGTAATAGTTAATATTTATATTATAATCTATAATTATTATACAGTAAAAGGTTTAGGTTTAGGTTTTGTTGTTTTCTTTTTTTTTATTTGTTTTTTATTGAATATATCCGATCCGATCTCCGACTAAAACTCATGTTGTTGATATTAACAGAGACCAATAAAAAATAATATAGATACGAACAGACTTGCTATATTTAATTATCTAAATAACGTGATTAAATAAAATTTTTATATTTGCATATTAATAATATGTCCTTTAAAGAAACTAAGGTTAAGTAGAAAATTCCTTTGTATTTTTGCCTTCATTTCAGAGAAATTGCTATGTAGAATCGGATGCCATACTAATAAAAAACCACTTGTAGAAAGACAGACACTTTAACTTTATGATTTAATTAATTTGAAAATATTCTTAAGATATCTGTAAAATTTGAGATAGAAATACTTAATTACTTTTCCACACATCGACACTTAATAATCCGTTTTCCTTTAAAGCAAGTTGTATACTGTATTCTTCAAATAAATTCATTTTAAAGGAACGACGCTGAAGAAGAGTTAATGTCCGATTACAAAGTCTATCATTAAGCTCCTCATTTGACATGTTGCCAAAATACTGCCAAGGAAAATTATCACGATGAAATGTGGGCATTTTCTGGGAGCGTAAAGCTTCATCCGCTTCCCATGTTCCGAAAGCTGCCACACATTTCAAGATTCCAAGTTTCATTGCACATAATTTAGCAGAATCTAACACAGTTTCGTCTATTATATCCAGCTTTGCGGATGTATCGCGTTTCACGCGCGAATTTTCTGCTTGAATAAGACATGGCCACGTTGCGAAAATGAGAATAGCGGCGCTTGCGCGCATCGCTGCAGGCTGACTGACTTGTGACGGTCAATGCTACCTCGAAAGGAGGGATACAGTGAACTAGTAGCTATGCTCACTTATTAAAGCATAGTACCACCACTTTATTATAGCATAATATTACTTTTATTTTGTTAGTCTCCAGCTCCTCACAATAAAATATTAAAATATTATATTTCATACATTGAACGCGAAATTGCGGATATTATATACTGAAATTGTGCATATTTGCATTTTATTTAAATTGTCAGCTAAAATTACTATTGTATTTCATATCGGTAAAGCACGATCGATATTGATAAGTGTATTTTCTTTTCGTTGTCGGACGTGCGTTCAAAATTTGGCGAAAGTTTTTTATGCATTCCAAATTGACAGGAAACGTCCCATATTATCACCAAATGCACATCATTTACATAGGCTCGGTCACGGACAGGCGACCGTGTCGTCGCACTATAGTTTCACCTCGACAAACGTGCGGCGCATTTTAATCCATTTTGTTTAATTATCAAACGCACACGACATATTACTCTAAATCATTTTGACGTTTTATGAAAGTACGATATGTCCAAATCTTGCACTTAATTAGCTGATGTAACTATAATAAGATTTTTATATGGTTATTTGTGAGAAATTATTAAATTTATTATTATGTGGATCCAAACGTTTGTTAATATGTACGCAAAAGAGATACTTAAATGGCTTTCCTCTAAAAATTTTAGTAAATATTTAATTATAATAATTTAGTACTGTTGATGTTCGATAATGATTTTATAAGTCGGTATAACTGTAAAGCAAGTATTAAAATACGGTTATAAAGTAAGAAAATGGGCATATCAAATTAAACTATGTTTATAATATTTGTACTAAAAATTAAATTAACTAGATCTTTTAAGTACAACTAGAATAACTATAGTTCTGTATATATAATGTAAAAATATCGTCGAGTAACAAAATATAAGTATATAGATATAAATAATATTCTCAAATGAAACATAAAATACAATAGTGAATATTATTCGATCATAAATTATGGTAAATAGTTAGAAATTTTTCCGGTAAGTTATTTAATAAAATGACAGTAAATGGTTACTTTCACCCGAGCAATGTTGATAAGGATCAGAGGAAGTTCTTATTGTCTAAGGGGAATGTATACCCGTTAATGATTTGACATTAGTCCTTAAGTGGCGTCCAATATCTGGGTCGATATTTCTATAGCACGATCACGTTGTCCTGCACTTTCTTTTCGGTTTTTGGTCTTGCCGACTATTGTCTTCGTAGGACACTTTATATCCTGGCTATCGATCATATCGGCATCAGTCAAACTCGAACAAGCGTCCTGCGATCATCGATTTTCGCGAAGTTAACATTAGTCGCCAAAAATGTGTAAAATGTTTGGTGTACTGTCATTAGCCTACGTGGCGATCTTCATGTTAACAGTTGTGCATTGTAGTGAAGATGTACCTTCTAAAGGTATTGTGGATTTTCTAGGAAAAGGTAGCTAACGTTATATCTACAAAAATTAAAAAATTAAATTTATTTAAATAAAAATAAAGATAATTTTAATTATTACGTTTTGAATTTGTATTTAACACTTATCATGTACCAAACTTATTCTTTATATAATTTTTATCATCCCAGAGCTTTTCCAAAATATTATAATGATTCGTTTCGATAATACATTAATTAGTTTGCGGAAAAGCAACCAGTGATAAGTAGTAATAAAAATATTGTTACTAATAATACGGTAAAAGTGAAAAATAGATACATGACGTGAAATATTGTTGTTTAAAGTGACTTGGTATTTTAATTACATATCGAGTTTCTATTATTAGTTCAGTCTGTAAGTCATGATTATATTTGTTACGCTGCGTGATTATAAATAACTTGTGTTGTTCAGTCATCTAAAACAGCATAAATTGCTTACGGCAAATGATACTTGTATTGTGGTAAATTTTCACTTTCCTTTCTTGTTTTTTATTAATTTACAAAAAAGTTTATCAAATTCTAAGTCGCTAACAAAAGTATGTTTTTTTCATAGATTTTAGCGTCGGTCGTACGTTTGGACATAATGCATTAAAGCGACTGTCCTTCATCTTCCTACCTGTGATGTTTACACTTGGCGTAATCTCTACACTCCTGATGGCTCTAGCGGTCATATCTGTTAAAAACCTTGCAATCGGAGTTATGCTACTTATAGTTGCCGTCAGCCAGGTAAAACAATATTACAAATAATTTCTTGACTCTTTATATTCAAATTTTTTTTTGGTAAATTTCTTTAATTAGATTTGACAAGACGTTATATATATATATATATATATATATATATATATATATATATATATATATATATATATATATATATATATATAGAGAATTATATGGCACTTGATATCATCTAGTACAATATATTTATCACTTATAAGTCCCTGGATTGTAACCTATTGTTTTTCTTACAAGGCGGTATCGAGGCTCTTCTCTGCAGCAGCAGCACCCGCTCCGTTCGTTTTCCATCCGCGAGCTGAATTGCCAGCGTTGCCCGCCCCTTGGCCAGCATCCGGACCACTTCTATCACCCTGGGCTAGATCTGACAATGACGCAACTATATCGAACTAAATTATAGAAAATATCGTCTTGGAATAGTATACGAAGAAAAATATTTGCATTTATTAGGTTTTATGCAATGTTTCCGTGGGAAATTTTGCACCACTGCGACATTACTACGAAGTCCCACCTTCGTCTGCCTCTCGCGAACAATATTTGTGGAAGATAGACGACGTTACTTTTAAGTATGTGTATTTATTAATATTATAGGAATAAATCATTGAAATAAATTTAATTAAATATTTTTATTACCTAGCTTGTGCTATCTACATACTTATTTATGGATATATAATAGAAGCCCTAATTAATTGTTAGAAATTCGTTTTTTCACCTTTCTTATGAAGTAACTAATGTTACTAATTGCTATTTAAGCTATAGTGTTATAGTACGAACAAGTAAGTATATTAGAGTACGAACTCTAGTTCCCCTACTTTAGCCCTACTCTACATACTCATATCCTTTATTACATGGTCTAATAACCTCATATGTATCTCGCTAGAAACCTAATGTAGATAGTTAATATATTCATTGAAATATGATATACTTGTTGTAAAGAGATCAGTGGTCCGTATCTTTGATTCTCTTATAATTGTCATTATTATTTACTTTCTTATCATTAATTTTATATTTATTACTTATTAAATACTGAAAACTATTTAAAACTAAAGGGATGTCTGAAATACTTCTACCATGTTAGGGTTCCATGTCTCGAAAGGAAAACAACTTAACCTATTTAATCGGCACTCGCACTTGAAGTTCATTTTTTGTTTATACTGATTACTACTATTAGTTTAAACTAATAGATGTCTACTTTTGCTATTAATATACAATATTTATGACTGAAAAACATGTACAAAATAAACGTACAAGCCATTTTGGTATGATTTTCCTAATGAAAAATATAAGTACATACATACTTTGTTCCTTATATCGTGAAAAAGGAAATTAAGTAAGTAGTGAAATCTTCACCATACAATATATAGAGGTTGTTTATAGAGGTCAATCTTTGCAACCTGTTCAAGGCCCAGGTTTCTAACTAGTTAAACACTTGTTCCCCGTAAAATGTCTACTTTGTGGCGTATAGTTTATTATTAAATTGTGCGATTGACCATACTTATGAACTTTCAAGTTCTTATAACTTTCAAAATGAAAAGCTCAGAAATCAATAAAATAAAAAAATTTCTATTTTTGAAATTCACACAATAATTAACTCAAATTGTAACTTAGTTATTCATATAAATATTTACAATACTCGCATATTATAAAATATTATGTTTATTTTCTACCTTCATCTATATAGAAAGCAAAAAGAAAATATAGTGGAACGCAATGGAAGTCGTTGATCTCGATCAGGATAAAATATTCTACAGCAAGGAGGGGGCGCACGCGCTGTGCATTCGCTAGCTGACCGTCAGAATGAGCTCACAGATAAGAAAAATTGTTGTAGGCCTTTTAATTTTAATTTTATATCACAATAAAGTAAATTGTGAACCGTCTGTCGTAAATAAGAATACGAGTGTGCGTAAATTGGAATTGTACGATGGTGTTTTTCTAAAAATACCAGAATATAAAAATGGTACTGAAAAGTTGCTTTCATTCGAAATTGACACAAGGGATAATAAAGAAACCGGTAAGTTAGTTTGTTTTAAGTATTAGTAATAAATAACATACTGAATTCATACACTTTATAACGTCCATAGTCACTATACACGTGCTTGCTTAACATTTGGTAAATATTATGCATATTTAAATAGAATGATTTATTGATGATTATTAATTTATATAATTAGACTATATTATTCATATATTAAATCATAGAATAAAAATGATTACAAATATCTCTCTAAATACTTTTTCCAAACATCCGTTTTCAAATTACTAATTAATGTAGGTGTAAGAAAATATCCACCTATTATTTTTGATTTGATGTCACCTTGTTACCTTCACGTGTTCTAGAGCAAAAAAGTCTTAACAGAAGGGCAGAGATACAAATAAATGGACAATAAAGTAATCCTATAAGAATTCCGTTGTTTTCTCTTCAAATATAGAACCCTAAAAATTCAACAAAATAGAAATTTTCCAACATTTTTTTTACCGTAAATTATTTACCCGTTCTAACAAGCACATAGAAAGGTAAAAAGTAAACTCTATAAATTGTGGTAGATAAACTTTCCAAACCACATCTATGAATTACTTTGATGCTCTAAATTTTTCTTAAACTACAAACATGAAAATTTCCTGATTTAAATAAATTCATATTTAAGTATGGGTAAAATAAAAAGAAAAACATGTTTCAATAGCTTATGCCTCAAAGAATTTTGTTGGTTGTCGTGCAGTATAGATTTTTTAACTATTATATATTTATTTCTTTAGATATCTGTGGAGATGATTTTATATAGAATAAATCAATTATTGACTGTGGCGCAGCGAGACAGTGGGGTTCGATACCCACTTTAGTATTCATTTCTTTCATCTCCCCGCTCTGGCAAGACAGCGTGCGGTTGAGCTTTATAACTCAGCACGCACATTTCAAATATATAGAATGTTTTGACACTATTCGGTCTTCACCTAACTTGCTACATGCGGAATAAAGCATAGCTATAGCTTAAAACATTATAAATCTGTTAATACATCGATTACCTACCCCTTATTGCGGATTCGGCAGGGAAAATAAAAAAGTTCAAGACGTTTTCGTTTTAGTTTCTATTGGTTTTCGATGGAAAAATCTAACACTACGCTTAGTCTCCTACCCGCATTAGTAGTGATCGAATCCATAACAATCATGTACATGTGTGTACTTGTACAATCTGCTATTTCTAAGCCTAAATGGCCCCATAGACCCCATATCCCTTGAAGGAAGTATTATTAATACTTTAATACAAAAAATAATAACAATATAATAATTTCTAATCTATTAAATGTCTGTTTCAGGACGAGGAAAACAAAAGAAATTAATGCAGCGAATTCTACCTCTATTTATAATGCCTTTTGTAATACAGTCCACAATAGTACCTTTGGTCCTTGGCATGCTCAAGTTCATGTTATTCAAATCTTTGATGATAGGAAAATTGGCTTTGGTTCTTATTATTATAAATGCTTTTAGAAATAGTAATGCTTTTAAAGCTAGACAAGATGAAAGTATAGCGAACTTACATTACGGTTACTATGGCAATGGTATGGAAGAGTACGGCTCTTATTTCAATTCATAAGTTTTTTAGAAGTTACTATTTTGAAAGGCCAAAGTTAATGTTGATAAGATTAGAATTTTTTTAAATATTTTTTAAGCTTTTATGCAACCTGAATGAAAACAATATTTAAGTTAAATGAACGTAATTAATTTATTAGTAATTAAATATGAGACGTCATCGTGGCGCGGTGTAACAGCGTTTAACTGTAATCGTGGTAACTGGTTGTGGGTTCGATGCCCATTCGGAGGAATGAACTATTTTTATTTTTCTGTTTTAGTAAGACGTCGAGCTCCGTAGACGTTATTTTAAATACAGAGGCGAGGCGGACAACGGAGTGTCTTTTGACTAGATACTTCTGCCTACCCAAAATAAATACTCGTTTTCAAATAACTCAGGGGCATTATATTGATGTTTGGAAATGTATCACAGCTGTGAACATTACAAAATGTTGTCATCGATGACTTATAAATGGTATAACTTAAAAATTTCCCATGTCACCACTTTTTGCACACACACACTAAGTCACAATACAATTGACACGGTATATTGCGGGCTAAATTCAATTATATTTTTCTGTTATATGTGCAAAATGTATTTAAAAATTACTATATATATATATATTATAACATTTTTACATACATAATAATATACATTTCCATAAAGAAGACAAGCTTTAAAATAAATAAGGAAACTTCTGGAATATGTTAAACTCATATATTCTCAATTATTTATTCGAGGAAGTTGAGTGAAATTGATGTCAAAGAAAAATAAATTAGAATGCTTTGTTTAACCGGAAGAGGAAATTTAAAAAAACATGCGTATAATTTAAGTGATAATACAGTTTTCTAATGCTTGAAATTATAAATGCATTTGTTTAAGAATAAGATATATTCTTGATATATACGATAAGCGCGACGCGGGTTAAATTTCTTTAAATTACATCCATGTTTACATTACAATTTTTTTTTATTATTCCGTGAGAATCATAATATATGGCTAATTCTGCACATTGGCCTACAAAGCTAGGAAAATTACCGGTTCTGTAATCTGGTTACTGCTGCCAGATCATATCACTGCATCGTATCACCCAGATAAGTTATCATAATATTACGATCTAAAAAATCAATGCTACGGAAAATATTTAAAATAACTTAAAATGCCAAAATCTTTTATACGGGGAAAAATATTCCTTTTCTTATTTAAGAACTGAGACTAATAATAAATCTTTTAATACAACACATGAAAGAAAAAAAATCTTTCTTATATTTATCTAAGAAAAAAGTGTGAGATAATTATTTATTTCAGATACAAACGGATTTTGTAATTATAGATTAACGAATATATTTTATAGTTAATGTTAAATGTAATATTACAGTTGCTAATTAATATTTTGTAATTCTGTTGTACTGTTGTTATTTATAAATAAATATTACTGAATAAGTATTAGTAATTTGTTCCAATTTATTGTTCCAAAATATATTTCATTAAATTATAAATATTTGAAATCCAAGCCATTTTTATTTAAAACTCCCACAGTTTAATTGTAATTTCTATAAATTTATTTATTTTAAATTGCTATATCTATATAATGCTATATTGCTAAATTGATATGAGAAAGGAACCAGTCAACTTCCATTACACTTATTGTGTACATACTGGTACTTTGGTAGCGTATGATATCTATACCTACGCTATTACAGGGCAGTTGGAAAATGTCTGATTTTACACATATCGATTGTGAGTTAAGTTTATAAGTATATTACATATTAATTACCTTTAAAACATACGAAAATTCCCCAATAATAAACCAAAGTTTTAATAATAATGGAAAAATATTCAGCAAAGATATGCATTCAATTTCACGTTGTATCCCGCAAACATAGTATTGTCACCAGTAATCGACCAGGACCAATGAACTTTTTTTTGCTACTATAACTATAAATAAGGTTTTGTAACAAATTTCTTTAGTTGTCCATCAATATATACTTTAACCTTGTGGGTCTCTTATTTGTATTTAGCATAATATCACTTACATCCGCAATTTTGTAGGAGGAAGGGGAGAACTTAATGGACAACTGAACGGTATATAGAATGTTTTAATGAAACCATTCGACATCCGTATTTGTTAAGCTAATTGTTAAGAGAATAAATTCATGATATTGCTCATAATATAATGCATTCAATTATTCAATCTTATGGTAACATTTTTTTACCATGAGAGCCTTTTAAATTTATATTTATTTTATGAAACAATTCGCAGTTAGCTTATTTTTATAGATATATTAAATGACAATAACTTCAAATTACTTTCAATTACTAGGGTAGTACAGGTGAGGTTGACATTCGGGTCGGAAAAGATGAACTCCGTTTTCTTCTCCGTTCTTGATTTTAACAATATTTTGACCAGACTTGATCAGACTTTTTTAATTGAATTGAGCTTTTATTTTGCAGTTCTACATTTTAAACCAAGTACACAGTGTATATTTACCACTAATATACATTATGCTCTTTCTTCAGGACAAGGTGTCGATTAGTGATAAATAAATATCGACGTGATCAATTGCTTCGTTTAGGCCATCAAGAAGTTCCCTTAATAATTAATCTATTTAAGTCCAAAGCAATAATTTGGAATGGACTCCCGTACATTCTGTTGATGTCGATTATTTGGAGTCGTTTACTGAATGTTGATAACTATAGATTTTCCCTATTTTTTAAATTTATAAACGTTATCTATAAATAAATAAATATTTTTACATTACTTAATTTGTAAACTTTAAACTTTATTTAAAAAAATATATATCTCGTTTACAGTGTTCGCTCGCACTGCAACGATGGGATACATAAATTAGTGACATCTATATATTTAATAAAATGATAGAAAAGTCAATTCTGTACATTTAATATATAAAAAATATATTGATTGGGTCGGTTAATATATCGATAATAGAAACTAGAAATCCACTCAGGAGATTTTTTGTCTGTCTGTCTTTCTGTCTCTCTGTCTGTTTATTTGTCCTCTAATCACGCAATAATTACTGAGCATTTTCGAAAACCAATATTGTGTTTATAAATTTATAGTAATATTTTATAACATCTGTCAACATATGTTATTATTCATTGAAATAAAATTTCTGCATTACGCTGGCGGGATTTTTTATTTGTATTAATGTCGATGTATCTTAAATACATCTACAGACCATAGATGAAATTGACGTAGTATTAAAGTATAGATAAGTCAATGTTCATAAAAGATTTAAAAAATGTATTGATGGGTCGATTTATATAGCGTTAAGCTATCGTTAAGTTATTGAAATATAAGCTTAAAAAATTCGCTGTGGATTTTTGGTCCGTATGTTTGTTTCTTTATTCGCGAATCACGTAAAAGCTATTGGCCAAAAAAATGAATATGAATGATGAATTTGAACATTGCAACAGTTTTCTTAAAAAAAATTAAACTGACTAACCGACTAAGTCAAATTCCTTTGATTATCGGTATCTACTAGAGAATGAATAAATTTTGACAGCTTTACAGCATTTTCACCTGAATCAACATATAGAACAATTGTCGTCCTGGCATTCAATGAGGTTTCCGTAGACAAAAATAAAAGTCATATTTTAATTACGTCGATTACTAGCAAGTGAAGCTAAATTATATATAATAGATTTTGTCGAACAAATTACTTAATTTATTTATAATATGAGCATAATTTAAGTTCCAATAACGTTTTTTTAGTATAATAGTTTATGAGCATAATTTAAGTTCCAATAACGTTTTTTAGTATAATAGTTTATTTTAAACACTGGCGATATTTGAAATAGAAGATAATAGTACATTTGACGGGACTAGAATAAAGAACGCGAAGAACGCGGAGTATTTAACAACAAAAAAAATATACAATTTACTTCTATTAAATAAAAAATAAATAGTGTTGGTATGATTTGGATTATAAATTTCAAGTGTGGGAATTGGATATTGTATTTTTTACGCCATGATAGAACAGCTAGAACATAATCTGCTTAGACTAAATGTTAATTATATACGCTTACGTTTTAATATATACATGCAAGAAACATATTGGTACATTGATCGTGATTTTTACTAATAGACACGAGTGATTCAAAAAAGACGACGAGAAAGTCGCAGAATTGCATTGTGACGTAGGTATAAAATTTTAGAACGAATGCGATCTAGCTAACTTAAGCGGGCGAAGTCGCGAGCGGGTCGCTAGTAAGTAAATAAAATTGTACCTGTCAACTATTAACCAATTGCCGCATTAGCAATTCTAAAAAATATCGGTCAAGTGCGAGTAGTACCCTCGCACCTAGGGTTCCGTACTAATTTCAAGATTTAAGGTATTCTGCTGAGAAAAATACTACTCATAAAAATTAACTTAAATTTGCAGTTGTATCCAGTAATCTTGTATGATATGATCTATAAATATAACTTTGTAATTGGTCCTTTTTGCGTTATCCTTATAAATGATCTAATTTGAGACTTTATGCTTTATATATACTATAAGTTCTTACATTCCGTGAAATTTCATAAGTCTAGATCAACTAAATACAACTAATAAGCATTGACAAACTTTAACTTAACAGTTAAGCTTAACAGTTTGTATAGGTTTTTTTTTGGGATATCTCTATATTTTATTTTTGAATTTTTCCCTTTGGTTGTACTATAAGTTCTAACTTATTGGCAAATTTCATAACTCTAGGACGACGAGAAGTAACCTAGTAGTAGTTTAGTAGGTTTTCATTACGCGACAATTTTGCAATGCAAGTTTATTTTTTCTATGCTTCATACGTCATCAATTTGGATATTTCACATTAATTTCAGCTTTATTCTTTTACGTGATTTGGAGAAAATCGTCTTGACAGACGGACAGACAACAAAGTGAGTTTCTAGAAATACTTTGAAAACGTATTGTTTTATTTAAAATTAAACTGTAAAGTAAATTCACGCAAACTAAATTTAGGAAATAATGTTATTGTGCCACTGGATATTGAATGAATATTTGTTTATGGCCAACATAAATTTGACACATTTTAATAAATTATGAAGAAGCATTAATCGAAGGATTTATAAAATACTTTTTTTTATTAATTACAAAAGCATATTACTTTCAAAACTAATAAAGTATATTTAATATTAATTTTCGATCGCTTTGTAAACCTATCACGGTAAGTTACGTTAACCTGCAATTCTAATCAATTTGCACAATCTAAATATTTAAATTTTTATGATTTCAATAAAAATAAATTACAAATATCAACAGCACATTGATTTTGGTGTAATATAGTATGGGTTAAACAAGCAAATTATGAACTCTTTGAGGGTATTTTATACCTTAAATTTATAATAATGATAAATTTGCATGATTTTTTTAGTATGTATAACCTTATATATAACTAGCTATAACTTTTATTTTTCCATTATGTATGTGTATGTGGTATATATGTATGTGCTAGATATTTGTATGAAATTAAATTATCTAAGCAAAATAGGCGTTTCAATAGTACTCGTATTAGGTAAACTAAGTTATGTTTACTTAAGGAAAATATTCCATAATATCTACAAGGCTAAGAAATAACACTAGAAAATGTCATAGCAGCATTGACAGAGATAAATTCGCAATTCGAATTATCAATTCATTATCAATACTACTTTAGACAATGATAGTATTGAACTATTTTTCTTATAATATATGGCATAGGCTATATAGCAAATATATATATATATATATATATATATATATATATATATATATATATATATATATATATATATATATATATATATATATATATATATATATATATATATATATATATATATATATATATATATATATATATATATATATATATATATATATATATATATATATATATATATATATATATATATATTATATAGGTGGTATTATGTGTATACAGAGTCCACTTCTACAAACGACATTTGAAAGACAAGTGCTTTTGTTACTTACTAACTACTAAATAACTAAATAACTAATCGATATTTACGGTAAGAGTAAACATGTTACCTACATAAATAAGGTATCCCCCCCTTTGTACTCGCTCGTTTGACTTTCGGTAAATTCAGTTCGCAGTGTTTGCTAGTGAAAATGCAACAGTGTTGTAACTAAACTATTGCGCATGAATTTGGTTTCTTTTATATTGTTATTTTTATCACACTGTGTAGCGGTTAGTGCTATGAACGCTTAAGACTATTATCACGTTTTCGCCACTATATTTGTTTAAAGTGAAAGTTATATTAAGGTTTGTACTTAATTAAAATACATTCTAAGATTATTATCATTAAATTTTGCTAATTGCATGCCTAATTATATATTAATATATTCTTTAATTATTTTTATAACTGTAAATTACGTACATTAAGGTACAATGACGTGCGCCTTTTTAGTATTATATTAAAAATAAAAAGAAAGTGAAAATAAAAAAATAAATATTGTTACCAATTCATTTATTCATTAAGTTAAATGTCTACTCTATTTATTGTTTCTATGTTAATCTTTCCTACTTTGCACTAATATAATTGCGTTATCTCTTATAACTAAATTATTAATATCGAATAATATGTAGGTAGGGACCAAGCAGATATTTTTTTATATAAATGTTACACCTGGCGTCATTTTAGAATTGCAAATATTTTACCAATAATAAATATTTATTTTTGTAATATATTCATTTAAGTGCCAATATTCAGTGCCCTTTCGTAACCTTTTTGGTACAAATTTAGTTACGTATTCATTAGATATGGTTCATTATATTTATTTTATTACATTAATTACATATATATGCTGGTAAGCATTGTAAATCCAGAATACACAGGCTTATATACCAGAGCCAAAACATTTTATATAATGGAATTAAAGTTACAACTTAATATTCATCCTCTCATATAATGGGCATATATCATGTATGCCCATTTCAACACCGGAGATATGTTCTATCAACCCAACATCAATGCTTCTCTTTATTTGATCAATATAAGATAATTAACAGTCACAATCTAGTTTGTTTATACCTGCAAACTTGAAACAAATGTTATTTTTTACTGATCTCATGAACTAACTCACATTTTCGTTTGGCTTAAATAAAGTTTTATATGGAAGTATTTTTCAAGATATTGCCACTATTCAGGTATGGTAGAACTGCTGGTTGTTTCAGTTCAACGTCGCAGATCCTTTCTAACACAAAATTTTGTCATAGGTAGATGACGGTGTAGAGTGGTGTGCGTGGGTTTCCTACTGTATGCAGTTTCTCAAGGAAAGCTAAATAATTATTTGCATGTACCTTACTATTTTTTAAATGGTATATAATATTATAATCATCTACGTACCGCGTATATATCCTAGGTAGACATGGTGCAGAGCTTACTAGAGAGAATACTTACATAGTTGAAAGAGCCTGGATGTCAGAAGTGGCCATAGTTTTATGTGATAACAAGATGTATGGGCACGTAGTGCAGACTTTTGGTTTCTAAGAGGCCCGGGTTTTAATACGACAACGTTGAAATTTTTATAAGTCTCAATTTTTATAAGTTCTATATTTGTATAAGTAACTTCAGTGTGGAATAATAATAGAAAAATATTCTAATTAAGAAGAAAGAAAAATATCTTGTTAAATTATACGAATAGTAAAATTATTAGAGAAAATATCATAAATAAAAATAAAATTATTTTACATAAACTTACAATAACCATTTTAAACTTACATTACTCGTTATATTTCATACAACAGTTAACGTCTACTATGTGGGTAGAAATCCAATAGTTCTAAATTATTATGCTTACCGTTCACTGCTGTGAAATTTCAATTACTCTGAAACTTGACGTAATATTGTTATAATAACTCATTGCCTACGTAGTTTAAGTCGTCATCACGAACTATATTATTTATATATATTTACATTTATTTTTACATAAAACAATAAATACTAATTATATTAATTATTAAGATTTTGCGAGATTTTTTTTAAATATTTATATAGTCCTGTATATAGTTACAAATAAAAGAAACGAATTAAAAGTAAGTTTAAAAATAAAACTTAATTTTATATTTCACCATTTGTTTTTTGTTTAAGTGCGTACACATCTCCTTTTTATTGAATATGTACCAGATTTGACCTTGTATTTCTGTTCTTTAAACTCTTTAAATGAGAAGAAACTATTAGTATTCTATGGTTTCACCGCGTAGTATTGAGATTGATATGCTGATTGATATGATATAGATTGATTGCTTAAGTAAACTGAATTAGGTTCGTTTCGAAATCACATTATATATCTTGAATATATTCAGATTTACTCTAAAAATCTCTATTTTTTTATTACGCAATGTTTTCATGGAAATCGTATTTACAATGTACTTGTTTCTTGCATTAAAAATATATAAATTAAAATGATCATTTTGTACTTATCTGTAAGTAGACTAGTAGTTATGTATGTATGTATATATGTATATATATATATATATATATATATATATATATATATATATATATATATATATATATATATATATATATATATATATATATATATATATATATATATATATATATATATATATATATATATATATATATATATATATATATATATATATATATTATTTATTTTTAGAATTGTAAATAACTGTTTCTTTTGTAAGACACCGCCAAAATCGAGTACTATTCAACATAAAAATAATTCGAACCATGATGAACTATTCAACATAGAAATAATTCGAACCAGTAACTCCTGAAATGATTACTATACATATATTATAGATATTTTATAATTAAGTGTATAGAGAGCTTAAAGTGAATGGTTGGTAACAATTTAGATAATTTTTACAATTTCATGTACGGCTTTTTTATAGTACCTACTGCCGGTAGGCGCAAATTCAGTATAAAAGCAAAATGTTTTTATACTAGGTTCTCTAACATGTAAATTTAATTGTTAGTTATTATTGTGTTAGTTTTTTATAACCAAATAGAAAAAAAAATAAACCTAGATTTAATTTAACATTTTTCTACATTGAATATAATAATCTTCTAAATAGTCAACTATTTTGACATCGATTTCAATATAAATTATTAAGTAAAAAGACTAAAATCTCGTCATCTGGAAAAATGAATAGAATAAAGGCAAGATTAATCTGCCGATTCCAAATTCGTCGATGCTACCATATTATTGTTTTTTTACCAGAGTTAAGTACAATTCGTAATTAGTTAGTAAAATAAAGCTTCTTAAATTTAATTACATAGTAAGTCAGTTAAGAGTTCACCTAAAAATACGTGTTAAATATATATTATTTGCTTGTTTTAGATGACTTTAAGGTGGTTGCTGAGTAACAAACTTCTCATAATTTTTGCGGCATTAGCATTTTGCTTATTTATATCCACAGTGGTATTAGCTGCTCAAAATGTGAAACTAAAACGATCAGTGAATCTAAAATATAGAGAAAAAATAGCAGACCAACACAACAGTTACAAGTATACAGGGTCGGCCACTGACTCACAGGTACGTAACTAATTTATTATAAAACATTTATCTACTATGACTTTTTATTAGATAATTTAAACTTAAATAAAATTCCATAATTTAGGTAGTTACTTGCAGTCGGTCGTTAGTCCTTGGGATATATACACATTTATTGCATAATGATTATCTTTGAAAAACGTATACTATTCTCATAACTATGAAATATAGATCTAAAGAGTACCATTTTAATAAGGGGACAAATTGAAAAAGTGTTCACTTTTAAACAGCAGATTATGGTTTCTAGTTCCATCACCAATCCCATTCACCCATCCATCAGCCTTTCATTCACTAGACTAGAGGCTAGAGGATTATGTCCACTGCTAGACATAATCCTCTAGTCTTCACCACTCCGTCGGGTCCTGCGCATTTTGATTTCAGTGGCTTCCCGTTGTCTTGTTCAGGTTGTCAGTCCACCTGATTTGAAAGTGACCTGTGTTCCTTTGTCTCTAATAGGTATAGCAAGTGGAAATTGAGAGAGTGAATAGTTATGTGTACTGGGATGATTTTTTTTTTATTTGTCGTCTTTCTTGATCCAAAATACATTTTTTTACGTAGTGGTAAAAAGACAGTGTTTCTTTTCTTTTTTTCATTAATTATCGTATTCTTATAGTACATGGTGCTATTTTTGAAATTCCTCCAATTAATTTGCTCAATTCTTAATTTGCTTCCTTTCAGCGTACACTTTTTAATGTACTGAGTTGGGCCTCTTTAGGTTTACACTCCATATTCATATCCGATCCAACCAAATACTATGGCACCAGATCGACAGTTTTTTTTTAAAAACAATACTTAACTATATTCTTGATACAACTGTTTTACATATTAATTTAAGTGTCTCCAGTAAAATAGTTGTAATTATGCGAGTTAAACGTTTTTATTCAATAAATTAACATCAGTCGCTGCAAAATTAAATAGAATACCTATAATACGCATTTTACATATATTTTCTATATTTAAACAGCATTGATAATTTTTTTGTTGATTTAAGAAAAGCCTCATGGCGACATGTTTGAGTATAGATGCAAATAAAAAAAATATTTTTTGTTTTAGGTCACACATTACAGGCTCCCTAAATATGTTAAGCCGATAAATTATAAGCTTTCACTAGGGCCTGACCTTTTAAAAAAAACATTCCAAGGAAATGTGACAATCAATCTTCAAGTACTAGAACCAACTAAAATTGTTTCTTTACATTCCAAATATTTGACTATACATTGTGTTACATTAACAAATGAGTATAATCAAAGTATACCAATTACATCTACAGTACTTTTAACTGCTGTAGAAATGCTACAAATAAATTTACTGAACAAAATAAAACCTAATACTGGATATTACATTCACATTTCGTTCTCTGGAAGGTTGGATAAAGGAATTGTTGGATTTTATGAAAGTACTACACAGAAGGGAAAGTAAGTATTTATAATATTTATACTTATAAAACAAAATCCTGTTTCAAGGAATTCAAGGCGACAATTTATTAACTATGATAAATATCTCAGTATTTAATAATTATTAATCGGCCTTAAAGTTTTAAATTTCAGCCGAAATGTAACTGTCATTAATTGTAGCCGAATTTTAGTGTAGTTTCAGTCGAAGTCGAAGTATTGCAAAGCATAATTCTATCTATTACTTCAGTTCAGTCCTTTTTAAATAGCTAATAAATTTATTATCTGCAACTGAGTAATGCAATTGACTTTGACATTTGAAATTGGCAGCTCTAAAAATGACGTCATATTTTAGTTTAGTTAATTAATACTTACCTTTTTGGGTATTACTATTACAAGAACATTTACAAACTATTATTAACCTCCTAAAATAAACATAATATATGATTTTAAGATATCTTCCATTATTTAAACGTTTAACCATATTTAGTGGGAATAAAATTTGGCGCAATAAATGTGAAAATTTTGCTAATATTATGGAAAATTCTTATAAAATGAAATTATCCGAAAGATTATGTCCTTCTGTTCATCCTGTGCATTATTCTTTGTACTTAAATCCTAATTTGAACTCCGGTTTATTTAATGGAGAAGTGAGAATAGATGTAAATGTTAGAGAAGAAAAAAAGTTTATAGCTTTGCACACAAAATTTATGGATATAGACAAAATTAAAATGTTTAGAAACAACGATGAAATAACTATATCAAAATATTTGGAAATAAAATCTTTAGAACAATTACTTATTCAATTTGATGACCAAATTAGTCCTGGTAATTACCAGTTACATATAAATTTTCGTGGTAATCTTACACGCAATATTGTTGGGTTTTATTTATCATATTTAAAAAATAAGAGGTAATTCAATATTCTTAACAAATTAAGTATTTAGTTAGTATGATTTCTACATAAGTCTCTACTTTTCTAGTACAATGGTAGCAAGTAAATTTCAACCGACTTATGCTCGCCAAGCCTTTCCATGTTTTGATGAACCTGAATTTAAAGCAACCTATGACATTACTTTGGTGAAACCTATGGATTATGTGGCACTTTCTAATATGAATGTAAGATAATTTCTTCAGGTAATTGGTAGATTAATTGAAATAAACTATTACATTTGGTATAGTAATTCTATAAGTTACTTAGCTTTAAATGTTTCACAAACTTATTTTTTTATTTAACATCGAAACAGCCCTGAAAATTTTGATTTCCTATAATTTTTTTCAGTCTTGTTTTAATGAATTTATATTTGTTTAGGAAGTATCAAAAATTACGGATATAGATGCTAATTCTGAAGCAGTTACATTTGCTACAAGCGTACCGATGTCAACATATTTAGCATGTTTTGTCATATGCAACTTTGAGCACAAGGAAAATTTAATTGACACAAATGGAATTGGATCAAGTTTCATATTAAGATCATTTGCACAGAAAGATCAAATGCACAAAATTGATTTTGCTCAAGATATTGGCAAGAGGGTTACAGAATATTATATTAAGTATTATGAAGTGCCCTTTCCATTGCCCAAGCTAGGTATGCAACTGATTCAATCAAAAGAATCTACCTAATGTATTTCATATCAACATCGTTATTTTTACACATATGAAACAAACTTTTACAAAATGTTTCAAATTTACTCAAATTCATCTTATGATGATCTTTATTTTATTGCATTGCTGTTTAATAATAGCATATATTCTAATTTTGACTCACTAGTTGATATGTCCAAATTAATGCATTTGCAGATATGATTGCAATCCCTGATTATGTATCAGGTGCTACTGAACACTGGGGCCTAATAACCTATAGAGAAACTTCCTTTTTAATTGATGAAGCTACAGCATCTTCTAGAAACAAAATCAGTGTAGCCAACACAGTGGCTCATGAATTGGCTCATATGTGGTTTGGAAACTTAGGTTAGTACATAGATATTGGAGAGGGAGAACAGAGAAAATTTAACTTCTAACTCAATTTATATAAAAACGTTTCTATATTTTGCAGTAACAATGAAATGGTGGGATGAAGTGTGGCTAAACGAGGGTTTTGCATCATATATGCAAGTTAAATCATTAAATGCTGTAGAACCTTCTTGGACAATGGTATGGTTATATTATACTATTTATTCTAATTAAATTATACAGTAGATATTATTTACGGTATAACTAAAATTTTGAAGACTGCCACACCTGATGCATAACCATAGCAGACGAGTACGAAACGACAAGTGAACTATAATAATAATAATGAAATACTGCCCATAACAAAAACCCTTGAATATGATAAGCAGTTCCCATTGACATATAACAATCAAAGATCTGTAACACGTGATGTACGTCTACAACAGCTACTTAGGTATTAGCTAGGCTATAGTTCATATGAAAATGGCTCTTTTGTAAAAGTTGTGAAGTGTGTACACCACATGAAATACGATATATTTATATACACAATAGATAAGCTTAACTATAAAAAATAAGAAAAATATTGGTAAATATACTTGAGTGCCAAGTCTAAGTGCTAAAAATTTGTGAGCACCTACTAGTTTATAATAAGTATACCGATTTTCAAGTAATTACCAATAATATTTTTATTTTTTAATTACAGTTGGACCAATTTTTGACTAAGACTTTACATTCAGTGCTTGTTACCGATGCCAGGCAATCCACTCATCCTATAGTTCAAACTGTTGAAACACCAGATGAAATAACTGCCATTTTTGATTCAATATCATATAATAAAGTAAGTATATTCATATATATTGTAGTCATCTAATACATTATTAAATTTGTTAATCTGTAAAATATTACTTATTAGTCTTATTGCCTTTTTAGTGTTGTTAAGTATGTAGTGTAAAAAAAAAAATTAAATACTGGCAATATGAACAGTGGTGTCTATTTGAATAGTTTTATTTTATTATTACAATA
This sequence comes from Dione juno, assembly GCA_037127375.1. NCBI lineage: Eukaryota > Metazoa > Arthropoda > Insecta > Lepidoptera > Nymphalidae > Dione > Dione juno. The sequence continues at coordinate 8,090,429 of JAXRJS010000014.1, read as the reverse complement.
ACCAAACCAAGTAACGCGAATCTCTAGATTATATAAAATGAAAGTTCAAATAGATATATATGAAAAAAACAATTACATTTTCTAAAATGTGAAAATGAAGCAAGGAACGGATGTTCTTAACCATAGATTCCCTCTGTCTACCCTGCAATATGCGGGATACAGCGTGAAGTTAAAATGAAAAGGTCAAAATAAAATGTATTATGTATTACAGGGAGCTTCAGTGCTAAGAATGCTGGAAGGTTTCATTGGTGAAGAAAACTTTCGTAAAGGAGTCTCAGATTATTTAAAGAAATATAAGTTTGGCAATACCATAACTAAAGATCTACTGTTATGTTTGGAGCCATATTTCAAGAAAGATCATCCGGATTTGAATTTATTGTAAGTGATTTTATTAAAATATTACTTTTTTGTAGACTTACAAAAAAATCTTTCTTAAATACCTACTATTATTTAATCAATTTAATATATTAAATTTTATCCATTTCATTACTTTTCTCCTAAACTTATATTTTGCGTGTATATATTTCAGATACATAATGGATACATGGACGAGACAAATGGGCTACCCCTTAATTAGTATAAAACCGAACGATAACGATAATACTTTCGTCGTTACTCAAAAAAGATTTTTAATTGATTCAAAACCAATAATAGCACAACAGTCAGAATATGGGTATATGTGACAGCAATTTATAATATTATTTCAAACTAAATTTTAAATTAACTCACTGATTAACGAAATCTGTACAACCTGTAGCGAGGGTCATTTAAGAGTGCATTTTACGAAATTTTATGTTATGTATTATGTTTTAAAATCATAACAACGCGAAACAAATGGAAAGAGTGTAGCGGTTATTAATGTAAAAAAAAGTATATATATATATATATATATATATATATATATATATATATATATATATATATATATATATATATATATATATATATATACATATATATACTTTTTTTTATATATATTTTTATATATATATATATACTCTTTCCATTTGTTTCGCGTTGTTATGATTTTAAATATATATATATATATAAATATATATATATATATATATATATATATATATATATATATATATATATATATATATATATATATATATATATATATATATATATATGTATACATATATATATATATATATTCTTCTTCTTCTTCCTGGCATTAGTCCCGGCTTTTTGCCAGGGTCTGCCTTCCGACTAAGACCAATCGGTCCATATGAGTGGCGAAGTGGTTTTTTGTGGAGCGATTGCCATCTGACCTCCAAACCCATTACTGGGAGAAACCAGGAAAGGAAAGGGAATAAGAGGCAGAAAGACTTGGAATATAGGGGAGGGACACCACTTACATGGATTGGATCGGGTTATGAAAGTGGTGGCTCGAGGTCCCGGGGTCGCGTACCCGTATGCCGGAAACCAAATATCGGACAGATAATTGGCTAGACACCCTCTGAGATGACATATATATATATATATATATATATATATATATATATATATATATATATATATATATATATATATATATATATATATATATATATATATATATATATATATATATATATATATATATATATATATATATATATATATATATATATATATATATATATATTTATTAAAAATCTGTTTCAGATATCGTTGGTTTATACCAATCACATACAAAACAAACAAAGGCATAAAAGAAACTATTTTGTGGTTCTCGGATATAAGTGAAAGTGGTACGTAACATTTATATATAAAATATATATAAATGCCGGTGGTTGTAGTAGGGGGTTGCGGGGATATTATCATATAACTTTCTTTTTTTAAAGCTCATTTTTATTTCAATTAATGTATGCGCGCTCGTGTTTGTGTGTGTCTATGTGTTTGTATGGAGTCGAACCCACAACTATCGCGCTTTCAGTCAGACAGGCGCCGCGCCACGATGATCTTAATCCAAATTGCATATATATTTTGTTTACAAATGAATGAATTATTTCGTTATGTTGTGTATTAACTTAGTCGTATCGTACATTAGTTTGTCAACAAAATATATAGTACAATTTTTTTCTAATATATATAAACAAGTAATTTATTTACAGTAACATTGTCTTTGGAGGAAGGAGAAAAATGGATGAAGATTAATAACAATCAAGTTGGATACTATAGAGTAAATTATACACCCAGTATGTGGGCTGACTTGACAGAGCAACTGAAAAATAATAATGCACAGGTAAAAAAAGTAATTAAAAATAATTTTAAATCAATAGATGCAATGTGAAGAATGATATGATTTTTATTATACTCTGTATATTTGTACTTTTATATCTATTCTTTATATCTGAAACACGTGGACCGTTTATTAATGAATCTTAACTCAGTAGATCTATTAAAAAAATATATCATCGTAACTTTTTCCAATTGGGTATCATTTAATAGATATTTGAAAATAATTATAAAGTTCTATATTTAATAATAAAAAGTTTTTTTTAAATCAACATAAAATGTAAATACAGTTTTTGATTATTTAACGTCATATGGATTTGTATTTTCTTTTTTGTGCTGCAAGCATTTTCTTGAACCACTTGACCCCTTGTACCGGTAATTCATAACATGTTAGTGTCACCTCCTGACATTACTTTTGTCACCTCCTGACATGACTTTTGTCACCTCCTGACATGACCACTCTAAATGAAGTAATTGACTGCAGATACATTCGGTTACATCAAAACGATTAACGTATTATAGCCTATAACAGACCTCGATATAATTTTTCAATACTAAGCAGGAGTTCTTAAGATAAGCACATTCAGCCAAATTCAAATAGTGATTTTTTTATCCTCACAAATTATAAAAATAAAGCCTTATCAGAGTTAATCTTTTTAACACTTTTTAGCTAACAATATCAGACAGGGCTAACCTACTGGACGACGTTTTCGCTCTGGCTGAAGCATACGAGATTCCATACGAAGTAGCACTGAACCTGTCTACATATCTGGCAGTTGAAAATGATTTTGTACCATGGGAGACCGCATCTAACATATTTGATAAGCTGTCGCATAATCTCTTAAATACGGAAGCCCATGAATATTTACAGGTGTGTAAGAAATTATTTATTTCAAGGATTTTCTTATGAGCTGAAGATGATGATCACCACTCCTGCGGATAGTGGAGTGTCTGTGTATTATGTTCCCTCTGCCTGCACTGCTATATAAAGAAATAGGGAAAGCGTATAGAGCGTGAAGCTAAAAAAAAAAGTAATCCTGTTATTTTCACTACGGTTCATAAGTGTCTATTAAAAATGTTTACAGCCAGAGATTGTGTTACGTCAATGAGTATTTTTTGTATTATTTGTAGAGATGTACCGACTAGACGCTAAAGGCTATTCGCCACTATAGTAGTCGGCGAATAGTTGGCCAGTAAAAATATTAATTAAAATGCTTATTAATAGTTTTCCACCAACAAAGAGTTTTGTATTTTGATTTCCACTGTAAAATGAAAATGAGAGAGAAGAGTGGGCAGTGTAAGCTGAAAGAAAAATGAGAAATGAAATATACTATTGGATTTCCACAAAGCGCAAATGCAGTTTTAGTTTTGAACTGAATTTTAAGATTTTCAACCTTAATAAAGTTCTAAAAAATGTAAATTAATTAAAATAATCATCATGAAAATGAATGATGTACTGAAATATTATTTGATAAGTACCACGTCAAACTTAACAAAATCATTCCACTGGCTTCATTATTGAATCCACATTATAACCGATAATTTATTAGGGTAGTAGATCTCGTCATCATTACGTTTCAATTCCTTAATTTGTCCGAGTCCTTACGTTACCACTGTACATGAACATTGAAACACTTCTTCCAGATGGAATCTTCCAGAACTTAATAAGTGATTGGCTTGGCCGATTAGTTGGCCGGTTTCTTTACAACCGATTCGCGTCCGCAACCGAACCGATTCGGTTCTAGTCGGCCAAAATCATAGTCGGCACATCTCTTAATTATTTTACAATATAATATTATTTAATTTCATATGTTATTTATATATCTTTGACAGAACTATATACAACATTTACAAAAATCTATGTATGCGAGGCTATCCTGGGAAAAGTCAGAATTGACTATAATAGAAAGGTAATTAATTATAAAGAACAAGTATATTCAACTTTCCTTCCTGGGTTATAATAAATATCGTCCAATATCGTCCAATTTGGCTTAAATAAAAAGTAAACATGTAAAATAATTGAGTAGAGCCCTCGTATAATACACGAAGAGATGCAGTTTTCAGTCCTGTTTGAACATTTTATACATTTTCTTAGTATTTTTCTTTCTTGAGATAAAGTCAACGAGAAGTGCTATATTTGAGAATTTAATTTCATCATTTTTATTTATTTTTCTTTTTTTTTAGCCTATTACGAACGCGTATTTTGTCTCTAGCCACCAAATACCAATTGCCAGACGCTGTAAACAAAGTAAGGAATAAATTCCTAACTTGGCTCAATTCTTCAAACACTACCAAAATAGAACCAGACCTGCGTGATTTTGTTTACTATTTCGGTAAGATTTTATTATTACCAGATATTATATATCGTATCGTATTGTAAACTTTAATGGCAACCTTTAATAAATAGCACCTTCTCTTACCAAATGATCAATCTGTAATGATCTTAGGGTAGTGGAAATTTATGCAAATCTCTGTACAGAGATGCTAACGTAAAAAATAAATTGTTAAGCGCATAAGATTTTTATCGTATTTCGCTTAGAGGGAATGAGGCGCTGCTCAATATTTTAATACATTTTTGAAAATATGTGGATCAAGTACCTCTACATATATTTTAAATGTTAATACTATTATAGCATGCAAGAGCGCAATTTATTTTCAACATGTCATCAAAATAATCCTAGTCCATCTTTTAATCATATTCAAATTTCCTAAGCTTCGCAGTGTATCCCGCACGTAGCAGGTTAGGCAGATGGATACTAGTTACAAGGCACTCCGTTTACCGCATTTCCGCCTAATTTTCGAGACATTTCATGTTAAGTGGCGGAACTCAATGCCGTCCTTTGTCTTGTTAGCCCCGAGAAGTAACCGAACCGCCGCGCCGCGACGTCCTAATCGTAGATATGCTACAAAATGAAAATTTATGACCAGTGTTTTTACAAATATATCATTTAGCATTAATTAACATCTACAGGTGGAACAATTTGAATAAAAAAAAACAGTTACTTGTGTCATGTTCATTTCTTTGTTGTTGTACCTAACATATTGTAATGTATTGTTTTTTTTTTTATTTGATGCTATATTTAGTTTGTCTTTACATTATTTGGTAAATCATTTACCTCCAATAATATATATTAATATATATTTATATTGATGAACATTACAATTGTTCCGACACACCATATACATACATATAATTATTTATTACTTACACTGTCAAATTAAGGTATGAAAGCGGCTACGCAAGAAGAATGGAACAAGCTATGGGAGATATATTTAAAGGAGGAAGACGTTCAGGAACAAACGAAAATACGCACAGCATTATCCGCGCCTCGCGACGTCGAGATACTTAAAAGGTATATCATATATCCTATATGTTTATGCTAAATATTTATAAATCGGCATAAAATAATTCCAAATTAGGCGTGAGTAGGTTGATAATAAGTCTTCGTGACTGTAACTGGAATCTCTAACTAAGCTAAGGCTATCTAATACCTTAAATACATTCATCTTGTTTATTACACCCACGTAACGTTATCAGAAATTATAATTAATCAATGCATTCTATGTTTCTTTCAATATTAATTTATATTTTTTAATTTTACAAATATATTAACGGATATTATATAAACAGTAGATTTTTGTGCCAGCCTCACAAATCAATGACGAACAACTGGTACCCACATACGGTATCTACAAATATACTTAAACATACTGTAAACTCTGTGTTGACACCAAAATTCAGCAATTTTGTATGTTCATTATTTCAGTAAATAAATTTTGCTGACTAAATTATATAGTTGTGATTACGACTCTCACTCGGGGCTCCGGCACTCAACGCTCATTGTATTTGTTAAGTGCATTTTACTGTTGCTATTTTATTGTTCTGGTAACATAATACTTTTAGTCAAATGATTGTGACATTTGTTTAACATTGTTTAGACTACTTGTTGTACTTGTGGCTGCTGCCAAAGAGTAAAGTAATATATATTGTAAAAGAGAGCCCTCTTCATCGATTTCTTGGTGGGAAAAATTGACTGGTGGTATCTACAAATTTAATTCGAACTAATATATATATATATATATATATATATATATATATATATATATATATATATATATATATATATATATATATATATATATAATATATATATATATATATATATATATATATATATATATATATATATATATATATATATATGTATATATATTTCAAGATAGACAGAGATTATTACATATTTTTAATTTTTATAATGATGTTTTATAATGATATATGTGCTGTAGTATATTTAACCCGCGACTTTTGTACTAACATCTGAATCTTTATAAGACAATATTAAATGTTTTTTTTTAAATAGAATCACAAGAAAAAATAGCTTATTTTCGCTGAACAACTAAACAATACTTAATACGTATATTAAGCGTCCTTTCACAATATTGTGCAAAACTATTTCGTGATGCAGTCAGTACAGTAACGCGTAGGAGAGTAATGCTCGATTCTACACAATTTCTATAAAGAAATAAACAATAGAATTGGAAAAATTTAGGGATTTAGAAGCACGCACAGATTCTCTGTCAGCCATCATTTTGCGTAATTTTAATTTTTTTTTTTCATTTTGTTTGATCTTGCCATTTTCTTGCCTGGCTGCTGCCCTGACAGAATGACTAAATGACTGTAATGTCATTTCTAATTATTACAATAAGTCAGTGTGATTCACCTGTAAAATAGTAAACTTTGATATCCACATTTTAGGTACTTACAGCTTGCCTGGGATGAAAATAACATTCGAAGCCAAGACTATCTAAATATTTTAGCAGTTATCAGCTCTAACCCATCTGGTACAGACTTAGTATGGGATAACGTCCGTGAAAATTGGCCGAAACTAGTCGAACGATTTACTTTGAACAGCAGATACTTGGGAAGTCTAGTACCGAGTGTCACGAGTACTTTTAATACGGAAGTGCGATTGAAAGAGGTTAGTAACAAGTATTTGAAAATTATTTAAAAATGACTACATCGTACTCACATTAGCTGTAAATGTGGCAGCACCGGGTCCCCATATCCCAGGCAGTAGAAAGATCCGTATCCATTACTTTTTTGGCAGATCGTTGCCTTATTATTTTTATTACTTAGATGAAATTTTATATAAGGTTATTTTGTATTTTACATTCACTAAAATCTTTTTTGATTCGGCCAACGTCAAAATGAAACAATTTAAACCTCCATTTAAATGGAGGATGTAATTATTCCGTCAGCTGATATTAGTAGAGGACCCAGAATAAGTTATCAGAATGAAATATTTAAATATTCTAAAAACTTATAACACCACTTGTTTAATAGAAAAACAGGATGTGAAACCTTTTTTTTTTTACTTTACGATTATTCTAATTAATTTAACGAATACTGGGTGACACATACAGTTGTTAAGATGTTACCATCACTTAAATAAAAATAGTCACTTTTATAATATTGTTCTCTGTCACGCAAAGCGTCAAGTAGCGATGACTACTAACATCACGTGCGCCGACGTCAAATGAGGAAGAAAATCAGGGCTCGTATCCGTATCCATACGATCTATAGATCTTGATTCCATATATCTGTATACAGATCCGTATTCGTGTTTTTGTATGCTATTTATGTATGTAGTAAGCCCGACCAAAATCGCGAGACTACGTAATTTTAATAAAATATTCCATGGTTAAAATATTTTAAAACTGTCTATTACAATAACAGATGCAGGCATTCTTCAAGCAGTATCCAGAGGCAGGTGCTGGAGAAATGTCCCGCGTTCGAGCTATTGAAAATGTACAAAACAATATAAACTGGGCAAACTCCCATTTGAACAATGTGTCGTTGTGGTTGAAAAATCAAATAAATAAAATATAAACACGTCTTTTATATTTACCTTGCTACATTGTATATTAAATCTATTAAAGATGGATTTTCAAAGTGATGAAAAGTTTTTTAATTAGTACGTTTCCGTAAATATATAATGATTTTTAATTTCCCAAAATTTCGTCTGTCTGTTAAGACCAGTCAACATCTCGAGGAGGTATCAAACTTAAATTACGCTACATTGAGTTTGTTTTTTTGAAATATGTTAAATAATGTGGATTAACTCGTGGTTTATGTATTTTCTGTATATAATTACAAATGTTATTCATTCATTCATAGATATTTAAAAAAACATATTGTTTAAGTCCGGGTCGGACTTACGCATCAAGGGTTCAGTATTTATGAAAATGTGCTTAACATAAAATGTAGGCGTATGCACAATCCTGTTAGCCTTATTATAAGTTAGGATATAGGTTTTTCTTATTTTTTATTTCATTAACTATTTGTTTATAATAAAAAAATATGTGTGTGTAAAACTATTTTCCAGCTTTCATTCGAACTCGAGATTTGATAAATTCTTAAATTAACTATAAATCAAAATTCGCCACAAGAATACAAGTTCAAACTGTTCTTCTCATAAGTAAATACTTCTAACACTGAATATCTACCCTTTATCTACGCCGCCTTCTCAGGTCACATTTCGTTTTGACCAATGATGACGTGTTTCGTAAGTGAATGACTGTCCCTTATTTTTCAGCTCTGCTGTAAAATTTTATGGGCTTTAATAATACAAAATTGATGCAAATAACGAAATGAGAGTCAATAAAATTCTATGTGTTTTCCCTATGACGTAAGTGTTTGGCGTCTACCATTATAGTTATAAATAAGTATTAACTTAAATATTTTTAGTATGAGAAAATCATATGCACAGATATTTTGCAAAAATTTAATGAGTAACATGAATTAGTGCTTGTTAAGATGTATTAAATGAGTAACAATATCTTTTTTCTTAAGTCAGTTTGCAATATAAATCAAGTGTTTTATTCTGACGTTTGACGTAATACTGCATAGTAACTGTATGCTGCGCGAACAATCTGTAATTAAAGTACAAACTTACATGTATGATAAACTTATTACATATAGGATATACTTATACATGCTTAAGTTACCTACTTGAAAATTTGTTATATTTTTTGGTAAATATTTTCCAATGTATACTTAAGGTAAACAACATTACCTTGACCATGAACCGAAATGCACCTACGTCTACTAATTTTACAATTTTAAACTGTATAGTATAAAATAACTTGTTTGTTGTCGCATATCATTATTATATAAAAACTATATATTATTAAATTAGGTAATCTTTATAGCAAATGAATTCTTAAGTGAGTAACTTCAATAAATACTGTCACTAGAAACTGAAGTACAGTCATGTATATATATATATATATATATATATATATATATATATATATATATATATATATATATATATATATATATATATATATATATATATGTATATATATGTATATATATATGTATATATATATGTATATATATATATATATATATATATATATATATATATATATATATATATATATATATATATATATATATATACGCGACGGGTACGCGACCCCGGGACCTCGAGCCACCACTTTCATAACCCGATCCAATCCATGTAAGTGGTGTCCCTCCCCTATATTCCAAGTCTTTCTGCCTCTTATTCCCTGTCCTTTCTTGGTTTCTCCCAGTAATGGGTTTGGAGGTCAGATGGCAATCGCTCCACAAAAAACCACTTCGCCACTCATATGGACCGATTGGTCTTAGTCGGAAGGCAGACCCTGGCAAAAAGCCGGGACTAATGCCAGGAAGAAGAAGATATATATATATATATATATATATATATATATATATATATATATATATATATATATATATATATATATATATATATATATATATATAAAAGATTAACTAAAGATACTCAGTAAAAGGTGGGCACCTTCTGCCTTTGTCAATGTCAATCAACCACACACCACAACCGTCACATTTACATTCAGACACTAGGCCACGACGGCCACCAATATAAATATTCGTATTACAAAACACATTTTTATACGCAAGAGTGTACATACCTGAATAAATGACGGCAGATCAAGTGAGTTGAAAAGCCCAGCCTTCATTCTACATGGCTTAGTCATCCCGACACATAGTAATGCCAGTTCACGGCGTATTTTGGAACTAACACACCAACATGCGGCTCCGAATGGTCCTCTACCTAAAGTGACTGAGCTCTAAAGAAAGAAGTTTTAGAAAAATTATTGACTTTTTTTCTTAACTCCTAGTATCATACATATTAATATTGAAGTTTATTATAACATATAATTATTTAATTGAGCAATTAGAACGACATTGTATATTACAACTAATAGACAGTAAAAAGGAAATAACTTTGTAAAAAAGCATCTCGGAAATTAATGAAGTGTTAATTATAAATAGAATAATAATTATGCTCTCTACGTTTATCTATATCAACCAAGTGAGGAGCGAGTAATACGTAGTATATAAAAGTCAGACAATATATTGGTCATATTAAGTACTTCGATTATATACTTAAAGCCTCTATGAGATAACTGCAAACTCTAATTTGATAAAATTTTCCATTTTAAAAATTTCATCCTCCAAAAAATAAAACGAAATCCACTTTTCACTATATTGTCTGTCCGTCTGTCAAGATCATTTTCTCCAAATCACGTTTACTCTATTCCTTGTGCATTTATTTACTTAATATCTAAAACAAAATCAGTTATAATTATAATTTTTATACAGATATATTGATGACTATCCCTTTGATGCAACGAAATATAAACTATTTTTTAGTATTATTTCAAAATATCGATATTTTCTTTATATATGCCGAGATTCTAATACTTCAAAAAATATATCTTATATAAAATATCAGCATTACTATAATACGTTCCGCAAGCTGAAGTGCGGGGCGTGGACGAGGAAACGTAAGCTAGCGACTAGCGTACGGTGTGCCGTGTGACATATCGCACCGCATCGCTTACGTTACTATCCGATTAGTGTGCTTTGCAGTAGGGAGTTTCATACAAAGAATAATGAGCTCCTCGAGTGGATACGCTTACATTCCCTGTAGCCAAGATGCAATTATACGAACGCTTACGCTTACAAACTGTATGGAGTTAATGGGAATCACATGATCTAAACTGATATAGAAAACTAATCGTTTTTACAGTGTCCATTGCTATATGACAGCCATGTTGCCAATTTTGAGAAACGCTTACGATTGTAACAGTTGCATTGCAGGTCTTTCTGATGTCCTTTGCATTGTTCTCGCAAAATGTCTTGCATAAGCCTTACCACCTAAGCTAATCAATTTGGTAGCCCTATAGCTAGTAGTATACATAACTGTGACTATTTTTATACAGAAAGGCACGATGACTGCACCTCGCCAAACGTCCGGGCCCTCTTCTGTTTTCCAGCATAAATTACACAGAAAGCAGAACAAGTCCAAGACACGTGGCTCACTCTTTCTCAGTAGTAACTCAATCTCCTTTCGCTGCTTTACCACATTTCAAGTTTTTGACATGTTTTGCACGATGGGTCGAATTCTATATCTCCATATAGAATTCTGCCCATCGTCCAAAAACTTGTCAATATATAACCGCCCTTCAACGCACCCCTTTCATCCTACAGGTTAACGAATAGCCCCGGGAATCACTAGCTTTTCGCCAGAAAAGCTTATTGTGTTCCCGGAAATTGTTCGTTAATCTTTCGTAAATTTTCACGCGTCGTCTTTATTAGTGCTTTTATTTACTGTTTTTACAGCTCAGACTTTTTCTTTTTAATCTCTTTTACTTTTATCTTGGCCGATATTCGAGGCCTTAGTTCTCGAACGGCTCCCTCCATCGATCGGGCCACTCGACAGCCCCGCCTCCATTGACCAGCTAGAGGGCACCCTCACCCAAACGTTCTGCAATGCCTTGAAGGACGCCACAGCACCGCCGCAGAGAAGAATGGGAGGAAGGTCCCATTCCACGTCGTCTCTCTGAGCTCATTGCGCGGAAGAGGAGGACGCGCACTGAGTGGCAGAAGACCCGAGAGCCCGCCACGAAAACCAAGCTCAACGACCTGGTGGAGCGCATCCGCGCTGAGCTTGAGTCGAAGGCAGCAGAGGACTGGGAGATGCGCATCCGCGAAGCCAGTGACGATCAGCCTTCACTCAACAGACTGTGCCGCCAACTCTCAAAGAAGGAGCCCCTGGTGAGACCACTTTTACACCCGGACGGCTCTCTCTGTTATGATTCCCAGGGGAGGGCGGAAATCTTAGCAGACCATCTGCAGACTCAATTTGTTCCCAACCCAAGTCTGAAGGCGGAAGACCATCTGCGACTGGAAGGGGAAGTCCTCCGTGAACTTAACAGCCCACAGGAGCCTGAACTGACACCACTATTCTTCTCCCCGTCGAACGTGAGGAAGGCGATTGCCTCACTGAAGCCAAGAAAAGCTCCGGGGAGGGACAACGTGACGAACGCGTCCCTACGTCACTTGCCCCTGAAAGCCATAGCGTCACTTACTAGGCTCTTTAACGCCAGCCTTCGCCTGGGATATTTTTCCAAAGCGTGGAGAGAGGGCCTGGTGGTGATGCTGCCCAAACCGGGGAAGAACCCGCGTCGCCCTGACAGCTACCGACCAATCTCCCTGTTGAGTTCGACATCCAAGCTGTTCGAGAAACTGCTGCTACCGCTATTTCAGGCGCACCTCGAACCGCGCCCCGAACAGTTTGGGTTTCGCAGTGGTCACTCCACAACACTGCAGCTAGCTAGAGTGATCCACTTCGCATCGGCCGCACTAAACAGGAAGGAGGTACCAGCAGCAGCCTTCCTGGATGTATCCAAAACATTCGACTGCGTGTGGCATCCAGGTCTGCTGCACAAAGTCCTCCGTGCTGGTGTTCCCCACCAACTAGCGCGGGTGCTCCAGGACTTCCTTCGGGAACGCACTTTTCGGGTGAGGGTAAATGACGCCGTGTCCTCCTGCCGACCTATTCTGGCAGGAGTTCCCCCTGGGCAGTATTCTGTCCCCAATTTTATACACAGCGTTCACGGACGACATTCCAGTGGGTCAGGACGCTATGTTGGCCTTATACGCCGACGACATTGCGCTCCTGACCAAATCCTTGAACGAAAACCACGCTGCCATCAAACTCCAACGAGCGTTGGACCTCCTGCCGGACTGGCTGGCGGAGTGGAGGCTGTCGCTCAACGTCGCGAAGACCCAAGCCATCGCCTTTGGGGGCAAAAGAAAGCAGCCTCCCCCTCTGGTTATTCATGGCACAGAGATCCCTTGGTCCTACAAGGCCACCTACCTAGGTGTGGTCATTGACAGGCGTCTGACAATGACTGGCCAGGTGAAAAAGGCCAGAAATGCTGCCAGGGTCGCACTAAACTTGCTGCGGCCTATATTCCGGTCTCGACTCCCATTACGTACAAAGCTGTCAATATACAAAACATACGTCAGGCCCCACCTGACGTATGCAGCACCGGCCTGGTATTCACTTACCAGCCCGCGCCAGCGTGATCTCCTTCAAAAAATACAGAGCGTTAGCCTGAGACGTGTGACCGGGGCTCCTCATTGCGTGAGAAACGCTACAATACAGCGTGATCTCCGCATTGAGAGTCTCGAAGAGCATGTCTCGATGCTCGCAGCCCGGATGTATCACTGCGCTGATGCCTCGGACCATCCTCATATCCGAGGCATCGCACCATGGCACACCCGCCCCCCGGATGCCCCTAGGAAACGACTCCCCAGGGATATACTTCCCCCCCAACACGACTCCTGATCTGCTGCTCAGGCCGCTGGTCGCCTGGCTGGGTTTTCTCTGCAAAACCAGAGGTTTCAACTGGCTGGGCTGATCGCCCTGACAGCAGCTAGCTCACCTTTTTGTTGCTTACCCTCAACCCAACAATAATGAAAATTTCAGGGCCTAAGCCCATCACGACGACACGCCCATATTAATGGGCGTCGGCAGAACCCACGGCCAGAGGGCATTGCCCTGATGCCGTTTCCCCTCTCCCCCCTCGGGGGTTGAGAGAGATGATTGATACATAGTAGTACTTTTATCTTTACTTGAAGCTGTAGAATCCTACCATGCTTTCCTCTTTCTATCTACTCTATCATGCCACCATTCATCGTGCTAAAGCTTCTCTTACCTACACGATAATATACCCCTGTTGCTGCTTCAATCATACCGTTCAAGTTAAGGTTCTGCCCACATATTCAACATGTTATTGCTATGAATGCTATTACAATAGTGCGATTGTACCAAAGGAATATCTATTATTACTATCTCTTATTCTTATTGTACATACTTAGATATAGATCTATAAAAATATCAAAATAAAATGCAAAATTATAATTTTCAAAAGACCCACAAAAGACGTGACGTTGTTATGAAAACAAAAGCAATATTTTTTTTAAATACCGGCTAAATAAGACCAACTGACAGCCAGGGTTGCGTAACCATTTATATCCTCAAAAACAATTCAACAGAAGGCAGTCTCCGACAGATGTGGTCAGAATTAAAAAAAAAAAAATAATTCCTAGTACATGCTTTACCTATCTACCATTTTCGTTTATTTTTCATTTTAAACGAATCAAAACCATTGTCATATATATATATATATATATATATATATATATATATATATATATATATATATATATATATATATATATATATATATATATATATATATATATATATATATATATATATATATATATATATATATATATATATATATATATATATATATATATATATATATATATATATATATATATATATATATATATATATATATATATATATATATATATATATATATATATATATATATATATATATATATATATATATATATATATATATATACATATATATATATATATATATATATATATATATATATATATATATACATATATATATATATATATATATATATATATATATATATATATATATATATATATATATATATATATATATATATATATATATATATATATATATATATATATATATATATATATATATATATATATATATATATATATATATATATATATATATTACTCATTGCATACATATTTTTATAATTCCTTTCTAAATTGTGTTCAGTAGAGAAATTCTAATGATCATAAGTTAAGCAATAGTTAAGTACACATATTCGATAAATACTTACATGTAATTATCAAGTATTTAACAAAAAACAACCTTTTTTTTATTCTTTTCAAGATTAAGTCCGTATAAGCTTATAATGGATACTATAAATAACGACGTAACGTTTGTTCTATCACCGATCACACCTCATTAAATATCGCGTCTCCGTAATGACAGAAGAGGAATAGCTGTGTTAAGGTCGCACACATGTACTGCAAGAGGGATATCAACTGCGTCGCACTCAGTTGCTGCTGAAATAAAATAATGTTATAGACATATACAATATAACATATAATATGAAATAATTCGGGGTTCGATCCCCAAAAATGGGTATGAATTAATTTCGTTTTTCCGCTCTAACGATGATTTCCGCTACTGAGTATGAATTGTCTCGAATTTGAGTGGACAGCGGTGAACAGAGTTTCTTGACACAAAGTTCACATATTCTTCTTCTCTAATGAAGTGGCCACAAACGTAAATATAAGAAATACTTTAACTAAACTTTTGGCCCAATCAGATTAACTCAACGATGCATATTTTTGAATGAATGCATTCTCTCGATTCGTAATCTAATATTTTACCATCATGACTTGCCTGGCGTCACAGACGTAGAATATATATATATATATATATATATATATATATATATATATATATATATATATATATATATATATATATATATATATATATATATATATATATATATATATATATATATATATATATATATGTATATATATATATATATATATATATATATGTATATATATTTATTTGCTTAGCTTTCGATATCAAGTATCTCAAGTGATCTTACCCATTTTAACTGCACTGCAACAGAGCACAGTGTGAGTGTCGCCACAAAGTAATATATTCCTAGGATACTTTGAATTAATTTACTTAATTCTTTTGAAGACCTAAAAAATATAATTTATAATAATAACTAAATCCAAATATTATTATTTTTATTTATTATAAAAAAAATCTTACTTTAAGAGTAGGACATGAATTTGGTGGCATTTTTTAATTCTAAAGTGAGCTCGATCATCTCTCTTCTTTTTAAGACTATAGTTATTTCCTTTGCCACCAATACGTTCACTATAGGCATGTAGTAATGAAAACTGTCCTTGTATAAATATCATCAAGCCGACTGCAATTAAATCAAAAGCTACATGAACCATAACACAGTATATGGCAGCAACACTTTCTGCTAAAATGGTAACCACATAGCCGAACGGAGTCGTGCCTAATGGCGCCCAACCGGGCAAAATATGTGGGGCCCCAATACCATTTTTATCTTGTTCAACGTATATGGCGTACTCAATAAACGGTGAAGCAATAAACACAATAGCGGTGAAACCGTAAATCCTACTTAAATAGGTCGATGTTATTATAATTTTTTTTGTATAACTTTTTATGTGCATAGCAAAAGGATTTTCATCCTCGTCATCTGATTCATAGTCTGGCATTTTGTGATTATATATCAATTGATTACGTTCCATATATGCGGCTTGGGTGATAAGGAACCGCCAACGTTCCTGGTTTCCTAGTAACGACCAAAGTTTAAGGAATCCCATTAGGCAGAAAGATAAAACGCTGAAGCAAGCGAAAAGTTTCTCTGGATCTTCTTTGGCTATAAATAGCTGTATTACTTGGGTCATGTTAGTTACCACAAAACAGATAATACATAACTTAGCAGCATTTTGAATATGGAACGTGTCTGCACCGTAATGAATCCCTGCGTTTTTGATACGATACCGCACAATGGCTTCGAAATTAGCTCCTCGTGATGATATTATATTGCAAACGTAATTTTTTGATTGCTGAATTTTATTCTGCAAAGAAATATAACATATACTCAATTCGGAATTATATCATGTACTAACATATAATAAAGTACATCATATGTCATATAATGTATAATTCATATCGTATTTTTTATTTTTATTATTTATCTTGTATGATTTTGGATTTATACGAACTTTTAACAGAAAAGCCATGACGATAGTTCCACAAATCGTGTGCCTGGAGTGAAATTGTATCGCTATTGCACGTCAATAAAAGTTGTCAAAACTATTTATACCAGTGTTTAGAACTCGAAGTAAGCTATTGTAACTTTCAGTTGGTAATTAACCTTCATTATTACCTATGCCAGAGTAAAACTATAATATCGACTCTTTTTGGTAAGTTCCTAGACAAGACGAAGTTATTGATAGAAAACAAAGAATATAACGTACCAATAGTACATATTTGTGATTCCTTGTGCTCTTTATTTTTACACTTGTGAACAAAGAAAAGTTTACGTAATTAATGACATAATATATTATAAAAGATTGTTATTGAGTAATTGAGTAATATTAATAACTTATAAAGGGATATTTCCCCCTATCTAGAATTATTATTATTATTAATAATAACCTATGAATAATATATAGTATCAATAGTACCAACTCTAATTATGGCAAAAGTTTTAAATAACGTGACTACATGTGATTACACAGCGACATCATTATAAAGTAATTATTATTATACTTTTTGAATTTGTATTAGTAATACTTATAATTACAACAATACAAATTGGAAAAAACTTTTGAATTAGTTAGGTATTTGTCTGATCACAACAAACATGTTCCTAGCGTGTTTGTTATGTACATGTTTTTAAATGTATTTAAATGTAAAATAATCGGAGGCTTTATTTTATTACCCCGGTCTGGTAATTAATTAATACTCACTCTCACACGCAAAAGCCCGAAAATTAGGGGTAGAGCACGGAGCGTCTAGACAATAGGATCCCATTTCTCTCTCTGCCATCGGATACAGCACGAAGTTGAAAAAAGAATAAGCTTTCATTTGGCTCTAAAATTCCAGGCCTAATGCTAATGAAATGCTTCTTTTTCAATTCGAAGATTCTTTCTTAATTATTAGACGCTGCTGCAGAAGCTGTGAAAACCCTTCTGGATTTGGCTTAGATACTATTGTTTTTATTGCTACATTTTTTTTTATTTCTACATTATGACACTACATACATTTGGTACACATGACCTATGTGTACCCTTTTTATTTAATAATTATTTTACATTTTTATATATTTCTTTGCTTATTATATTTTCTTTTTTATTCCAGAAGTTATTTTTTTGTTTTGTAATAATTAAGATGAACAAATATTATTTATTACAAGTGATTGCCTACGTGGCACAGTGGGGCGGCGTCTGACAGCAAACGTGATAGTTGTAGGAATCTTAGGTATCGTACCCCCTACGATGCCCAAGGCTCTTAGATGCCTACTGCGTAGGTCAGTATTTTCGGCTGCGCCTTGTATGTCAGTCGGCTACACTGTAACGGAAACAAAATGATATATAGGTTTTAATATCTACGTTTAAAAATACTTAGTAGCTTTATAGTTGTTGCTTAAACTATAACACAATAAAATTATATCAAAATAACTAGTACTGCCAAGTCCAACCCTTTTCATGTAACAATAGAAAATAAATTGTTTTTGCTGTACATTTTAAAACAAAATCCAATTTACCAACTTGAATCCATAAATCATTCAACATCAAATTAGCAACTGCGTCGTTTTGCAAAATAGTTATTATTTGCTGTCTGCGAATAATTTTGTGTAAAGAAGTATGACAAAAAAAATTAAACAAGTTTTAACGTACATATTATTTTATTGTTTATTCTTATATGTCTAAAACCATTAATATAGCCGTGAACGTTGAAAAAAATGTTAAGTAAAAAAATATCTTAATATCCTCTACCAAGTCGATCTAAAGTTAGAGTCATGGCCTCCAAGCCCATAGTTTTCTGAACCACAATTTGAACGACCTAAGAAATTATTTGATTGATCATAAGAGTGGTAACTTCTTTGATTTGTTCCATATCCGCTGGAAGTTCCCCAACCACTGCTTGAGCGACCTTGAGTGCCACTAAGGGAACGAACACCAGCTATTGAATGTGACGACGCACTGTAATAATCACCTCCTGTAATTTAAAAATATTTTAATATATACAATGACCTCTTGGTCAAAATATGCTTTGGTTAAAATAATTATATATTTTTGAGCTGGACACGACACCAGATCGAACTTGTTATATGGAATAAAATAATTACAAGATAAATCTTATTATGAAATACAGTCCGTGTTGATAGCAATAATATTTTGCTTGATTTGATTTATTATTCATACAAATAATAAAACCATCACCTGAGTGATGCCCATGTGAGCCACCGTACTTGTGGCTGGTCACCGTGATGATCGCGAGGAAAATACCAAACAGATGCAGCTGTTAAAAAATGGACGAAAATTTTGGATTAAAATAGAGTATAGGTATCGAAATAGAGAACGGAAGAGAGAGGACCTAATGTTAAAATAACTTCGTGTTAGCACTCCGTAGATCCTCTCCTCTGCAGGTAGATTAGTAAAACAGGTAGATATTTATTTTTATTTATTATTATCATATTATAATTTGATACACTATTAAATATAGAACATGTAAAAACATAACTGGTTTGTGTCGATGTTACATTTATTTTATACATTGTATGCGATCATTTACTTGAAATACGTTCTGTACTAAACAAAAATTACACAATATTCCTCAAAAAGTACAACAGTACCAAGTAAGATTTTAAACATTACGGTTTTATATGGCGTAAAAGTAAACATTTTTTACTTATATATATATATATATATATATATATATATATATATATATATATATATATATATATATATATATATATATATATATATATATATATATATATATATATATATAATTCAAATTAATTAAATTTTTTATTTTTTATTACATTAATTAAAAAAAGGTTGCCTGGAAGAGATCGCTTTAAGCGATAAGGTCGCCTTGTTGTACTTTTCTGATTTTAATTTTAGTTCTTTTGTGATGTATATATTTCTTTTCTTTGTGCAATAAAGAATTTATAATAATAATAAAGTTAAGGTTCAGAATCTTGGGTGTATCTCCGAACGAATATAATAAATTATACTTCTTGGATTTTATCGAATGCAAAACTTACCATAGGTACACCAACTGAATTGATAATCGATATTAAACAAGTATAATATTTTATTATCTTATTTAACATAAAATAGCTCACCATCAGATGCATTTTGTTGCGTTCACTCAACACTGTTTTGAAGAAACTCCGAATGTTACTTATAACTCACATCCTCTTCCTAGCTCTAATATACTCAAGCTAGAGTATTGTATTCTAAGGTTTTTGTATGAAATACCCATGACTTAATTATTGTGTCACGTTTACATCGTTTAAGATAAGTATTAAACGTGTCATTTTTAAATATGTATTGTACTTTTTGACTGTTCACACTGTGGGACTCTATTTGTAATAAAAACAAAATTAATGGCAGTGACAGATTTTTTATAAATACTTGTTATAGGTTCTACAATTCATCCAACTTTTGGTAGACTGCCGAAGGTTACGTTCATTTTTAGTAAGCAAAAATATATTTAGTTTGTCAATAAATGTGTACTGGGATGTTGGAATATTGCATAAATAATGTTAATTATATTATAAAGGATGAAGTTAGATTTAATCAACTTTGACTATATATTTAAGAATTGACTATATATTTAAGAATTGACTATATTTTTAAGAATATAGCGATATGTTTATATAATTTTCATAATATTACTTCTAGCTGTTGGATAAAACCGAATGCAGAAAGCAGAGATTCTACATTCAGGACGCCCTGGCGTCGTTGGAAATTTATTTAAATGTAATATAGATACTTATATATAAAATATTTATAAATGTACATAAATAAATATTTATAAATGATAATAGTAAATATTTATAAATGTAAAATGACTGTTCAATAAAAAAAATATTATTGTTACATGAATAGATTACAACAGAGCAGGCAGAGGGTACCTCATGTTAAGACACTGCGTTCTCCGCTCTCTGCTTATTCATTCCACCGAGATGCAATCAAACTCACAACCATTGTGTTTACAGTAAGAACAAGTTGCAACTTAACACTAGGTACCCTCTGTCTACCCTGCTATATGCAACGTGAGGTTAGATCAAACACTCTAATTTTTTTAAGGGCTTTGTTGTTCCTCTTACAATCAAAGTGTCTTAACACGTTAAGTATCTATTTATCTATCCCGCTATACGCGAAAAACTTCTCTCAAGTACTTTTATTTTATTTGACTAAAGAAAATTATTTTTGTTAATCCAAAGTGTTAATCCACAGCAAGAATAGAAAAAATATAAGGAAACATATAGATATTTGAACTCAGCGGGACCTTCAGCAAAACGTTTGTTAAAAGATTATTTTTATTTTTGGAACTAATAGAATCATATTCTTTAGTGTGAAGAATTAGTGTATATTTTTCAAAATAATATCATAAAAATATATCTCTATCACATACAAAGAAAATAATCTACTACTGCCTGAAATAATCTTGAGAGTTTGAGACTAATAAAACTTATATAACAAATGTAAATATAAATACTTTTTTACATCTACCAACTACTACAATATTATAATACACAGCCTTACTTTATAGTTTTGCTACAACATTTACCTAGAACATGATTTGTCACCAACACCATATTAACATATCATAATATAAATTAAAGTACCCAAAAAATAAATAAAAAAAAAACACTTGTACAAGAGCGGTATTAAATGAAATCTATATTATTAAGACCATCACTGGTTACAAGCTTACAAGCCTGATGTACTATGACTTTATGCTGGTGCGACGCGCAAAACTCGTGTCTTCCCCCTGGCGCGTGCATTAAAGCTCATCTAACCAAATCTATTATCTTTTACATCCAAAAGATCGATTGTTAACGCCATAAATATAATTTATTTTTAAATACTCGACGGTTTGTGACTCGATTCCCACTCGGGGAGAATGAATTATTTTTATTTTCGCTCTTGCAACAAGGCCAAGCGCGGCGTTGAGTCCCTCCATTCAACACGCAATGCCTCGAAAGGCGGAAAGTGGGGAACGGAGTTAACACTAGCTTCCTTTTGCCTACCCTGCTATGTGCGGGATACAGCGTGAAACTTAAAAAACAAAGTTTTAATAATTTTGGAAACTGATTTAACAATCAGGATTACATAAATACTAAACTTAAATATTTTAAAAATATTTAAGTTTAGTATTTATGTAATTCCTTTTATTGAAAAATACAAACAAAGTAAGAAGCTGTAAACTAGTCGGCTACTCTTGGTAAAAAGTTCACTAGTAAGAATTTTAGGGATATTTGTTTCTCCCAGAACTGTTGTTACATATTGAGTAAATTATGTACAAATTCGAATCCCAGTTCTCGTAATCGCAAAGCAACATGAACGACCTCGAACTAAACAGTGATTGAAACATTGCATTTGAACTTCACATTATATAAAAGGGGCAGATGCAACTTCGACATATAAAACCAGCCACATTCGAATAAGAAAAAATTTAAAACTTTGTATCTATTTTTAGTTGGTGATTGTGATGTCAGTGAGTGACAATTAAAAAGTCCTTATAATTTAGTTGATCTAATTCATCACTGTCCTTTATAATAAATAAATATTTGATAATAATATTGGATTTTGTTAAAAAGAAGATTTTTTCGAGATACTTAAGAAACTCGAGAAAAAAAGGTCCAGAAATCAGAAACACTAATTCAGTCTAATTAAATGTATTAATAATGTAATATACGACGTTATTGTCGTTTTTTTGTTCGTCGTTTCAAGTGAAATAAGGTGGTATATAAGATCATCAGGTCTTGTATGTCAAGATATTTAAATATTTTTATACAAATTTAAATATTTTTAAAAAATTATGTCATACCATCTTAATAATAACATTTTAGCTTCCCTCACTATCCTTATAAACTAAAAATGTTATATTTGTTTTTAATCTCAATTTAAAAATTAACGAAATTTTTTTTTGTCGGAATCACCAATTTCATATGAGTATACCGGTTAGTATAAACATGTTCTACTAAACTACAGTAAATATTGGTCAACTTCGAGTAGTACTCGCGCACCGAAGGTTCCGTACATATTTCATGAATGTAGGTATTCCGATCACGAAATATTTAATTTTTATAACTTTTAGTTTTAATTGTTATAGAAGCAACGGAAATACATAATTTGTAAAATTTTCATTTATAGCTTTATAGCTATCCCGGCTTATGAGATGCCTGCTAACAGACATATTTCTAATATCATTCTTGTCAGAATATGACGCTTCTTAATAAATAGAAAAATCGCGTAGGTAGTAGTAATATATTAGACCATTTTCCCTTTTATTGCTCTAGTTATTACTCATAGATTTTTTCAATTATTCACACATTATACACAATTGGCTAGGCTGATTAGTTCGCCGACTAGTGGGCTTCTTTACAACCGACTAGTCAGCTAGTCGGCTGATCGAACAAAATTATAGTTGGCACATCTCTACTATTTCTTTTTATATAGTATTCTTTATTGCAATTAAAAAATATATATTGAAGTACAAACATAAAAAATATAGTTACTAAAGGTGGACTTATCTCTAGAAGAGATTTCTTCTAGCCAACCTGTGAAAGTGGGTGAAATCAGTAAGTAGGGATATGACAGATGAAATGCAATATAAGGATAAAAGTTTTCATAATTACATAAAAATAAAAATAACTTAAATAAAAATTCCAATATATAAAGCATAGTAGATGTACATACATACATACATACACTATAAAATATATAAAATATCAACACAAAAAAATAAACACATAAAAATATAACATAAATAAAACAGTTAAATTAAAGACTTTTCAGAGACTGTTTAGTTCGTTAATAAGATGTTTTTTTAAAATCGACTTAAAAGACAAGAATGATTGGCTTTCTTGAATAATCTTGGGGAGTTTATTCCAAAGGAGTAGAGCCTGTACGGAAAAGGATTTTTGAAAGATGTATATATGAAATCGTAAATAAAATCCTTTTAAATATGAGTTTTATAACTAACGATATATACTCGTATATTAATGTGTAAAACATCATATTTAAAAGAATTTTTACTTTGGTTTATCTATCGCATTGTAGGTAAGTATGTAATTTTGTTAATTATGTTTCTTAAAAATTGCACAATAATCGTCTACCTCATTGAATAAATTATTTAAAGAAGACTGCCACATACTTGTTTCATAAAAACTTTACTGTGGTTTTAACATAAGTTTTATTTATTATGTTGTTCATTAGTATTTCAAAGTCAAAATCAACGATTTGTATTTAAACAAGCATAAATTGCACTTATGAAAAATCATACTGCATTTGCATTACGTTCATATTTAGTATACGTAAATATGTTCATATTTGTGAATTTTGTAATAAGCTTAAGTTAAGCTCCCTATTCGCCTTCGCAGGTATATTCATATTCTTTATCTTCTCTATTCTGTGCTGTTTGTTTCTTCTACTACAAATATAAGTGAACCACAGATATTTAATTTTCGGATATTTCCCTTTGTGTGTATTATATTAAGTTCTAACTTTTTGCAAAATTTCATAACTCTAGGTTATTGGGAAGTATCGAGATTTTCATACAAATTTTTTCATGCAACAAAATTAAGCAAAAACGCTCATATTTTTTATTACGTACGATCTTACCAATTAATGGTCGCTATATCTCACTTCTATTTGCAAATATTAGTTAAGCAAATAGCTTAGTTTCTGTTGACTCAAATACGCAACGTAAGGGAAGCGTGACTGTTAACGTATAAGGAGAATTACTGACCAACTATCATCTAGTCTGTATTTTAATTAGTTAATACTGAAGATAAGCTTATTAATATATAAAGCTTCAAAATGTAAATGTACAGTTTTAAGGTCCCACCGCTTAAAAGGATAAAACGGAACTTTTTTGGATCACGTTGTTGTGCGTCTGTTTGTTTATATGTCTTTAGCTCATTTCATATAAAGTAGGTGCAAAAATTTAAGTTTTATAAGTGGTATATTTTATCTACAATTATGAAATTGTTACGGAGCCGTCGGTGCGCGAGCACTGTAATCCGCTGTAACCTATATGTCGAATATTTTTAAATTTAAGTTATGTAGGTTGTAAAAACACTAAGAGAATATAAATCTATGATAATTCTGTATGTCTGTTTGTCTGCGTCGGATCTACGGGACGGAATTGAATAAAACTTTTCTGTTTATTGCTATTACTGGCTGTCACATCTGATGTAAAATCATAATGGTGTCCACTTGAACTATAAAAAATAATGAAATATTGTCATGATTGAACATGATAATCATTTTCTAATGATATATAGAAAACAAATACATGGACCACGTGGTAGAACGATATAGTACCACAATATACCAACTAGACTATGAAAAATAAGACAATACCTCTTTAATAAAAATTGTTAAGAGTGATGGCCCTATTTCGTTGACATATGGAAATATAAGATCTGGAACATCTACAAGGAACATCTAAATAACATATATATATATATATATATATATATATATATATATATATATATATATATATATATATATATATATATATATATATATATATATATATATATATATATATATATATATATATATATATATATATATAACATAAAGAAAATTGGTTTTAGCAAAAGTTATAATGGATATTTTTGATATATAACAAAAAGCAAGTTTCGATTGTGGTCCTACAATAGATAATCCAAACTATAAAAATAAAAAAAAAAGATCCTTGGTAAAAGTTGTTGGTATATTTCGTTGTCATATAAATTTCTAAATTGTCGAATAAAATCTCATAAATCTTAATGAAGAACGATAATAGGCAAGCCAGCCCCATATATTAAGATTAAAGGTTCTAGCCGCACCCAAGGAAGTGATTATATTTAAATTATTATCATCGCTCTGGTAGATAAACCAGAGTTGTGTGAAAATATTAAAAAACATAATAAAATTGGAAAATCAGTTAATCCCCAAAATATCAGCTACATACTAATATTTATGGAAATTGCTATTTAGAAAATGATTAATAATAAGATGGGTATTTTAACATATGAAAGTTTAAGTCACAATCTTGTTATAATAAATTTGTACAAAAAATTTCGATTGCAATACATGGGTTAAAATAGCAATCGGGTGGCAAGGATCATAAAGTCTATGCTTACAAAGTTGCAAAAAAATACATGTCTGTTAACGATAAATAAAATTCTTTAAAGGAAGGAAGGAGCGTTAAATTTTTTTGTTTTATAGCACTTTCGACAATGCTTTCTCATATGCGATATTATTGATTTTACAAATGCTTAGTTTTCAATATTTGTGTCCATATTATATACTTACTATTATTTAATATATCACTTACTAGAGACAGTATCTATTAGTTTATATTCTAAGAGGTGAGAAAGATTAACTATAGAATAGGATTAGAGCCCCTTGTGATGATTAATTATTACTGCTTAACGAGATCTTTATGGCATTATAGAGGTACATATAGTGTTAACCTAATTACATAGGTCTAGTGTCAACGGAGCGTCACGTGCAACTTAATGTTCTGTGTCGAAATAATATACAAACTTACCTACCTATTTATTAACATTTGAAGATGGATACCTATGTAATATATTTTTATTTCTATTGATCATTATTAAGGTCCCTCAAATGGAAGAAAAAAGGGCAATATATGAAACATAAATAAAAATTTGCAACAAAAAACAAAAGCTATGGGGGGAACGTAAAGGTCTTGTCAGCAAGAGGCATTTTTCAGTGTCGGCAAAACAAGCATTGATCACAGCTCCCACAGTACTGATTATGGTGCTCTTTATCTCCTCATGCACTTCTTCTTTTTCAAATATTTTTTTTTGTTCTAAGTACCTGGTTCATTAAATTGGTTTTCAATTTTTTGTGACATCACATTACAAATCTTCGATGTTATTGAATTTTTCCTAATTTAATATATACGTACTAACTATAAACTTTCTTTTCAAATCATTTTATCTCCGAAGTGAATGTCATCCGCGGTGGCTCGCTTATACTAAGACATTGTGGCCCTCTCCATCGGACGTCGTACAGAATAGGCTATTTGAGAGTGTGAAAAATAAAGGTGTCATACTTTTGAATAATAATAAGTTCAAAAAGCATTATAAAGTAAAATAACATGTTTATTTACATTATTCATTAACTTATCATAAATCATTATTCATTAACTTTGCCAAATTATATTCACTTATATTCTAAAATTATTTACTAATGACGCAGTAACAGTAAAACAAAGTCAAATGATTTTCATTTGACTTTATTTTTAAAGTTTTTACGACAACTGTAAGGCGAGCACAAACAAATTGCGACAAAGTATTCGTATCGCTATCGAGAGCGTATCGTATTTCTATAGGAATTGAACAGAAATAATAATAAATATTTCAAATAATAATTGAATATATTTAACTTTAAAAAAGAACATCTAAGATCTCTAAGATCTTTTTTAAGTAAACTTGGGGCTAGAAAATAACACAAAGGATTATTATCGTAAAGTGGTGATCATTGCATTTCGAATGTTTTATTTATTTAAATAACTAAGAATATTGTAAACGCAAAATAATCATCAATTATAATTAGTGATTATTTTGCGTTTTCTTAATATAATTTAATACGTAATCATATCGAGCACTCGATACTATTACGTTAATGACGTCACGTCACACGTTAGCAACGTTCAAAAATCAAATGAAATGTTGAATGTTTTTTTTATACTTGACGAAAATGTTTATTTATCGAAGATTAAATTGCTAAATACAAATAAACAAAATCGAACCTATAAAAACATTTGATACGCGTTATATAAAAACATATGAGGCTAATAGAATAATAACAATTAATAGCTATAGTTTAACTATTAAAAAAATTATTTATATACCCGAATTTAAATACCTAATTTATAATTGATTTAAAAAGGAGCCTATATTTTGAGAGACAGCATCTTGTATATATATAAAAAAAATCCAAAAAGTGTAGATATAATAAGAGTAGGTCATAAAAGTGATATTTGACACATAATTAGACAAAAAATTGCCATGTACAGACAGAGCCTACAGATTTATATATTAGTATAGATATAGATATATTTAAATTTAGACGTCAATATTGCATTCAAAGGACGGCTCGTTTATCCTTAGATCAGTTTATATTGGAATTTCATTTCAAATATTAATTAATTTTTAATATAAGAAAGTAATGGAATTTTCGATAATCGCTTCTATTGTTCAGAGTATGTTGTAATATTAATATGTTCTTTCAACCTTTTCTTCTATTATCACTATTTGTTAAAAATACATAAAAAAATGTTTGAGTTACATACAGATGTACAAATTTTCATACGAGATTGAAAATACTTTTCCGTTACACTTAACTAAGTCAGTTCATATCAACTAAGTTCATGTATTTGTCCATAAGTATTTGGTAAAATTCAATATTTTCTCAGGATTTCTATGTAGCGCGACATGTGTCCAAAATATTTTTAAATAGAATTAATGATTTAAAAATATTTATAAAAATCTTTTGATTTTCGATATACATCTATGTTTGGGGAAGTTTTTGATTTGAATAGGCTTGAAAAGTAACTTACTTTTAACTACACGCTTAAACGCTGTCATACTTTCTATCCAAATTTAAGACAGTGAATTGAGTGGCGGAACTAAACTCCCCGCAATGCCTTGCGAGAGTAGGGAAATGAAAACATCTCACTTTTTTCAGAATTTTTTGAATATTTACGAATTATATTAGAACAGAAATTATATGGTATCAAACACATCATTGTTTTACAAGTGCACTTTAAACACATAAAATATTTGTTTTAGTACCACGCTGTATCCCACATATAGCAGGCACAGGGAACCTAGTGTTAAGACACACGTTCCCCACCCATCGTAATTTCTTTTTAAGTCATTGCTTATTGAATGGTGGAACTCAACGCCGGGTTTTGTCTTCTCACCTGAACTAGGAAACGACATTCATTCATTCCTCCTAGTGGATATAGATTTTACAGACAGACGCTGTGCGCCACGACGGCCTCACATGTGAACATGTACTTTTATAAATTAATGTAATTTACTTTATATTTATTAAATAACATGTAATTTAATGGATAATGTCCATTAAATTTCTGATAACCTTTGTTATTATTTTTTCTTATATATTTTTTTTAAGTGTAGTAAGTAATATAACAACAATGTTTCAGCTAATTATATTGCATGAAGCGCAGTTTACTTCAGAAACAGACCAAACATATTTTCATATTATGAATTTATAAATCATTCCATAAACGTTATGAAAGAAAACACTATGATTAAATACTTAGATATCTTCTCATATAAATATTTTTAGTTCGGACGAAATTAATTTTTGAACTACATATGCTTTTTTTTTTGGTAGCAAAATCGTTAACCAAGGCAACCTGCTAAAATGTAGCGTAATCTCTCTTCATCTATATGAACCGCTGTATGCTTCGACCAGTTTTATATGCAGGATACTCTGGTCTTCTAGCGCTAAATGTTCTCATGACACATTTATTCATTTACAAGGAATAAATTACGAATAATAATATTATTTTTAAATTAACGTACTTATAACTAATTTGAATTAATATAAAAAACCAACTACAGGATTATATTTGTATTTAATTTCATTATTGAAATTGTAATGTTTATGTAATATGTAGAGATGTTCCGACTTGTCCGGCTATCTGGCCACTAATCGGCTAGTAGTCGTTCAAGAGCGCCGACTGCGTGGCTTCTTACTTTATATTTCACAATTAAATATACTATTTAAATACAAAGTGTGATTGCTTATTAATGCATATTTTTATTTTATTAAAAGTCGTACACTTTAACAATCAATTTTTAAAATGACTTAAAATATTGATGATGTCAATAATAGTTTTTTTCTTTAGAGTTAGCAGAACAGTAAAGACTTGTCATCGTGAATATTTTATTGATGCAAATTTTTGGAGGTACTCTGAGTAGGTACTATATTCACCTGTATCACTCTCGTCAATACTCTTGGGATTTTTTAATTATTCTAATATGAATTGAAACGTAACGATGACGAGATGATCTACATTCCCAAAAAATATAGTTTATATCATGGTTCACCAATAATGTAGCCAGAGGGAATATGTTTCACATTGAATCTACTTTTCAAATTATTTTTAACCAGGAAATGATTTATTTTCATGGTGAGATTATTTTGGATTGTGTGTATATTTCAGAAACTTGGATTTGTAATATTTTAACCCAGAAGGTTATATTATAATGTAATTACAATATTATTCTTACTACATTCGTAAAAAACATGAACCAATCCCTTGGCATTAAAACTTAGAAAGGAACAATCCTTTCTTGTTTAAAAAAATATCGGTCAAGTGCGAGTAGTACTCGCGCACCGAGGGATCTGTACCATTTCATGAAGTACAACTTATAAAAATTCAGTCGTATCCACTCAATTTTTATGAAATTAATTACAAATATAAGTCTGTACCAGATTTTTTCTATGTTAAACTTATATATTATCAAATTAGAAATTATACCCTATTTATATATACTGTAAGTTCTCACTTCTTGTCAAATTTCACAAGAAGAAGATCAATGAAGTACAACTAATAAGAGTGGACGAATTTAAACTTGCAGTCATATTTGTAATCCTACTTTTATGCATGTATGTTACATCTATGCATATAAATAAAATTGAAAGATCTGTTTGTGATTTTAAAATAATTATGTTTTTTAAGTCTCTTTGCACGTAGATTTGAATGTCACTAAAACATAAAAACACATTTTTTTATCTGTCTGTCTTTCTATTTGTCCGGGCTAATGTCTGAAACCTTTGAACCGAATTTTATGGAACTTTTACAACATAGAGAAGGTCGTGGAGCAATGTATAACCTAATCCTAAGCGTTTACCGTGTGCCTGTACCTTTCGCACCGATAAGATACTGCATATAAAGTATATTTTTGATTATTTTACATAAACAATACACGCATATTACATTAGAATATGTACAATATCTATAAAGCGGGCGAAGCCACGATCGGGACGCTAGTAAAAACATAAAATAAATAGATTCACTCTGTATCCCCCATATAGGCAAAGTGGACTCCGTTTCTTATTTTCTGCCCAATTTTCGAGACTTAGACAGATATACGTGTTGTGTGGCGGATCCCAACGCCGCTTTGTCTTGCTACCAGAACGAAGAAATGTAACTAATTCATTTTCCGAGTGAAAATCGAACCCACAAGTGTCACATTTCAGTCAGACACTGTGCTGTTTCACCACGATGGCATTAGGTATTAATATAGTAAATAAATAAATATATTCGTAAAAATGTCCTTTTAACTCAACGTACATATATATACACCTCCACCGCTGATCCATTATGAATCACACTAGCAAAAATATAAAAAATATGATAATAATGTTAGTATTGCAGTAGTAAATAGTTCAAAGTTCAGACACAATATAGTGTCGTCACCTTTAAACGTTAATAATCATAAAGTCATTTGAAACGACTGATAAAGTTGTGAAATGATTTCCACGTGATAGGAAACTTTTCCATACTTAGTTAAAAGTAAACTTGTATCAAAAATATATATGTAAAAAGAGTGCCAAGTTCTTTATAAAAAATATGAATATTTGTTCAGTTTGTCATCAAATGAATTGAGATCTAGATAAATTGTAAGTGTTGTAGGTAATCCTAAAATGTATTTATACATAAATAAATATATATAAAATCTTTAAAAGGACTTAATACCTCATGTATTAAGTCCTTTTAAAGAAGTATCTTAATTGGTAACAATAATAAAAAATAAAACATCCGCAATCAAAAATTATGCAATAGATGATATGTGTCAAAAATGGATTAAAGTAAAACAGGTAGTTCAAATCACTATACGGTTATAAGCGAAGGAACAGAAGGGCCACCTGATGTTAAATCGACACCCTAGCCCATAGAAAACTGACAACCTGAGAGGGTGTGCATGCGTTGCGAACCTTAATGTTGGAGAAGATGATTGTACACACGACGCCTGAGAATACTATTCTTTTGTTTTTGTGCAGCCAAAAAGATCAGCAGTAGCAGCCAAATGGAAAGGAAAGGAAACAACGCAGTGATTACGGGAGTCCCATAGTCAATGTCGGGGCCTCTAAAACGGGCCTCCGCGGACTAACATAACACGACCTACCTGCTGAAACCAACCAGGCACCTACCAACGCGGGACCAGAACACTAGAAAATCACTACATCGCACGGAATAAGGAGAGGTGAGAGTGAGGGAAACAAAAGCTGGCTTACATATGTTATAGAAACTGAACTCATCATTAGATATTTGGCGCTTCGTTTCTGACATGATAGTGGTAGCGAGCCTGTAGGACGACAAGCCTCCTACCACCAAAATAATTACTGGGATAGCCGCGGCGGAGAAATGTATTCTAACCCCGTCCCCCCAAGGGGGACATGATTTTTTGTTATTTTGTGGACTTAACTTGACATTTTCTGATTCTTTATTATTTCAAATGTCCTTTTTTTAGATTTTTTGTTATATAGAATTAAATACGATATTGAAGGTCAAGGTTAGGCTTAATATTATTTATTATACATACTGCTGGGGCGTCGCAGCCAGTTTCTTATAGGCAGTGATAGAGTAAGACAGACAGACAGCCTTCTTGACAGATACGCTGTTATGTATAGGTATATTATACATGGATATCAAACGTCCCTTACAAATAAATAGTTTGATACCTCCACACTATCTTGAGTAAAATGGTCTTGACGGACGGACAAACAGCTGCACAGGCATACATATGGACAATGAAGTGATAAGTCCTATAAGAATTCCCTTTTGTCCTTGTGAGGTACGGAACCCTAAACATGGACGATTCAAGAAAATTGTTAATTATCTAGATAAACAAGGGTTTTTAAGAAATTTAAGTCAAAGAAACTTAAATAGAATTTTGTAAATGTAAAATATTTTTTTTCGTGTTAAGCTTTAGTGAAACATCCTTAAACTTTTCATAGATAAGTATAATAAATGACACGGCACCGGTTTAAGATTCAAATCACATTTGTTTTAGGGCGTGACGCAAAAAAAAATAATAAAAAGTAAAGTACCAATTAAGGTGTTACCTACTACTTTACATCAGCCTACACCACAAAGTGCGAGAAATGCTTTGGATAATAGAAAAAAAATTAATGTTGCTTCACGCTTTGTCCCATGCCACGTCATTAGAACATGCAGGGAAAACCGAATATGAAGACACACTGTGTTGAGTGCTGAGCACGACGTAGCGCTTCGTCTTCAAGAACGGGAAAATTGCACATAAAAAATACATCATTACATATATAAAATTTTATGACTGTACAGACGATACAATGGTACGGATATAAGCTATTACGCAATTGATGCTTACAGAATAGCCGCGCCATCTCCAATTTATCCTTTCGAATGCAGTATGTATATGCTGGGTCGAATATACTGGAATATTTTAGACATAAGATCTATTTATATAATCTATGTTATATTTATATGTATATAATAAAAGAATAAAAAGTCAATCCTGTATATGAAAGGTTTAAAAACAATATTAGTTGAGTCGGTTAATATATAATTACAGAATAATTATTCAGCATAATATCTGACAGATTATTATCTGTAAATGTGCGTCAATCACACACATATCACACACATGACATTCAGTCAATCCAAATTCTGTGCTGGGGAACGTCTCTGTGGTCATCTCTCTCTCAAAAGAGAATCCTGGGTGATCTGTCATATTAAAACGGTTTGTATTCTGTAAGGACTAACTCTACGGACCTGTGTCCCACACAAGCCTGCAAACAGAAGAAAGAGAGGGATTTATTTGAACCTCATAATTCTTAAATCAATATTTCATTGTGCAACAGCAATTTAACACTTGGTAACTGTCTCTTTACAATATTTTACAATCGTTGAAATTAAATTATTATTAGGATATTAAGTAATTTGATTTATGCGATTTATTTTTTACATTTAGGACTTTTAATTAAGAATAAAGTAGTAACTTGTTCCTTTTTAAGCAATATCCCTTTTCCTAAAGTGTGGAACATTTTCATTAAGAATAATAAATCGTCTTTTTTATGTAGGCTTAACTAAAATCCACGAAAATTTACATGGAATATAATAATTACACAATGCAGTATTTTGTACTAAGTACCATACTAAAACATATTTCAAAATGGAGCCAATTAATAAAACAACATAAGTTTATTTGACAAGTAAATAAAATGGCCAGTGGTGCATCTATACGCCATAACTAGGTATTTGTTTTATCATTATTTATAATAAATATGTTTTTGTTATTTATTTTAAATTTAATGTTTTTTTTTTATTTTTTACTTGTGTAATTCACAAGTCCCTGGAACTGTCAGTCGGATATGAAAAAATATTTTTCTATACGATAGTGGCATTCATTTGGAATATTACACTGAACTTCTTAGCTAGCCTTAAGTATTAATATTTGTAAAGTAAATAGAAATAAATGATTTTTATAATAAAAAGAAAGAAGAATGCATCACAGATTTCTCCATATACTTTACTCGCATTAGGAGAATGGAACCTAAGCCACTACAAAATGCGTTAAAAGAAAAATATATGTTTAATGTGGTTTTTTTTTCTTATTATGTACTGACCTCCCTGATCAGATTCTAGAATTTCTTTCATCGGATTATATAAAATAGTTAATAGGTTTTAAAGAACACGACATTTTCTTGCCTTCATATACAAAATAAGTGTATCTTTTAATATAATAATTATAATTTAATACTTTAATTATACTGAAGAATGTCATATAAGTATATACTTATATACCAGTTTTTATAAACCAACGCTAATTAAAAAAGCTTATTCCTTTTATCGTTGATATTTTAGTGAGTAGTCTCACTTTCTATAAAACTCTAAAGATATAAAATTGTCCAGGCCAATAATATACTCACATACTTGTACTTCCTTCATATATTATATTTTTTATTTATTTATTTATACCACAAATGTTGGTGAACAATAAACAAAATAGTATAGAAGAAGCGGTCTTAGTATTTTCTTCCAGACTATCTTTGTATTATAAAATGTAAAATGAAAAAATAGTAGTAGCTGGTGTAAATATGCATACATACATATGTATAATTAATAAATTAGTATAAAGATATGTATTGGTATATACATAACTTTATACATAAAATCTATTCATATAATATATGTTATATTTATATGTATATAATAAAAAGATAAAAAAAGTCAATCCTGTACATGAAAGGTTTAAAAACAATATTAGTTGAGTCGGTTAATATATAATTACCGAATAAGTATTCAGCACAATGTCTGACTGACTATTATCTGTATTTTCTTGTTGATACTATATATTGGTTTCGTATATTATGTACATAATTATTAAAATATTATATTCTTATCATTACAAATTTGTAAGTAAAATAAATTCATGTTGTCATTTTTGAAATAGGTAACTTTTACTGTTTTATTTAATATATTTAAAGATTTTAGTACTAATAGAAAATAGCAAGTCATTCCTTGGGCGATTTCCTTGCCCCATATAAGTGTTCACATGGCTTACTTAAGTATGTAGATCATCTTATCGAAAGCGAAAAAAAAAAAAAAAAAAAAAAAATATAAAAAAATATATCGTATATATCAATTAAACAGCTGCCCAGTTTTTATAAACAAACGATAATTCAAAAAGCTTATTCATACAATAATTAACAATGATCTCTAATATAAGTGTTGCACTAAAATTAGAAATATTTTACGAAGAATTGTGTATTAGGTAATTAACGATAATGATTGCTAATAAAACCTGCTAGAAACATTTCGCGTTGAGTTGTACAAATGCTCAGTTGCTTCCACTACTCTTATCCACGGCTCGACGACGATATCCACAAATTTTAAATATTAAATTCATCCCAAAAGTTTTTGGTGAATTATTTTTAATTATAAAAAAATATAATAATAGTGTGTTCTTGTGGTATATAATCATATTATTTATTTATTATTATTTCGAAAAGTCATCAGTAAAGTGCCCTGGGATTACGTGCGATGCGTCGAATGTAGTTTAAACTCTAACTAGATATATAATCGGTGTAAACAAAATTTTCTTTGCAGTCTATCGAGACCTCTAAATCCGATCGCTACCCAGTGATAACTTAATAAACCTCTTTGGTGAAATAAGTTACAGTGCAGTTCCTGGAAGAAATGTAAGTTCAGAGTATTTTTTATAAATGCATACACTTAGTCGAGTTTGTTGAAAAATTTTAACACCATCATATAATTGAAATATAAATATAAATTTTAAGTAGGTTTTTCGTTTAATTTATTGTGATTAGTCAAAGTTTAATAAGCAAATGTAACATACATACATATATACCAAAAGTTCTTATATAATTACAGTTAACATAAATAAACTTATGTTTTTAAATAGAAACATAATAGGTATATAGGTAGTTTTTGTTACTAAAACTAACACATGTACAATACCTTGACCCTGCTATTAACAAATAAGGAAGAATTATATTTTACGTACGTACTTACTTATCGAATAAGGAATAATTTGTATTAACTAATTTTAGGTCAAATTCAATTCGAGAATTCATAGATTCTAATAATAAATTTTGATTATTATGTAGATTCGATATTTATATGATATGTAATATATAGTTATATATATATATATATATATATATATATATATATATATATATATATATATATATATATATATATATATATATATATATAGGCGTAAAGAATAATCGTGTCGTATTAATTCTCGTAACTGTCACCCATTTATCAATTTGAGATGATCATTATATATCGCACACCGCGATCACGCCACCGCGGTCAATAAAGTCAGAGAAATAAATGGCATATCGTAAACGAAGTTATTGTTAAATCGACCTTTCTTTATACTATAAATGTTCTCAATTATCCATTGAATATTAAAAACTCCTGTTATTTGTTATATTGTTGGATCTTTAATATGCTGTACGTATTAAAATACATATATATCGTAAGCTAATATCAAATGACTTCAATAACTCTGTTTGGTTTTACTTTTATTCAAAAATG
This sequence comes from Dione juno, assembly GCA_037127375.1. Taxonomy (NCBI): domain Eukaryota; kingdom Metazoa; phylum Arthropoda; class Insecta; order Lepidoptera; family Nymphalidae; genus Dione; species Dione juno. The sequence goes on along the minus strand of JAXRJS010000014.1, from coordinate 8,052,960 downwards.
TAAGCTCTTAAATTATGTTTATTAAACGTTCTAAGTATAAACATTTCGTAAGTAATTATTTTCGCCGTAAATAAGAGATTGGTTTTGAAATAATTCTCTATGTTAATGGGAAAAGCTTAAACAAAATGTTATTACTGTCCAATTTATGGTCCGCAATACTAACATATAAACAAAAGTTTTACCAAAAAACCGACTCCAACAGTAGTATATATAATTAGTATATATAATTAGTAAATAGACAAAAAAAAATCTTTTTTTTTTTTTTTCTGCAACTTAATAATGAACTTACTTTTTCGACGCATCAATATATGGGTACGATCTAAGAGTACATATGTTTACCACGCAGGAATATACTCTTAGGTTAAATGAAATTATAAATATTAGACTACTTAAAAGCTTATCAATTTATTACGATAGTAAAATGTAGTTACCATCATTGTTATTATTGGAGAGTTTGTAAAACTACACATACACTTAAACGTGAGAGGTTTTCGTGTCGCACTAAAATTTCCACCTCCTTTAAGAAGAAGTACGTTAAAAAGATAAAAGAGATTTAAATGATTAAAACTGATAGTGGATAACTGTGACATTGTCGCGGACACTGTTGCTAAAAGAGATGTAAATTTTTAGTAAACATTTTTCTTTGGCATCTTCTTACAATCAGCAGGTTTAAAATTCTTACGAAATAATATATTGAATTACAAAGACGTTTAACTGAAATCTTTTGATGTGTGAAATCTGATTTACAAAATAATCTACCTGCCTCTACCGATTTGAGTACCTAAAATATAAACATGACGAGTGTTAATTTTCTTGTTTTAAATGATGTTATTTTCTTACAACTTTACATACCTCATATATATATATATATATATATATATATATATATATATATATATATATATATATATATATATATATATATATATATATATATATATATATATATATATATATATATATATATATATATATATATATATATATATATATATATATATATATATATATATATATATATATATGTATATATATCCGGATCCGGTAGGTGATAATCGGTGTATACTGTAATAGATCAGTTAAACTATAACAAATTATGTATATAACGTTTACGGTGACGTTTTATGTCCGGTCAGAACGTCTGCCGGGCCCTCTTGTTACATTACATGATGTAGTTCTGAACAGGAATGAAGAATTTTGTACGGCACAAAAAATAAAGAAGCAATAAGCAGTCAAAATACAAATGTATATCTCTACATACAAATATACATTTTTAGTATTATTTAATTTTTATAAATAATACCTAATAAATTAGTGGTTAAGAATGAGATTCCACAAAATTACAATTTTAACAGTGAAAAATTCATTAAAACCTTTTATATCTACTGCAGTAACGTGTTTTCGCTTTCGAAGCGGAAGTTAAGGCGAAATGAAGTAGGGTTCAGGAAACGAGAGTGAAGGAAAGTTCAGCGTTCTTTGATATATATTTAATATATAATTGGTTCAAGACTTGTGATACTCCTACTTCGGAGGGCCAGATTTCGCATGCCGACAACTTTATGTCGGTGTGTTGAAATCAATGGCTCTGTATGGTGCCCCCGTGTGGGTGGATTCTCTCATTGCTCGCAACAGGGCTCATTTACGGAAAGCACAACGGGTCATAGCAGTGAGAGCAATTCGGGGGTACCGTACAATGTCCTGGACAGCGGCAACCCTATTGGCGGGCGATCCACCGTGGGAGTTACAGGCGGAAGTGCTTGCTAGAGTTCACGCTTTACATGCGTGCGAACGGTCACGAGGCGTACGACCATCGCTGGAGGATATCGCGCGGATTAAGAGGAGAGCCGATGAAGCCCTGATCCGGCGATGGAGGGAGGACCTTGGGTCCCCGGTGGCAGGCCTAACGACAGTGGAGGCAATCCGTCCCTACCTAGAGCGCTGGGTAAAAAGGGAATATGGAATCCTGACGTTCAGGCTGGTGCAGGTACTGACGGGGCATGGTTGCTTCGGCAAATACTTGCACCAGATTGCGCGTCGGGAAATGTCAGCGGTTTGCCATGAGTGTGATTCCTCCGTCGACTCGGTGCATCATACTCTGGCTAAATGCCCCGCTTGGGCCCCACAGCGCCATGCCTTGATGGCTGTGATGGGTCAAGATCTTTCTTTATCCAGTGTAGTAAGGGCCATGCTGGATAGTAAGAGGAACTGGTCTGCAATGGTCTCTTTCTGTGAGGCAGTCATCTCACTAAAAGAGACTGCGGAGCGAGTCCGCGAATCCAGCATAAATGCAGACCCATTTCGCCGCCGTAGACCAAGAAGCAGGAGAATGCGCTATGCGCTACTCCAACCTTAAAGGAACGCCTGCAGGAGGAACATTCTGGCCCTTCTGCAAGTCATCAAGGCTGTGGGTGCCCTAGAGAACCCTAAAAGTGACGGTGGCCTGCGATAGGCGGGCCTACCATCGAGGCGTCGTAGTTGCATGCGCAAGCGATCCTGCGACGTCTTATGTAGATGGAGAGGGTTTCCGCTAGGTTTTAGTGGGTAGGATCGGACTTACCGGTGAGTCCCACAGTACCGCCCGCTTTTCGCAGGCGGTCTACATAAACGCATTTCCCAGCGTAATAAAAAAAAAAAAGAAACTCCTACTTCAACACATCAGGGAATAAAAATGTTATTATGTCACGAAAGCTTTGTTGGCGTTAGTTGACATGTTTAGGTGTTCTAGGTTGTTGGTGTTGGTATCGGTATAGCCAGTACTTTAGAAAGCAAGAGAAGAATTTGAACATAATGAGAGATTTCTTTGTATTTTGGGAACAGGCATATGTAGACCTAGAGCATAAGGAGGAGTTAAAGATGTGACGAAAGATTGCAATACCATCTACTAAGCCTCTACCATCTACTACCATCTACTACCTCTATTAAGTTTAATGTGGACAAATGTCGAAAATAAAGGACTATTGACAGGATTATTGTCAAAATTGACGTACGTTTGTTTTGTTTGATGTCTACTGCTCATAGCTATAAGTACTAGCGAACTCTTCCAAAATCCTTCATATACAAAGTACGATGAAAATAATTTATTGTACAGTTAATTATGTTTAAGCGTTTATATTTAAGAAAAATAAAAACAGTTGGATTGCATTACAAGCTGGCGGTAATTTAACAAAAAAAAAAAGAATAATTTTATAACAATTTTTTATTCAGCGTTGAAATTATGATAGCCTTCGTAATGACCTGATAGGGACTAAGTGTTGAAAAATGCTTGCAATTGTAATAAAAATTGCGAGCTCTTAAATTACATCACCGTTAACAGTTTAAATCTGACAATTTTGAAAAGTGGGGCAATTTAAGTAAATCATGACAAAATTCTTAATTCTGAAAATTATATCTAATATGTATATAAACAAGTTGAGGCGTAGTGGGACATCTGACTGTTAAGGGATGGGTGTGGGTTCAATTCCTCGGTTTTGTAAGGCACACCGCGGCGGTAAGCTAAGCGAAGCGAAGCGCAGAACGGACGGTTCTCTTCCAACCCTGCTATACTGCTGCTATATTTTACTTTGAGCTTTGAAGTTAAATAAATTAAAAAGATAAATTATGATTATGAAAATTCGTTGTGATTAGGTTTATCTATTTAGTAATTTCTTTAATGCCTTTTTGTTAATTAATGTAATTCCTAAATACCTTTGATTAAGTATTGTTACGCAGGCCTGCTTACTTTATGTAAACAAAAGAATTAGAAAGATAAAATCATGTCTTATCTGATCCGTATATATGATTAAAGGAGTAAAAATCGTACTTACATTGAAAAAAATGAACACTGTTTATTTAATTTTAATTTGAACAGTGTATTTTTTTATATTTTATAGTGCATTGCGTAGAGCACTTGACACCCAATGTCTTGAATTCATACAATTTTAATTCTATATTTCAATTAATATTACTTTAATGATCTACATTAAATTCGTTTAATGATCTACATTAAAATCGTTAAACACAGTGTTCTATATAGGAAACCATTGAGATCATTCTGACTACCGGCTACATTTCAAATTATTGACTATTTATTTCAAATGTACTTAATTTAGTAGAACGATAAGCAATGTTTCTAATTAACCAAAACATGCAAAAAATTATGGTGTCTTTAATTTTTATCGTGTTAAATTAAATCGTCTCTTTTAAAGCCTTCTCCAGGTATTTATCACTGTTTTTAAAATTGTGTATACTTAGACTTACGTACGCATATTATTTCACTATCATATTCAATTATTTTATTGTTTGCCCATTGCACCCCACTCCGTACCTTTTAACTATCAGTTTGTCATATTAGATATTATTTATTATACTTTGTTATATACAACTTGTATTTCGGCTTAATTGGATTTATGTTATTCTTACTATTATTCTTACTAATATTATAATGCAAAAATTTGTGAGTCAGTTTGTGTGTATGTTCGTTATTCAATCACGTCAAAACGTCTAAAGGGGTTTGCAATAACGCATAGGCTACTTTTTATTCCACGGCACCAGGGTTTACCGGATACCTAAGTATTATATCTGACTGAGAGCTTGTTCCGATTTCACTCAACAACAGAGGGGACTTAGACGAAATTCTGCAGTAATAGAGCTTTTTCATCAGAATAACATATGGGCTACAATTTAAGATAAACGAATGCAATTCACATTACTATTAAATAAATATGTAAGCTAGTAATGTATAAAAACATTTAATACTATGTAAGCTTAAAATTCATATTTTGTATGACCTGCCCTTATTTATTCTTGAATAAAATCACTCTCGCAATAATGAAAATTAAGTCACTTGTCACATCAGTGCTGTCAATTGCGCATTTACTGATTGAATTGAAAATAATAATTATATTAATACATCCATAATTTTCTTTTTTTTCATCACTAAGAAGTGCAAAAACATGAAATATTTTTTTGTCAGAGCCAGAGGGAGCTCAGTGTTGAGGCACTCCGTTTGCTATTGCGAGTTGCGTATAGACGGAACTCAACACCGCGCATTGGCTGGAAATCACACCTACAACTGTCGCATTCATTGCGACTGCACCACGCCGTCCTCAAAAACAATCACTAACGTTATATTCCTACTTTGTTATATTAGTTGTAATCGCTGTACGTTAGTATTTGGATACAATTATAAATTGATTCACATTTTTACATAATAAATAATACATAATATATTGTACATATATAACACAAAGAAATTGTAATTTTTTTAGAACAAAATGCCTCCTCAAGATCAACAGACGGGATCATGGGTGCTATATGAAACGGATTTAAATAAAGACGCCACAGGCAGTGTTCCGCCTTCAGCAGAAAAACGTAACTGGGAAATTGTATGGAGAAATGTAATACTATTCTTGTTACTTCATATCGGTGGAGTATACGGTGCTTACTTGTTCCTAGTGAAGGCCATGTGGGCTACACGTCTGTTTGGTAGGTTTTTATTTTCAGATTACTTTATTTATATATTTTTAATATATAAATATTTTAATATATAAATATTTTAATATATAAATATTTTAATATATAAATATTATTACATACTAAGATATCTAGGTAACATTTTTAAAGGTCGGATTTTGAGTTAATAGTTGTAACAAATAATGATGCAGGCATCATTTTCTGTACTCTTTAAGAAATTGTATTGTATTTTATAACTTTTGATTTATTACTGCCGATTGTACTTATTAGATATAAGTAGATTTACTAATGAGAATAATTTTTATGTTTATTTTATTATGGAAACTAAATTAACCACTTTCTATATAATAAAATATAATGTTTAATAGAAAAAAATGAATGTTACGTTTATATTACAGCGGTAATACTATACCTGTGCTCTGGTCTTGGCATCACTGCGGGCGCCCACAGACTATGGGCTCACAAATCGTATAAAGCAAAATTACCCCTCAGAATACTATTGACGATTTTCAATACCATCGCATTTCAGGTGAGCGCCAGTCTTATTATATTTTATATTTGTTTTATATGATATATCTTATAGAATTCGTAGATGCCATTGAAACATGATTTAGGGGAGAATGTGAATATATTTACAATAAATTTGGTGTATCTTACCAAAAGAAAACGTGGGGTTATTCCACTATCCATGGGAAAATAGGAAAATTAAAGGAGTGACGTCTAAAGATCTGTTTGTCAATACAAGACAAATGAAAAACAAATACACAAATTAAATGCCTACCTATATAATTTATATGTTTGACTATATATACAAAAGATATTACTATATATACAAGAAGTATAGACATAATATTTTCTACATACGTTGTTGCAAGCGTATATTTTGTCTGCCAATATGTCTAATTTTATTATAGCATATTGTCAATCCACAGTGAATGTTATCAACATACAAGTAAAAGTAATTAAAAAATTAGGTAGATAAGTAGGTGATCATACGCCTTACGCCAATTGAATCACGTTGAATTTTTCTCTACTGAGATATAAATTTTATATTCATATTTTTGCAAACCATATTTTGCATGGGCAAATATGGTTTGAACATAATACATAATCATTTCCCTACATTGAATTTACTTAAGCTTCTCTATTTTATTTCATCTAATATTTCGTAAAGTATGATAAGAAGCAAAAGATTCCACATGTTAATCATTACTTACTCACTATTTTTATCTTATCTTCTATTATGACTAATTCAAAAATATCAATATGAAAAAAATATTATTTACTTAACCTTGTAATTAAACGTTAGCCGTTAATTTGTTATTGTAATTGGCGTGTAATATTGTAAACTTCTCAATTCTCTCTGAAGGTGGTAAAGATGATCTTTAAATATAACGCCTATTGCTATACAGATAATGATTCTTATATACAAACGAAAATTATTAGAGATTTTTTAATGTAACAATGGGATAGTTTATAATGAGGTCAAATTTCGGTTAAGTTCAGTTCTTTATTTATGGCATTCCGAATATACAGACTTTAAAAGTGAATTATAAAGTTTACTTTTGTATATATAATAATATTTTATATAAACTGTTGCATCACAATTGAACAGGCGACCCGAAATGATCACGCCACGTTCGTTGCTTACAGCGCGCACGTATCTGTGCGTGATACAAGTCCACTGTTCCTAAAATAAATCCAACGTATTCCAAAGATGCTTCCGGTCAATGTCAACGTGAAAGTCAATCAAGTTATCTTTGTTATTTGTTTATTTCATTTTCCATAATATTTATGATATCCTTTGACATATAAATTATATCGTGTGTATCATAATCTGGTATTATAGTATCAGAGATAACGCATTATTTATTTACTAACATTGACGATTTCGTTGTGTAATATAGATGGATTAAAAATAATATATTAATACATACGTGTATATTTTTTATCAGGACTCTGTGCTAGATTGGGCACGTGACCATCGCATGCACCACAAATATTCAGAAACAGATGCTGACCCTCATAACGCAACACGAGGGTTCTTCTTCTCACACATTGGATGGCTTCTGGTCAGAAAACACTCAGAAATTAAATCAAAAGGCCACACCATTGATATGAATGATCTTTGGGATGATCCAATTCTTCGTTTTCAGAAAAGGTTGGTAGTTTAATAACTCAATGTATATATACTCTTGTTATATATACATATATATATATATATATATATATATATATATATATATATATATATATATATATATATATATATATATATATATATATATATATATATATATATATATATATATATATATATATATATATATATATATATCCTACTATCCTTATAGGTGTACTTACTGACTTAGAAAATATTTCATTTCTTGCAGGTACTATTTACTCTTGATGCCTTTAGCTTGTTTCATTGTTCCATCATATATTCCTACTCTATGGGGAGAATCATTATGGAACGGCTATTTTGTCTGCGCCATTTTTCGCTACGTTTATGTATTAAATGCCACTTGGCTAGTGAACTCTGCAGCACATAAATGGGGTAGCAAGCCCTACGACAAAAACATCAATCCAGTAGAAACCAAACCTGTGTCGCTAGTAGTTCTCGGCGAAGGCTTTCATAATTACCACCACACATTTCCTTGGGATTATAAGACGGCTGAGTTAGGGGAATATTCGCTAAATCTTTCGAAGCTATTTATTGATGGCATGGCTAAAATTGGCTGGGCTTACGACCTCAAAACTGTATCACGCGAAGTCATCGAGAAAAGAGTAAAAAGGACCGGGGACGGCAGTCACCAGGAGTGGGGCTACGAAGATTTAAGCTCATCCTCTCAAGATAAATTTAACAAGGAATAGGTGTTTAAAAATTTCCAAATTTTGGATTGGGTATTTATTTGTCATCCAAAAATACAGTTTTTGTTAGAATCGATTGACTGTAAAAGATTTGTGATATAATATTTATTTGTAAGGTAATCGCTATGATTATTTATATTTATTTAAATACATGGAATTAGAATATTTAGTAGATTGTTATAAATATAAACAATATTAGGAAGAATGTTGTTTTTTTTAATATAATTTTACTCGTTAACTCTGTTTGTCCAATAGCATACATGCCCATACAACAAACATCTTCACTACATTGTAATTTCAATTAGGGGTGACTACGGCCTTGCTATGGTTGCTACCAATTTGTCACATCAAGCGCTTGCTTAGATGGTCAATTACTTTAATATACAGCATGTTTAAAAATATTATCACACAAAAAAAAAAGTATTTTAGGTTGTACATTATAATCTTATCTTAAATGTATTGAAATTTGTAATGAGGTTAAATTCACAAAATGTATACATTTTTATTAAAAATAAGATAAGCGTTATTGAAAAAATATTGTTTTATCTCTTTGAGTATGTGGATATGATATTAAATTGCCTGCTTGTATACGTTATATTTGCGTCTAGCGGTCACATATCTAAATAAATATAGCACATGTGTGTTTACACTTTATACATTTTTTAAAGAGGAACTGATGTTATTCAAATGTTTTAATTATACATACATATATAATAAAAATAATATTTCTTGTTGTAAAAAAATATTCATTTTCCTATGGTGAAATAGGTTTAAAACAAGGGATGCGATATCTCCTAATTATTTGTTCTTTACTTTACATAATCTTTTGTTTAGGGTATTAAAGTGCAGCTTGTTTTTTTAGGGTTCCATGCTTCAAAAGAGAAAACAGAATCCTTATAAAATCACTTTGTTGTCCCTCTCAATTTTTCCTCGTCCGTCAATTTTTTCAAGTTGAAATTAATGAGGGTTGAAATTAATGATTATCTAGGGTTATGATCTCTTGAAGCATAGACAAAATCATAAAATCAAACTTCTAACTCGTTTTAGAAGTAAGTTACTTTTTGTCGAATTTGCGACCTAGTTATGAAATGCGCCCATAAGTTACAACTTATAGTTCAAAAAAAAAATTCAAACAAAAAATCCGTAAATAGTAATTTTACACCATATGCATTCATCATACAAAGTTAGTGCATACAAAAAAAACAAACATACAACTTTCGTAAGTTAAATTTTTCGTTGACCTTTATGATCATTAAATTAATACGGAACCCACAGTGCGCGAGTTTCACCTCGGACTTCATCGATATTTTATTTATAAAACATATAAAATGTGATGAAATTTAATATGGGTAACAATTATATGATATATAAATATAGACTAAATATAAACAATATAAATTTATTGTAATAAACCTTAAAATAATTTATAAATATAAAAAAATATTATACCGCCTGTATCACAAACTTATGGTTTCCACAAAAAGCTCCAAGTATTACCAGTCTTGTAGTCGCGCTCGACACTATCGATAGCCGCATCGAGAGATAATAAAGAGAAAATTATAACATAATGACATTAAATAACAATTCGTTTTCGGAAAATGATACGTATTCGTCATACGGTATAGGACTTTCTTTTTACGACGACAGAAGCACATATGTAGAGAGCGACCTGATTAAAACAATTCTAACTATATTCCTCGGTACATCGATGGTAATAAGTTTAATCGGCAACGTGTGCACGTGTGCGGTCATCGCTCGGGACAAGAGCATGAGGACACCCACTAACTGTTATCTCCTGAATTTAGCCATTACAGATCTTATGACGGCATTATTTGTACCTATTGAAATATATATTATTTGGGTACCAGATTTCTATCCATTAGGAGAGGAGGGATGTCGTATACACTTTTTATTGTGGGAGCTGTTCAGTAATTGTGGTGTTCTTACAATATTAGCTTTTACTATAGAACGCTATCTGGTGATCTCAAAACCATTTCTAAGACAAAGGCTCGCTTTAAACTCGCGAGTCTTTAAGATAGTAACGTTTAACTGGATAATATCCTGTATTTTCTCGTTTCCTAGTATTTTTTACGTTTATTTTGTGGAGAGAAAACAAAATGTATACTGCTTCCTTACCGTACCAGATAAAGATAAAACTTATTTGATCGCGATCGAATTATTTGTGTTTTTTTTTTCCCCTGTGACTGTTATATTTGTTCTTTATGTCCTCATTGCGCTTAAATTGAAAGCTACTAGATCTAGACCGAATCCAGTGTACGGAAACCAAAATAGAAATAAAGCAGTCAAAATGTTAGGTTAGTGTAACATTAACATATTTGCACTGAATCCTTTACTGGTTTGACTATTTCTGTGTGTGTTTAGTGATTATTACTTTCAGCTGCCGTAGCTGCTTCATTTTTTATTTGTTGGTCACCATACGCTGTTTTACGACTAATGATTTTATTTCCGAAGCTCAAGTATGAAGATTATTATAATGTAAGTATTTTGAAACCACGAACAACCATAAAATAACGATAGCTTTATTTTAGAAGATAAATAATTAAACATATGTTTCAAATAATAACGCTGAAAAAAGGGTCTTTGACTCATTAAAAAATAAAATGTGAATGCACTATCTACTTTTTAATGTTAATGAATTTAATGGTAACTTGTGATTCGCTCGTTTGTTTTGAAAAGTTACGGGAAATCACATTATATATCTCCAATGTTCTCGGATTTACTGTAATATAATACGTATAAATTATATACGTATCATTAAGCCTTCCCTTTGAAATACTCAACTCATTTGTTCATTGAATGAAATAAATATTAAATAAATGAAAATTATATTTGTATACGCAATGTATTTGTAATGGATAAAATGCATAATCAGTTCATAATAATAGCCTTATAGCAGGGTAGACAGAGGGAATCTAGTGTTAAGACACTCCGTTTCCCACTTTCCGTCTAATTCCGTCACACAGAAAATTGAGTGGCGAAATTCAACATCGCACTTTGTCTTCTTGTTACCCGACCGAGGAAGTGAAATAATTGGCTCTCCCCCAGTAGGAGTCGAGCCCACAATCGTGTTCTTTACGGTAAGACGCTGTGCCGCTTGCTATTTTTCAGCTTGCCCAGATAAATATACTACCATCTACTTTCATATCACAGAGAAAAACCACTAACTGTTTTTTTTCTTTATATAATAGTAAAATTTATTAGAAAGATAAGTATATTATTCGACAAAATCTAATCTTCGTTTAAATATGTTGACTAATAAAAAAATAAAAGTTACCTCTTGATACATAGATAAATGATGACAGAAGACTACAAACTATCGCCGTATTTGTATCCACGTGCATCCGTGCAATGCTGCTCCGGCTTTGTCGCTAGTGACTGAGTTATTATGGATGTATATGGAGATGCTTTTTAGGGGGTTGTATACATATTTTCAAATAAACCAGGTGTTTATTTGTAAATATATTTTTTTTAATAAGAAAATGCTATTTAGGAAACAAGTGACCGAACTTACCTATATTTGAACTGATCTGAAAACAAAAGACGGCACGGCCCACCCGGCCGCCCTATTAGTTGAAATAATATTATAAAATATCTTTATACATAATTTTTGAAACTTATTTTTGTTTAGACAATATAAATATAATATTTTTAGACATTACTCTCCAAAAGGAGGAGACGGCGCGGCGCGGCGGTAAATTTTAAAGTATTGATAACTTTTAAAATACTAATTTGAACGACATGTAGTAAGATAATTATATATAGTATTCTTTATTGCAATCAATATATGTTGAATTACATACATAATAAAATATAGTTCCAAACTGTGGACTTATCTCTAGAAGAGATTTCTTCCAGCCAACCTGTGAAAGTGAGTGAAAGCAGTAAGTAGCGAGATGACTCTTAAAATGCAATATAAAGATAAAAAATTTACGTAGTTACATAAAACTAAAAATAACTTTAAAAAAATCCTATACATAAAGCATAAAAGATATACGAGATATACATACATACCAGTAATAATGTTAAATAAACATATACTTATAAAAATACATATAAATACATACATACGCTATAAAATATATAAAATTTCAACACAAAAAACAAAATAAACACATAAAAACATAATATAAATAAAACATAGATAAGTTAAATAATTTTCAGATTATTATATTAGTGTAATGTTAAGTAAGAGATAATTTCACTACACACACTCATATACTTTACAGTTTAGAATAATTACGTATATCCTTTTATTTTTTGTAATTTTTAAAACATAAAAATGATTGCTGTAGTTATCCTGGGGAGATAGATATTTACTAACGAGCAAATTCATAATGTACGTCCTTTAGAGATTAGATTGTATGCATTTTACAATAAATTATAGCATACATATTTAATATGATTTGTTGAAGTCAGTATATACATATATGCGTAAATTAACATTGTGAGTTTGTGTATATACATTTTTTTTAGTTAGACAAAGCTTAAGCTTACTTGACGCTAAGTGTCTAAAATGGACGGTAATTAAAAAACTATCCAGCTGAGAAAAGCATAAGTGTAACAATTCAGAACGCCTACGCTGTTCGCGTTTAATGTATGTGACACATTATAATAATGCAAATAAACTGAACTATAACAATATACGACTTAGGTGTATATCTAAAATATTCGGTCTTATTATTAACAAGAAATACATTATAGCACAATTTTTGAACAGATGGCATAACTTATTACTCTCACCAGCCTACTAATCTAACCACATAGATCATGATCAAGTTGACATGATGTGGAAATAGATGAGCTTATGTTCTAAAATATTTTTATTTTTATTTAATTGTACATTTATTTCTAATTAAAAATTTAAGTGTAAGCAAAATTTCATAACAATATTTGTTGCAGTTGTGGCGAACTTTTGTATATTTAAGTTCAATCAACATCTACATGTCAACAGCAGTTAATCCCATACTATACAGCCTTATGTCGCGGAAATTTCGACGTGCTTTTAAAGTAAGTACCTATCTCCTTAGGCTTTTAATTTTTTCCTGTTAAATTTTTATTTAATGGATATAATGTGACACAAGATATATTAAGAACAAAATAAAAAATACTTTGCAAAACAATAAAGGCAATTTTTTGTGAATTTCGGTTCAAAAATAAGCCGCGGCATAAGCCCTCGTTGGAGTGAGTTTTCGAAATTTCTAAATATCTACCTGTTGTGACCCCGTAAATTATTGTAGTGTTTTATATATTTATTTTACAATATAGTGTTAATGTTTCAGGATTTTCTAAAAAGAAAAAAAGCTTTAAATCAAGCAAGATCGGTTAAACAAGGATGTTCTACCCAAAACAATTCCAATAAACATAGAAGACTGAAAGTGACAGATATTCCTTTATATAGTTTTTAAACACTTATTTAATATATTATATATATATAAGAAAAGAAAGTGTGTTTAGATATTTATACGTCATCAGCATTAATTGTCACATGCAGTAAACGGTATAAATATTCATGTATTTCCACGCTCGAAACGCCATATATAAAGACAAGAACAACAATATACATATATCTATTTATTTACCTTCACTGATTGTTTTAATTTTATTTTGAAGAATAAAAATGATACTCTCCTGTTACAATCTCCTCTTTTTTTATCAATAGTCTAGAAAGCTAGAATCTCACTATTATAAAAAATATAAATTATTAATTTAAATTTCCAGTTCCACTTGTTTAGTATGTATATTTTTAAAAAACTTGAGCTGTCTATCTATCTATCTATATACTTTTCAATTTAAGCAAAAACATGTTCAACGCCATTTGAAATAACTAAAATATAAAAATAAATAAAATTTTGAAGCAAATCTTCATGTCAACAGCAGTCAAGTATTTGGTCAAGACACACTTTATGGTTTTGATTTGCTTCAAAATTTGGACACATGTCCGTGATATGACGGCAAATAATGTTTTCGTAGCGTGAACCTGATATCCTTGCCAAGACCAAAGGATAGCAAGAAAATTATTCATAAATGGGTTTTTTTTTTCGTTAAGCTATATTGTATTGATTATTTGTCAGATAATATCTTTGTTTATATACGCTTATCAATATTTGTTTATGTTGTTATCTGTGATCGGAAATTGCTAACTTAGCGGTTAGCCCACCACATTGTACTATTGTAGGAATTATTTGTAAATACCACAATGGTTATATACATGTTGAAGTGTATTTTACTTTAATTCATAGTAACAATGTAAGTTTATTAAAAAAAGTAACTTTATTAAAAAAATGATAAAAATTGATTATGGTGGACAAAGCTAAAGCTTCATAGAAATCGCAACTTCAAGTTCCGCTCAATTTTCATATATTTCTTAATAGGTACTTTTACTTCCTTCCTTCTTGGTTTTCGTAAAATTGCAAGGTCTACTGAGATTAACTAATTTCTATTTTTATTAACAAGTAATCGTATCAACGAGGCTTGAAAAGTAGAAAATAGGTAGTAAATACATCGTCCAAAAGGCGATCTCTACAAGTGCTACTGACTAAAAACTCATTTAATATTAATAGTTACAAAACGGCCACACATTTTGATTAAGGTGTTCAGTTTGTCAAGTACAGGCTTATATGTATATAGAGATAGGGTAGAGCTTAAAAGCTAGCTCTATATGAGATCTGATAAGTTTTTACAGTGCAAGTCATCGTCTTGGCAACATACATACATATATACAGTACATATACATTGTAATAATATTGTAATTTTGGTCAAGACACACTTTGAATCACCATATGTGTCGCTCCTGTACATATTGTGCTTTACAAAAGATTCAGTCATACAAAATAGTGCCATAGTGGCATTGAAGCAATCTCTCATACATACTTTATATTTGGTGCGAGTCTTCTAATACCACATATTTGATAGCACTGAAACTTAAGGAGCTGTAACTTAAAAATCTCTACATACAATAATATTAATTTTAACTTTGCTTATTATCCTTTCTTATATGCTATTGCTTTATATAATATGTACATCCATTATTTCATTTTATTATTTGGTTATGTAGCAAGGTACATACCGTTACAAAATATACCTATATAGGTACGTACATGTGCAAAAACTATTGTTTTTAAAGCAGAAGTCCCTGGCGCCGTTCTTGAGACACCTTTCATGTTGAGATTTTCATTTAATAGTTGTTTTGTATTTCAACCAATTTTAGGTTTGTTCAATTGCATAATTAAACAGAAATATTTGATTTACCTTGTGATTACTTTAGTCAAAATGTAAGCTGGATAGACTTAATATGATGACTATATGCATCAAAAGACCAATAGATTTGGCTAAAAGTATTCGACTATTTATGATTAAATACAATTATGAATTATATGATTTACCCTTCTCCGGTGACGTCTCACTAATGTTTCCTTATAGTTACGCGGTATTAGTATTAAAATAAATATCATAGACACACTGACACCTGCAAAAGTAAAAATTATTTATCTTTAAAAACTAAAAACTATTTAAAAACTATTTATCTATCGTGCCTTAATATAATAAACCATATCATTATTTAGTGATTTCATACTCCTACTCACACTTGGCCGATTTTAAGGTTGTTTTTGGAGGGCTGGGCCCTTTCCTCGAATATGCCTTGAACAAAAACATCAAAAGTATCATGTTCAATGTAATTATTCCTCTCTTTGGATAAGACTTTGTAAACATTAATAAACTGAACTTAAGTTTCAGTTAGTCTGTTTTAATTTAAAAAATAACTGTTTATGTAACACAGTCCGTTTTAGTTTCATTTAAATATAAGTTTGTGTGTTATTTCTATATCTTGTTATATATTAATTGATATTATATGATTGCAGAGAACTTTTGAGTCGATTCCAACTTAGAGGAAATATCATTTTAATATTATGTATTTACTTTCCTCCACTTTGATAAGACAATGTACGTCGTTTGATTCCGTCACTCAATATACAATGTTTTCAATATCTTCGGTATGTATTGAAGAATGTAGTAGTTTCTTATTATATAAGAGCTCGAGAGCTAATAAGATATTAGTATCACTTCATATTTTTTCTTTACTTTGAATATGACTTTCTTGATTTAATGTCCAGTGTCCACTAAGTAGGACAGAGAGGGCTTGTGTGTTCCATCTCAAAAATCTATAACTTTTATGTTTCCTGACATTTTGTATTTTGTGACATTGAAATTTGTACATTGAAATTTTCTATACATAATGCTGAATACATATGCTATAAGATTATTAAAACACCGCTAATTTAAAAACTATTTTTATTTTGGTAAAACAATTACAAACAAAAAGCTCGATAATTTTCACATAAAAATTAAATTCAATTATGATTATAAATTATTTTCTTTCATTAAGTTAAAGTAAAACGAATAACACGATTAAAAAAAAGTCACTGAAAAAAAAAAAAAAAAAATATATATATATATATATATATATATATATATATATATATATATATATATATATATATATATATATATATATATATATATATATATATATATATATATATATATATATATATATATATATATATATATATATATATATATCCATATAAAAATAAACATTAATCTACTCATCACTTATCAATACTAAAAGCTCCTTAGCTTTGTTAAATAGTTCATTTGGTATCATAGTACTGGAACTATTTAAGCTAGATATATAGGGATCAGAAATATGTGTAGAACATCTTCCATTGTAGGTGTCCTGGAACACTTTCGAGCGTGACTTACCGATATTTTTATAGTATTCTTATAGTCTTTATTAGGAGCCTCTTGAGTATCATAAGATAATTGGCCTATTGGCAAAACTGCAAAATACTAGATTATTTTGGCAACATGTTTAGGAATATTGTGGACTGAAGATGGCATATAGTACCAGTTGTATTTACTCACATATAACAGACATCCCGATGACATGATGATAATAAATAAATGATAATCTCTTGATCAACTCTTCATCGATACCTGTGATTACTGCAGAACATTGAGAGTTTTGGAAGAATCTCCTAGCTGTATTTCCATCATTGCTGTTTCCAGAGCCTTGACGAGGTTTATCAATGTGCAATCCATGCAATTCCCGAAAACGAGTTTGAACGTGCTTCTTTTTTTCTTCTTTGATCTTTTTGTTTTCTGGAGTCGATGCAGTCCACTTTTCAAATCCTAGGTTATAAGAAATATGCAGAATCATTTCCATACTCCTTATCCACGCATGTAAGGTAGACAGTCCGTGTTTAAGCGCATCTTCGTTTTCAATTTTTGCAAATCGGCAAAGGCCTCCTCCAACGGTTTCCATTCTATTCTGTTTTAGCCACTCTGTTCCAGGTCGCTCCCGCCACTTGCTTGATGTCATCATCCTACCTCTTCTGTGGTCTGCCTCTCTTCCTTTTCCCTTCTCTGGGGTACCATCTGGTCACAATTTGGCTCCATTTATCGTGTCCTCTTACCATATGCCCTGCCCATCTCCATTTCAGTCTTTTTATTTTAGATATAATGCTTTTTATTTTTGTTTTATCCCTTATGACACTGCTCTTAATTTTGTCAGTGTTTTACACATTTAGCACACTCCTTTCCATTATTCGATGACATACTGCAAGCTTGTTTGTCATTTCCTGTGTTAGTGCCCATGATTGGCAGCCATATATAAGAACAGGTAGTACACATGTATTAAGTAATTTGCTCTTTATGTTTATGCGTAGTTGTTTGTCTTTCATAGCCTCTTTTAAGCCCCAGTATCTCTTCCAGCCGTTATTGATTCTTCTTTCTACTTCTCTGCGCATAAGTTCTCGTTGGGTTATGAGCTGCCCCAAATATATGTAATTCTCGGTATAGCTAATTTCTGTTTTTTCTAGTTTAATAATTTTCTTGTCTCCGTTTGTCATTACTCTCGTTTTATCGGGGTTAGGTTTTAGTCCCACCTTCTGGCTTTCTGTATTTAATTCTTTTATCATTCGACTTAAGTCTTCCGACGTTTTGGAGAACAGCACAATATCATCAGCAAATCTCAGATGTGTTAACGCTGAACCATCCACATTGATTCCCAGATTGGTCCAATTGAGTTTTCTGAATATTGACTCTAGCACCGCTGAAAATAATTTTGGAGCTGTCTGTCTAACGCCTTTCTGAATTCTTATTGGAGCACTTGTCTTCTCCAGTTGGATTCTCGCTGTACTATAGTTGTAAACATTTTTTATTAAACGGATGTATTTGTGTTCTAATTCTTTTAGGGCGCCCCATATTTTAGCGTGTTGCAGAGAATCAAACGCTTTACTATAATCAATAAATGCTATATAATAAATAAGTTGGTATTCGTTGTACTTATGTAAGATCTGACGCACTACATGAATATAGTCAATCACCGAGTAACCTTTTCGGAATCCCGCTTGTTCGATGGGCTGGTTGTCCTCTAGTAATCTTTCGATCCGTTTTAAAATTATTTTAGCAAAAATCTTATATACATTGGACATAAGGTTGATAGTTTCCAATGTCATGTTTATCTCCTCTTTTGTATTGCAGGATAATATTTGAATGTATCTATTGTTTTGGAATGATCTCAGTGCTTGTAACATCGTTAAACATATCTGTGAGTACAGGTATCAATACCTCTTTGCATTGTCTCAATATTTTATTTTCAATGCCATCTGGTCCTGCTGCTTTATCTTCCCTTTGAGTCTCTATAGCTTTCCTTACTTCATCAGGAAAGTTGCTTGGTATACTCAAGTTTTCATTCAGCTCGATTTTCGAGGTAAGAACTATGCAACATATATTTTATAATAGGTGTGGTAAAAATAATTACCGCACAAAAAATATGAGGTAAAAACATTTTTCGGCCGACATTTTTGCTTGTAGCTCAAAATGGCGCAGTAATGACGCAGGTCATTTTTTATTTCCCTGTATTTCTGAATAGGTAAGGTGGCTTAAAATGTCATTAACTCAACATCCACAGCCATCGGTAACAAGTAAACCTCAATTTGAAAATTATAAAGACGGAAAATTTCTTAAGTAATTTAAAAAAATTATAAAAATACAGAAAAAATATTTGTCATTAAAACATAATGTAACAAACTAAATATCTTGGGTAATCTAAAAATGTATAATACTTATATATTTGCTTGAAGAATATAAAAAATATCTTAAGTTGAACTTCCATAATGCGAAGTCTAGTATGAAATTATCAAAGTCTAAAGTTTGGGTGTAATTTTATGTATTTAAAACTTTTCTTTAATTTGCTTTTACTATTATATCGAATAGATCTATAACATCATATGACTAGGCAAAAGGATTACTTTGGCACAGTATCAGCTGACTTCTTTGTTAATAGTCACCACTGCACTTATACTAACCTAGTACTTCAAAATGGAAAACACGTTGAATAAATCACTATCGGACACAGAAATTAATATTTTGGGATATACTAACACTCCGCCTGACTTTGTTTCAACTAGAAATAAGAGAAAAAGGGGTGATGAAGTATCGGTAGAATTGTCTACATTTAAAGAAGAAATAAAAAGTATGAACTTACTATCATCCCAGAATCAAGAGTTTAAGAAAAACACAGCTATGTTGAAAGACATACAAACAACAAACAAAAATATAGAAAGTTCCATAGTATTTTTATCTGCGCAAAATGAAGAATTTCAGAAAAAAATTTGTGCTTTAGAAAATCAGATGAAAGATCAAAAGTAAATATATAATCATTTTAGAGGATAAAATAGAAAAAATGCAAAGAGAAAGTCGAGAAGCTAATTTTGAAATTAAAAACGTGCCAAGACAATTAAACGAAACCAAAGAAGACTTAGTTAATATAGTAACGACACTATCCGACACCATAAACTGTAACTTAAAGAAATCCGATATTTGTGATATATATAGAGTTCGTGCCAAGAAGGAAGACAAACAAAATACCCCGATTATAGTGCAAACCTCGTCGACGCTACTGAGAAACCAAGTCATAAAACTGTGTAAAACATATAATACTAAATACCAAAGCAAACTGTGTGCCAAACATCTAGGTCTGCATTCTTCCGTGGATACACCAATTTTTGTCTCAGAACAGCTCACTGCCAAAGGATCACGTATATATTTTCTAGCACGCGATCTTGTTAAGTCTAAAAGCTAAAAATACTGCAGGCCAGCCTACGGTAAAGTCTTCGAGAGAAAAGCCGACTCATCACTGATTATACTAATAAAAAATGAAACCTTTAACAAGCGATGTGACTAGTACCAGAATTATATATTAGTATTATGTTTCGCAGTCTCTTACAAATGGTGTACTCACTAAATTTTACCTATTTTTGTAATGTATTACTAGTGCTGTTTATGATTGTTTTTATTTTTATGTTTTATTGTATACAATCTTATTGTATTAGTTACGCAAACCATTGGGCAAGCAAAATAATTATTGTAATCATGGTAAAACTCAACTTTTCTAAAATCGAGCAACGCACACCTAACAAACACTTAGGAACACTCACACACAGGCTTCACCGATTTACAACTGACAATTTCAAGATTTATTGTTATATTTCGCCCATAATATATGGGCTCGATAAAATCCATTCGTTTTACCCCGAATTTACAAGTACGCACTTAATTTTTCTAACTTTTAATGGGTCATAACTCGCTTAAGATGTTGAACGAATTTGACAGAACAGTGATCTCATACTCCACATTATGTGACGTTGAGGATATTTCGAATATAAAGCTTGTACATAAAAGTGATTTTACCATTGTGTCGCAGAATATAAGGAGCATTTACAATAATTTTAATGATTTTCAAATAACATTATCGCAATTTAATTTCTGTTTAGATATTTTAATTTTGACAGAATGTAGACTAAAATCGTCAAAAGAAGTACCACGTCTTGCTAATTACAATGTATTTACAACATGTCATCATCTTAATCAGAATGATCGCGTGGTTATCTATGTCAAAGAAACTCTGAAGGCTAATACTAAGGAGATAAGACTTAAACATGCTACTTGCTTGCAATTAACCATAGATGACATTATTATTTTAGGAATCTACCGATCCCCATCAAACTCAAATGCAACTAATTTTATTAACTCCTTAAATGACCATCTTGAAACTATTAAATCACACAAAAATATTGTAATAACGGGAGATCTAAATATAAATAGTATTTTAAAATTAGTAAGCCTAATGAGAGCTCGTACGAGTACAATAACAGATATAAATATCTCTTAATGCTATCCACTCATGGTCTTCTTCCAGGACGTTGCCCCCCAACACGAGGTAATAATTGTCTTGACCATTTCATCTTAAAATTCAGCAAAAATACGTATTCTTCGTTCATAGCAATTATAAACAGCTCCATAACCGATCATGCCACAATCTTCCTAAAACTTTCTTTATTGAAGAACGTAAATCAATGCTCTAAAACAAAAATGTATACTGATTTCAAAAAGGCTCTTACTGTTTTAGTTGAAAAAAAATTACCTTGTCTATTATATTATGAAGATCCTAATTTGCTTATTGAACGTTTGATCAGTAAAGTCACCAATTTATTAAAGGAAACCTCATATTTAAGTATCTTCCGAACAAAACACGTACCATAAAACCGTGGATGACACCGGGTATTCTGCAATGTATTAGGAATAGAAACAATTTGCAAAAGAAAGTTAAGAGTAACCCAGACAATGAAATTCTATTAATTGCCTATAAAAGACATCGTACTCACTGCAGTAACTTAATAAAAAAGGTAAAACGCAAATATGATAGAGGACAATTACTTTCATCGACTAAAAATCTGAAGAGGCTTTGGAATAAAATTAGAACAATAGCCCCTTTGAAGCCTTCAAAAACTACCAATAATGGGCTACTCAGCATAAAATCGTCGCCTTTAGATTCTGTTAACTACATTAACAATTATTTTGCCAATATCGGAAAACATCTAGCCGAAAATATACTTCTTAACTTCCCTCAGGCAGCTAAGCCTCCATCTTTTATGAAATCAACATTGTTTTCTTTTGCTCTGCTTGAGACAGATACCGAGGAAGTGGAATCTGTTATTATGAATTTAAAGTCTGACAGTGCCCCTGGATGGGATAACATCACAACAACTTTTTTAAAACTAGCTCGACATATGCTCATTCCAACTATTTGTCACCTAGTGAATCTGTGCTTCAAAAAGGGAGTCTTCCCTTGCCTATTAAAAAAGTCTACAATAACCCCAGTATATAAAGGAGGCGAATATACGGGGTGGTGCATCTAAAATGAAATTCCTCCAATTAGAAAGAGCACAGAGATCCTTGTTAAAGGTTATGTTTTTTAAGCCTTTTAGATTCCCTACTGATAGAATTTATAATTATTGCCAATTGTTAACCGCTCGAAAGGTATATATATTGCAGAGTATCGTAAAAGTGCATAGAATCACTGCTTTCTCAAATGATTCGCAAAAACAGTATAAAAGAAGAAATGTAACAGCATATATTCCTCCTATGAGAACTAAATTTGGCAATAACCAGCTTCCAAATCAGTCGAGATTTCTTTATAATAAAATAAATAAAATCTTAAACATTAATCCTATGAGCTCTTATCAGTCCAAAAAAATATTAACTGCCTGGCTACTAACGTTAAACTACGATGACATAGAAGCCTTAATGGTACACTAATATACACACAGACACACACACCACAAACACACACACACACATAATTACACACAATCACAATCACACACACACACACACACATACACACAAATAAACATACTCTTTTGCCCATTTCTTTCATAATTAAATTAAATTAAATTAAGTTAGGTTAGATATAAGATGTGTATTGTATTGATATTTATTTCCACAAATGTATGAAGTTTTATGGAAGAGCGGGGCCTCCTGACACAAGTACTAGTGCTATACTAGTAACTTACTGGGTTGGTCTCATTACTTCGCACGTTAAAGAAAATGTTGATACTGAAATAAATATTTTTTTTTAATTTTTTAATCTATCATTACAGAATGTCAAGCCAACGGCTTAACGTCAAAACGGCTTCAGCAACACTACTTTTGTCCCAACCATTTATGAGATGAAAAATGCCGGTAGGTCCCATAGTGCGCCGTCGCGTTCTGTTCTCGACAATTTGCCTCGCCTTGGATCACATCAGCCTAATAGCCTTCAGATTCACTGCTACTAAATGCCTCCAAGTGTGCTTAGAACGGCCACGTTTTCTACTTCCTTGTCCATTCCAGAGCTTGTCTTGGCATGTGATTGAGGTCTCTTTTGAAGGTGTAACCAATCCAACCCCACTAGCGACACTTTATTTGCTGACTGCCTTGCGTGTCGGAGCAGAGATCGGGTGATAGGGATAATTTTTCGTTTGAGATTCTCTTATTGTTATTTATAGTAGTAATTTAATAAAAACAAAAATCAAACAGTAATATAACACAATCTTTTCACTATTTAAGTTAATTATACGAATTACTACTCGTATTTAACTCTTTGATGAGTCACATATATACAAAAGTAAATTATATACCAGACCGGACGGATTGTATATAGAGGACCGTCGCGGCTTAGAGGCATGGCGTCTGCCTGTAAACACGACGGTTTGTGGGTTCGTTTCCCACTCGGGGAGAATGAATTATTTTCATTTTATTCGTTGTGGTAACAAGGCAATAAGCACGGCGTCGAGTTCCGCCACTCAACCCACAATGCCTCGAAAGGTGGAAAGCGGGGAACGGAGTGTCTTAACACTAGGTTCCTATGGTTACCTTTGCCTACCCTGCTATGTGCGGGATAGAGCGTAAAGCTATAAATAAAAACAAATACATAGAAATATAAAGAGTCATAACGGTTGGACTCCCCCTTACTGAGTAAGCCGAGGAGGTACTATCTGGAGTAGTTACTGAGTTCCTAAAAATTGGAACTTTGACAATCTACATGTCCAACTGCTATTGAATTACGTAAATTAAAGTAATTAGAGAAAGTATACAAATAGTGTTAGTTTGGCTTCTTTTTTATGGAAATATCATCATATTATTATAAAATAGCATGTCATCAGATATGTTTAACAAATAACCTTTATTTATTGCGTGGAAAGCTACATAAAAGATTACTATCTGCGTCACTGTATAGATAATAATTATGATCACTGGTCAGAAAGTTCACAATCAACATTGCAGTCATTTGTTTACCATTTTCTAAACTGTATAGTTACATTATTAATAAAACGAGAGATCGTACCTTATGGCGTACCCTCGTTGGTGGCCTACGTCCAGCAGAGGACTGCAGTAGGCTGATGTGATGATGATGGTGAATTAGTCCGAGTGTACGATTGCATCCCTCTCCTGACTGACTAAAAATTGAAGAATATTTTTTAATATAGGAACATATATATACCGGTACTCTGTAGTGATAAAAATAAATTCTAATAAAAAATAATTACTTAGATAATCCCATTATTATTTTCTTGCAATATTTCAAAACACATAACTATATCAAAATACACTGACACGTGTACAAAGTACAGCAGAGTCATTACATAGGAATTCTATTCTTGTCTATCCTTCAGAACTGGTTAGTTGGTAACTCAGTAGTAAATAAATAAGTTTGTTGTGGAAGTAATGGAAACATAAGAACGTGACCAAATAGTTTCGACATATGAAACCTTTTTATTCTTATTTGACAAGCATATCTATAAACTTATGTAAACGCTCTCAATAAGAGTGTTAGCAAACAGATCCAAGTTTTTTGCTTGATATATCTATATTTATAGAAAATGTCGTAAAATAAAAATTAATAATTAATTATGATTAAACTAATATTATAAAGATGAAGAGTTTGTTATTTTGAATGTACTTATTTTTGGAGCTACTAGTTCGAATTGAACAATTATTTTTGCTTTGGATAGCCCATTTATCGAGGAAGGCCATATTATACTGCGTTAGTCATTTCACTATAACACACTAACTGCGTATTGGCAGAACTATTTCGGCCACAGTAATTCGGCGGTAGTGTCTTGTGACATAAGCAACTCTTGATTATGTTAATCGACCACGGTGGCGCAGCCCACCCATTTATATTTCACAGAGCTTTCGCTTAAGAAAAGTTAATTATTTCAAGAATGGGGACCTTAATTCTTTCTGTGTTATCGATTATAAACGTATATGTTTGGTCATGCTCTTGACACAATTCTAAATTATAGGGATTCATGTTTTTCTTCAACGAAATACTAAAGCGGATTGCTAAATTTTCTATGACAAGTTTGAAAGTTCGGGAGAGTATTTACTTAAACAGCTTTAAATCTTTGTACATCCAAATCTGTTACTTAAATTGAAATATGATGTACATCGTAGTTTACGATGTACATGTATATTTACGCATATTTAACACACATATCATATACTTATATGCTTTCTATACGTACTGTATAAAAACTATTGGTAGGTAGGTACATCAAAAATACGATATAATTTAAACTCTCTCAATATAAGTACATAAAACGTCCAGGAGACAAACATTTTTAATTATAATAGTTTACGTATTTGATCTAAATTGATCTAAGATATGAAAAGTTTTCATATTAGAAATTTCTATAAATGCGCTGCAAAGATATATTAAAGCACGATCGCAATTAATTTTAATAAATAAATAATCATTTAGCTCAAGCAAGCCTCGGGCAGGTCGCTAGTAAATAAAAAAAAAACTCTGATACAAAATCCTTTCTATATGTAATAGGTGATTGGAGAAAAACAAATTCGTAGAATATTAATCAAATACAAAATATACGATTTTAATAGTAGTATGTCTCTTGCGCCATAAGGCACGACCTCCCGTTTTAGCCATTCAATGACTACTAGCCATCTTCTTTATGTCATCGGCCCATCTGTCAGGAGGGTCAACGCTACGCTTGTCGAGGTGTGGTCTCCATCCAAGAACCACATAGAACAGAAACAGATAGACGATAGTCTATCTGTTTCAAGACAGATGTAATTATAGCGTACCCTGGGGGAGGCCTACATCCAGCAGTGGACTACTATAAGCTGATGTGTGTCTGTCGCTCTTGCGATCACACTACTTCTTTAGGGATTAATTATAACACAAGAATATAATTTTATCGGCATTGAGGTCCGCCACTCAACACGCAATGCCTGGAATGGCAGAAAGTGGAAACGGAGTGTCTTAACACTAGGTTCCTTCAGCCTACGGTTCCCTCTGCCTACCCTGCTATGTGCGGGATACAGCGTGAAGTTAAATTAATAAATATAATTTAGTTAACTTGTTTTCACATCAAGGCATCGTACCTATCAAAGTCAAAGTCAAATTATTTTATTCTAATAAAAAGATACAAGATTCATTTTTTCCACGTCAAATAATTTACCACCGGTTACCTAAAGTTAATGCCTCAGACCTGAGAAAAACTCAACGGGACTCTTTGTCCTTTTTTTATATAAGCTGACTTGTAATTATCAATATGATATAATTCATTACTGACAATGATATCTTCGAATCTGACTTCATTCTCTGCATTTCATTCCCAAGGTGTGTTATGATTTATAAAAACCTTAATAAGGTAACCTTCAACACTCAAACGTCGTTTCTCAATTCCTTTAAATGGAGATATATAAAATTTTCGGAAATTAGTCTGGGATCCTATTGTCAAAGTTCTCCCAAGATAGTTCTAGGTCAGGTATTCTTCTACATCAGATCCTTGATTTTATATATCGAAATGTTACGTAATATCGAAATATTACGTTTTTACAAGATAAATATGAAAACAATCGAAATATTACGTATTTACAAGATAAATATGAAAACAACAGATTGTATGTTAGCTGCATCAGCAATGGCAAGTGCAGAACTGTGGCATAGGCGTCTATCGCATATTAATAGCAGTCATTTGAATTAAATAAGAAATGACATCGTGGGCCCAAAATAAGAAAAACAATTTTGATGAAAGGGAAGAAATACAAACCACAGTTATCAAAAAGATGGCGCATGATGATAGAAGACGGGTAGTGTGGTAAATGCGCTATATCCACGTAGTGTATTAGGGCTTAAGCTAGGGTTCATCTTTCAATAAAAGTGTTTGTTATGATCGCCTTAAATTAATCTTAAATAAAACAAACTATTAATTATTTTATTCTCATGTTATTTCAACATGAAACTTCAATATTTCTTCTTCTTCTTCTCGGTCGTTTCCTCATAACTGAGGGACGTGACTATAGTAGGCTGCGTTTATCACCAGACCACTTCTAGCTCTACGGTCTTGTGACAAGTGGACAGCCGCCTGCAAGTTAGTGTGAGTGGCGTCTTTTATGCTCGTCCTCTGCTCCTCGTACCTTTGACACAGCCAGTGATAAGGAGCATTTCAAGACTGTCGTCGTCGCGTGTGTTCGAAAAATTTCAGGACACTCTGAGTGCAAATGTACATTAAATTAGTCATTCTTATAATAAAAATAAAATTAAATTATATATATATACATATATATATGTATATATGTATATATATATATATATATATATATATATATATATATATATATATATATATATATATATATATATATATATATATGTATATATGTATATATATATATATATATATATATATATATATATATATATATATATATATATATATATATATATATATATATATATATATATATATATATATATATATATATATATATATATATATATATATATATATACAATATAATATAAACAATAAGTTCCTAAGCCATAGTAAAAATATATATTTTTTTATTGTGATTTAACTAGCCTTAAGCCATCATTAGCGCATTTCCGAACTGCAGAACTATATATATTCACTATCAATAATCCAAAAGCATTCGGTAATAACTATATTAAAGTGGATTAAAATAGCACCACATTCGAATGGATACATAAATACAAATATATTTTGCTTTAAATTTACTTGGATAATGAACAAAAGCTTAAATTGTAACATAAAAGCTCTAATAGCTTCCATAAGAGCTCAAGAAATAGGTTCTTAATTAGAATTCAGGAACTTAACATGAACAGGCATGACTTAGCGCTCATTAATCGTCCTAGACACTAGGCAACAATTGTCTAAGTTCAGCCATAACCGTTTGAAGTTGAAACTGTAAGATGTTTGAAAGTAGAACGAACTTTGTATTTTCCAGTGTATAAGACTATATGTACGTTTTTAATATGATAATTACATGTACTCAGTGATACTCAGACTTTCAAAAATCTCTATTCTCTATTAAAAATATCTATTATATTATTATTATTATCTGTCATACATGTCGTAGGTTGACTGAAAGAAATTTGTGTTATAAAATCTTGACAACAATATTTTAATTTTTTTATTGATTCATTATTACAAAATGAAATAAATTATATACCTACTCTTTATATATATATATATATATATATATATATACATATATATATGTATATATATATATATATATATATGTATATATAGTATTCTTTATTGCAATCAATATATGTTGAATTACATACATAATAAAATATAGTTCCAAACGGTGGACTTATCTCTAGAAGAGATTTCTTCCAGCCAACCTGTGAAAGTGGGTGAAAGCAGTAATGTATATATATAACTGTTTGTATGTTTTTTTTTGTGTAGAGGTAGTAAGCTAGGGAGTTACTTTGGAGAGTTACTTTTTACCACGTTAAAAACCACATTCCCGCCAAAATATTCAAATTCATATATTTAAAAAATAATTCATGACTCTGCCGATAGATGGCACCACTACATTTTAATCGCTGCATCAATGTTATTTTTCATTAATAATGACAAACTTCTTGTGCTCTGTAATAAAATGAATGATCTGCGTTTTAAAATTAACACATAGTTAAGTACGAATTAACACTCGATTTGTAAATGCTTTGCATATGGTATTTACCAAATATCTTTTATAATCTGTATACTTTTGTACAGAAATTACAATTTATAATATAAAACTACATGGGACTCCACGTCTCAAGAAGTATATGAACTGGCAGCTAAGGAAGTTTTTTAAAAAAATAATGAGATGTTTCACATCGTGTTGTTTGTTATTAATATGATATTTGTCATGCTCATGACACACACCAATGCCACATTAACAGACGGACTTTGTTTTTTGAGATACGAGACCTTAAAATTATTAACGAAACGAAAAAAGCTAATATAAACTATAATACAAAATTTGTTAGTTGGAGTCCCGCTCTTCTCTGATCCAATCAGAGTAAGCAGAATAATAAGATAAAGTTCGCAACACTTTTACAAAAATACTCTGTGAGCAGATTATCTCTTCTATACAAACAAATATATTTTTAAAATCTTAAATTTCAAACCTCCACACATAAAGAAATATTTACATGCTTACTACTTATAAAATTAAAGTGAAAATGAAATCCATCTGGAGCTTAATATTTTAGCAAATTATCAAAATATTGTAAAGGTAGTTCATGTGTTTGCTACTTGTATTTTGATATATTCGTGGAAAAACAAAACCGGCCGATTATGCCGAGATATAAAAACTACATTCTCTCTGCCCGATATGCTAAACGGGTAAGACCTTCAAAGCTAAAAGCAATACTTATAAATATTACATTTGTGTATCAAAAAAAGTATCACATTAATAAAGTATAAAAAAAATTAAATTGAAAACGCTTTTCGTACTAATTTTATTGCACAAATGGAACAATGGAAATAATTGGAAAAATAAAACAAAACCCACAACAGTGGAAAAAGTAAATATTGGCATAGAGCCAACTTTTGTTCCTAGTTTTATCTAAGTAATGTAAGTTGTCCCCTTTATTACTTTCGGCCTTATATTGAACGGGGTCTGCATACTAACCATAATCACATTATAATAGCAATGTTAATACATTTATACTGTATGGAATATATATCTCATAACCGTTTATAATATATTATATAATAGGTTGGGGAAAAGTAATCCATTATTTTTTCGATAGATGATTGTAGTGTTCGATATCTCGTAAAGTATCAATCAAACAATTTCAAATGTATGCTCGTTGTCAAGATAACATTTCACATAGAAAAACCTTTGCTATTTTTTGTTTGGTATATTCAGTTTTGAGTTACAGGGTGTCCAAAATGGAAGTCAGCAAAGAAAACATTGCGTACATTTAGAAGTTTTTTATCCATAAAGGTGAAAACATAAGCCAAGCCGGCTGTAATTACAAGCAATTTTGGTTTCGTCGATTCCGTGGACGTGCTTTTTGCTGTTAAAGATGCATATCGCACTAGCAGGCCCGTTATCGATTATGTCATCAAAACAACGAAAATAGTTGACCGGCATGTAGCATCGCCCAGGATCTGAAGATCGACTACAAAACAGTTTTAAATCTGACAATCCGAAACATCTTAAAAAAAATCTTGAATTTCCCGCAAAAATAATGGATTCCTTTATCCTCATCTTAAGATGTATGTACATGCCCACTTATATTTGCAAGGATTATGTTGTAAAGTTTATAATCCTTAAAACCCGCCTAATCTAAATAGATAAAGCTTATACGAAATAACGTTATTTCTATAAATTGAAAGATATAACTTATATATTAATTATAAAGTTTACTACTAAACAAACTTAACGACATCTAACCTTCAATATCTTCAAGTAAACAATAATACAAGCAATCATTATAATTAATAAAAAAATTATAATACGTTTGAAAAATACTGATCGATACCGTCTAAAGAAACGTCATTATGTATTATTGTTATATTTTACCCATTTAAATACTTGACTATAATAGAATGTATTTTTTTCTGAAAATATAGGCACTAGGCATATATTTTTATATAATAAGTTACATAAGATAACCTTTTAATTTGGAACATTATTTCATTTATGTCTAACAAAAGTGTTGGTAAACACAATTTATTCGGTACACTCGTAAGTCGTTACTATGACAACATCATAAAATATATTACTGCTCCTCATCCAGTTTGCTATAAATTTCAGCTTAAGGACCATATTCACTCCATAATTTTGCGGCAATAGCGGTGACCTCCATTAAAATTATCATTTGGCTTTAAAACTTAAAGAAATATCTTTTCCCAGTTTCTGAACCTTCGAATAAAGCTTCGATATTTTTATTTGATTTGATTTGATTTGATTGCTTCTATTAAGACAAGACGTTTAGATATTTTTTCGAAGAGGACTTTTAAGATACCATTTTGGTGTGACAAAGATGAATGTTATTAATAAATTTGTAACAAAATGACAACACTTTGATGAATCATAAATCCAAAAATATCATTATGGCTAAAAGGAAAAATATATCACTATGGCTAGACCAATGAAACGTACAAATAACACATGCTGGAGGAACGTTATCTTACATACCTATTGATAAGAGCGTTTATGCCTTCCTTATATAATAAAGTTAGTAATCCCAACCTATTTTACACTTTCAAATTCATGAATATTTAGTTCATGAATGTAGATGACGCAAAAAGTATTAGAAAACAGCGTTGGAATGCCGACTTGGCTGAAGTAGTTCAACAATTTTGCATATAGAGTTGCTTCGTAAATAGCTATCACTACAGATACCACATCAGTGTCGGAACTTCCTGTGGAAGCCTCTATGTATTTATCCACCTTTTACGAGCACTGCACCTGCACAAAAAGGTTTTTAAAGAAATATATCATCATATATAGTTGTATCCGACACTGTATTGTTAATTCTGTGATCATGTTTATTTAAATAATATTATTCTCGAAGTAGTGTCTTAAACGACGTGTTACCATAACAAAATTTTAAGTAAAACAAAAATTAAATGGAAAAATAATACTATATAATTTATTATTATCTTAATTGTAAATATATCAGAGAATTACGTAAATTAATGTATTTTATTATGTTAACAAAAAAATGTTTTGCATGTAAGGTACCTACCTATAGCTATATCATGTAGTAGATAGAGACTTTAATCTTCGATTTGTTAAAAAGTTCTTCATATCAAGATCAGTTCGATATTGTATTACTCTAATTACTTCATCTTATAGACTTAAAAATATTATATGTAGATTATAGAACTAAACTATTCACTATCGTACATTTTTTAAAGCGAACATACTAATCATGTAACTATAGTTAAATTATTAGAAAATATCGATTGGGCTATTAAATGTCTACTATGTCCCGTTGTAATTACAACCCATTTACATACTGAATCACTTTATCTTTCTCTTGTAAACTTAGGTAAAAGGACTAGCAGGTTAAGCATCAAGTGTAAAATATGAGAAGGTAAATCTGTAAGGTTATTGTTCTTTAATTCTGTAAGCCCTCAAAATCCATAACACTTACTATCATGCTAACTTGTTACTCGTAGGGTCATAAATAACATTTAAGTTAAAATATTTTTATTAAAATTAAAATTAAAATGTTATTTTAAAATTAAAATGTTATGTTATTTAAAATTAAAATTAAATTTTATATGTAAAAACGGTATAACTCTTTTTGCTTTTATCTTCGTAAGTGATTATCATTGTATTAACTTATTCTATTTACATCTACTTGAAGAGTTGAGGGGGAATTTTATAAATAGTTATAATACTTGTAATATTATGTTTGTATTTAATTTTTATTTTTACGTTTCGTTGATCATACAAATTATACTGTGACAGGTTCAGGATAAAAATTGTTTAGCGTTACAAAAAAAATTGTTCTGTGCATAGATAATGCAGCCTATGTCCAACGGGTCACGACAGACAATAAATCTGTGGACTCAAGAGCTTTATTACGTATAGGTTGTTTTTATTCCAATTGTCATATTTTGCTTATATTGAATTCTAAATAGAATATTTAAAAATCACATCCTCTCGTATTATCGATTTTTAACAAATGATTAAACAACAATTTATGAATATTTGAATAAAATTTTGGATATTTGTATTATGACACGACGAATCAGACAGTTGATGTTAATTTACAACAATGGCTTGTCGTAAATTACATGTTGCATGTCATAAAATATAACATTAGCGTCTCATCTATCCTCCATAGATCTACCCTCTGTTTTAATAAGTTTACTTGCCTTACTTATATCATAAGCAAATGTGTTAAGAAGCGGATTGAAAATACTTACAAATTCTTGTTTGTTGGATCTCATATTACGTATTTTTTGTAACGCTGTATCCTGTATGTAGCAGGATAGAGAGAAAGAATTAAGTATCAAGACACTCCGTCGTTATTGAATTAAATTTAACAAAATTGTGAAATAAATAATTTCTGGTATCCTTAAATAAATATAAAAAAATATTATTTAAAATAATAAAGGTACAATAAAGTAAATAACATTAACAGAGACACTCTAGATGTTTACTTCATTAAATTTTAAGAAGTGAGTAGAGTGCACAATATTAAAGAAAATCTACTGACTGATTACGTAAATGATTCATGAAAAATGATATCAAAAAATTGACTTTTTTTATAGATATTTTATTATGATTTAGATTGACATAAAAGCAATTTGAGGACCGTCGTGGCGCAGAGGCATAGCATCTGCCTGTAAACGCGACGGCTTGTGGGTCAATTCCCACTCGGGAAGAATGAAATATTTTCATTTTCTTCGCTCTTGTAACAAGGCAAAAAGCGCGGTGTTGAGTTCCGCCAGTCAACATGCAATGCCTCGAAAGGCGGTAAGCAGGGAGGGAGGTTCCTACGGTTACCTCTGCCTAGCCTGCTATGTGCATAATTTTTAATGTATAAAAAGATTTTTATTCCTTTTTATAAACAAAAAGGTGTTCAAAAACATAACGTTTGTTCTAATTGAATTAAAATTATAAAAACAAAATTTAAAACAAGATTATGTATCAAAATAACAAAATCAATGTTAAAAATTGTTCAAATAGAAAATTTTAATTTACTTAAATAAGTAGTACATTTTGTCAAAGCCACATTATTTAAGTGCCTTTATATAAAAATCACGATCATTGTTTTCATTTTTATTTAAAATGTCGTATACCATAAAACTACTTAAATAGAGAATTTATTATATTTGTATATATTAAAATCTATTATTACTATATCAAATACAGTAGTAAAAATTGAAAAGAGCAATACCAAAGTGCTGTTGACAATCGCACCACGTGAAACGTGAGTATGAAGTGTGTTATGAGATCGTGAAGGTGACAGTGCAGGTACTAAAAGCTTTTATATTTCTGCTTAGATTTATCTATAAATTCTTTAAGTATTATTTTTTAATGTCCTTATATATGTCATTTATTTAGTCTTGGACTCTCAATTTTCAGATTCTAACGACAGTGTTTTTTTAGCATCATGCCGTATCCCTCTTATAGCAGGGTAACTAGCAACCTAGTGTTAAGAAACTCCATACTTTCTGGCCAATTTCCAACATACAGCTTTTTTAATAGTTTTTATATGTAGTTACGTAATAAATTAATATAAGAAGTATTATACAATAGTTCAGTTCTTTAATTATGGCGTTCAATTATGTCACGTTGTATGGAGAACACACGAAGGAGGTTGATCGGTAAACAAATATATAAATTACACAATACCAGATTGCTGGTTAAAGAAATCCAGTTATTTACAATTTAATTCCATTATTATTAATATATTTACCTAAAAAATTACATAAATTGCTAAACGCAAGCATTTAAAAATACTGAACATTTAGGGATCACGGGACTTATGAGGAAGAATATCATATAAGGGACTTCCTTCCTGGCGTTGAGTCCCCTCACTCAACAGGCAGTACCATACGGGCGGAGTGTCTTGTTTTATCACTAGGTTATCTCAGACTACACCGCAGTACGCAGGATAAAACGTAATCCCCGTCAACTATATCAAATTCTTATCCATAAATACTCACACATTTTTAAACTAAAGACTAATTCACAAAATGTTTATCTCATAAAATTTAATATTAAATACACCATATGAAAACAAATGTTGCCCTCATCTCACTTAAATTATATTTAATCCTACCAAACTGTATACAAATATGTTACATACATATATCGTGGGACTAAAAACTAAGACCATAAATAAATTACATTAAGTAAAGTTTAAGTCTGCTTTTATTTGTAGGCGGTTGGTTCTGAAGTAGGTTAATTATCGTGGAAATAATGAATCGCAGGACTCAACAATATTGTGTAGTCCCACCAATAAACACACCATGTCTCGAAAATTAGAGATTTTGAGAAAATGCTGTTGACAGACAGACAGGTAGACAGACAGACGGACTACAAAGTGAATATCCTATAAGGGTTCCGTTTTTTTCCTTTTGAGATACGAAACTCTAAAAAAGACAGCACAGTCACCTACATAATTTAAAGTTTGTTAATTATTATAAGTCTTTATATTTCTCGTGCAATATTTCTATCTATGATTAAAAAAAAGTATAAATAAAAGTAAAAAAATAACAGATAATTGTAACGATTTGACTAAGCCCTAGTAAAATTAAAGTACTAATTTATAGTATACTAATTTCAAATGGTTATACATATATCCTACATATGTATAGTAACATTTGTATATGTGTATTTAGAACAATTTATGAGGATAATTTAAATTTAACAAGTAGTAGAAGTTAGAGCTTAATTTACAATGAGCTATTATTTTAATATTTTTATATTTTACATCGCATATTTTGATTAGCTGTCTCGGCTCGGCGAGTTTTACGTTTATATATTTGTGATTTTTTGATAAAGGATAGATTTGTGAGTTGAGTATGTTTTTAATTTTTCTACTTTAGATGCATATATTGTAAGCGTGAGGTTGTTCAATATTAACTATTTATATCTTAGAGTATATTGTTTTTTAAGTAAGGTAGTGATAGTGGGATAACATTTTTACTAACTTATTTTGTTTTATTTATAATTCATGTATTTAAATTTCAATTAAGTAGTTTAAGTGTGATTTGAGAATGAATTATTTTCATTTTCTTCGCTCTGACAACAAGGCAAAAGCGCGACATTGAGTTGCTCCACTCAACATGCAATGCCTCGAAAGGCGGAAAGCACGGCCTACGGTTCCCTCCATCTGCTTTGCTATGTGCGGGATACAGTGTGAAGCTATATAAGTATGATTTTACTAATGAATTGTAGATACTATGTACTATATACTACGGCATAGAAAATCATGAAGCTTCATTTCATTCAGCGGCGGGTCGAAACGCGCCCCCAACGATCATTCCGCCAGTGCGGGTCAGGTCTTTTCTGACAGCACTAGGGTAGATAAAAAGATTATTCAATAAAGGAATTCCTCACTTTATTTTAAGTAATAGCTCATTATCGCCGTGATTGTTCTCATACTGGGATCGGTATTGAGACAAGAGTACAGATTCAAACTAAACTTCAGTCCACTTGAACAGGTAAGTAGTTGTTTAAGTTTATAGTAGCAAAAACACCTTCTCTCTTAGCTGATTTAATCACCAGTTTGGAGTATAATATAGTGTTTCTAAGTACTTCTTATCTTTTTCTAATCAACATTATTTTGTAAAATTTTTATTTTTCTCCTCCGCACCAGAGGAAAGGACACAATTTGGTTCGTCGTCACCAGGTTAAAGGACCGCGGTGGGCCAATATCGGCCTATTACGCAGTAAAAATGCCAATAAATATTAATAGATAAATCTAACTAGAGTATACAGCTCACGGTCGAAGTAACTGGCTGCTGAAAACTAAAAATTACCATTTTCTAAGTGATTGACGTGGTGTAGAGACTACTAAAACAGAATTTCCTAAAATTTCTATGAAAAACCAAAATAGCGCCATTTATAGTCCATGAAACCGAAGTTACACATGTAACTTCGGTTTCATGGACTATAAATGGCGCTATTTTGGCTTTTTTTGGCATACATACATACATACAAAATTATTATTAATGAAAAATAATTATTGAATTATTTTAGGAATTTAAGCGTCATATTACAACATTATAACATACCTATTGTGTTCCAGCAGCTAGCCTAGGCGGAAACTGCTCTACGTGGTAGAATCAGAAATGACCATCCGTAGGAGAACAATAGTAACCGACATTGTTGGAATGATTGCACAGCTGAAGTGGCTGTGATACACATAGCGAGAAGAACCCACGGCCGTTGGGGCAAAAAGATTTACCAGCGGCTACCACGAATGGGACGATGATCAGTGGGCAGTGCCTACAGATGGACGATATGGTCAAAGTTGACAAAAGCTACTGGATGCGGTAAGCGCAGAACCGATCACGGAGATCAGTGTGCGTAAAACGGCTGAAATGATTACGTAATAAATATGAAAGTAAGTACATTGCAAGAAAGTAATACGAATAAAAACGACATTTTCACGTGAATATTTCGTGCTAAAGACACCATTTGATAACATTAAATACTGAAAAAATAGATAAATTGACATGCAAAGAAGAAAAAGCTATAAAAAGTCTATTACGAGGACGCTTAAATATTGACGAAAACGTCTACATAATGAAGGGACTACATAATACTACTTTTTATTGGATTGTTTTTTTGTATCACATTGTTTGATCATTTCGTCTAAGTCTTCAACCATTAAATATGTCAAAACAGGATAATAAATTAAAAAAAAAATCTAAGTCATTGCTTAATGGCAAGGAAGAATATAACAGTAAAGTAATATTTTTATATAATTTTTTAATTTAGTACCTAGGTTAACTAGTACTGGTCTAGTAATATTTATTTTGTTAGAAAAAAAATTAAAAAAGCAATATAGGCACGCTAACACTGATTTATTGCTAACGTAGTTCGCAGTTCACACTGCATATACAAATATATATGTAAATATATGTGTGTACGTAGGTTCTATACATCTTAGGTTAACTCTTTAGAGGTCATATTTTACAGTATAACAGTAGTCTCAATGGTCTCCAGAACGTTGAAATGAAAATAATTCATTTCCTCGAGCGGGAATGGAACCCACAACAACCACGTCTAAAGGCGCTGTCCCACTGCGCCACGATTTATTACTATTGCTATTTTTATTAATTATTAAGTCCTAATTAAATTATATAAACACAATTAAATTAAGTGAACGTAGTGAATAATTAATATATTAATAAGATCGAGTAAGGACAAATTACTTTTACTGATAATTATTTTCGACATTTACCTGTTTCGTTGCTCAACTCGTTGTTTTAATCAATCGAGGGAGTAAGCTTCGAAGCAGGTTTAATATCGTTCCTATCAATTGTTGTGTTTTATTATTAGCAGAGTTCCGCCTCCTCCGACTGAACAAGTAACAATCAAAACTTTCTGTACGCATTACTGTTTAATGGCTGAAAAGAAATTGCTGTAAGCTAAGCTTTTGTAATGAATTTCTATTTGTTTGTCTTCATATATGTATATAAATACATATATTATTTACTTTTATATTTTATTGTATAATGCTTCAAACGCGATCTGGAGACTGTCTGTCTGCAATTGCGATGGGTTTAATACTCGCGTGGGAGAATGAATGTGTTATTCGTTCTGATAAACTAATAATTAGAATTTTCTGAATTTCGAATTCCGCCGGAATGTGGAGAGTAGAGTGTTTTATGTATGTAGGACAAAGCGTAAGGCTAAAGAAAGGATTCAGTCTACTTAAATATGGAACTGATTTTAAATTTAATAGTTAATTTTAAAATGTTTCTTGAACTAGAGCAATATCTTTAATGCCTTTAATTTAACTGCAAATCAAAAAAATCTATTTTTGTTGAAAGATAAAACAGAAATGTAGTTTTCCAAAATGTATACATAGATCTAAATGTTTATTTAACAAGAAGACATTTTTTTTTGTAAACGGACATAATAAACCTACAAAGATTCAACCCGAGTATTTTGAACGCGATGCTAGTTGTCAACTTATAATTGAACTACATTAGCCAAGACTATGTTTTATAGCTTTTTTGCTATTGGATACCTATTTTTATAATTTATTCACCTTAAAACCAAAAAAATAAAACCAAATAAAACCAAATCAATGACTTCATGTAAATACTTTAAATACTTAAAACAAAGTCGACTGAGACCTACTTTAAATACCTTGAATGATCGATCGATAAAATCATACACCTATCGTGGTACTTCATTCATTTATTTCTCCAAGTTTACTTAAATTATCTGATATATATATATATATATATATATATATATATATATATATATATATATATATATATATATATATATATATATATATATATATATATATATATATATATATATATATATATATATATGTATATGTATATATATAACTTTTACTTGCGACTTTGTCCGCACGGATATAGCATTAGTGAAGCACTAAACGACTAACGTATACGAGTGTAGCCCTTAGCCTTCTTAATAAATAGACTACCCATCACAACATGAAATTTTCAATTCGTATTAGTAATTCCCGAGAAGCGAGGGATGGGATAAAAATAAAATATGATATAAACATTTGAAGTTTTTATTGCTCAACCGTTATAAATACCTAAAGTTGAAAACATAAATTCGATCAACTATACACTTCAATAATTTCAATCTTCAAAATTTTCTTATTAAAAATGTTTTATTCTGGTCTAGAATTTATTTAAAATATAGAAATAGTCGTGCGCAAAATAACTTTTTTATAACAAGCATTTAGTTAAAGTAAATACACGTAGTAGGTACCTGCTAAGATTATATTTGAACAATAAAATATTTATGTTTGGTTCCATTATTCAATTTAAATGAGGTGGAAATATGAAAGTCCAAATGAAGACATTCAATTTATTAAATAGACAATTCAAAAGAATGTAAGCGTGAAGTTTATTTTTGTATTATTTG
Source organism: Dione juno (assembly GCA_037127375.1). Classification (NCBI taxonomy): domain Eukaryota; kingdom Metazoa; phylum Arthropoda; class Insecta; order Lepidoptera; family Nymphalidae; genus Dione; species Dione juno. The sequence continues at coordinate 8,012,820 of JAXRJS010000014.1, read as the reverse complement.
TAATTTTGTATACTCTGTACGGTCCCATATAAAATATTCTAGATATTTTTCATCCTATGACTTCAAAAAGCAAGCGTAAATATTTCTTTTGAATCAAAACATAAAAATTACAACTTATACCTATGTATAATTAAAAAATTAAAATTATAATATATATAATTAAATTAAAAAATTAAGAGGATTTAAATATGTTTAGGTTATTCAATATTTTAATAGCTAAATGAAGAGGCTTATTATGATATTTTATCCTTGGACTTTAAAAAAAAATACATATTAATTACGTATTTACTTCTACGTAATTCTAAGAATTCCCAACCAATTTAAATGATAAAATTGACAAGAAATATATTCACACGGTATGAATTTAAAAATAAGATAAAATTAAAAAGCTATACAGATTTGTATTGTTTAATAACAGATAAAAAAGAGCCATATACTTAGAAATATATATATATATATATATATATATATATATATATATATATATATATATATATATATATATATATATATATATATATATATATAAAGAGTAGGTATATAATTTATTTCATTTTGTAACAATGAATCAATAAAAAAAAAAAATATTGTTGTTAAGATTTTCTAACACAGATTTCTTTCAGTCAACCTACGACATGTATGACAGATAATAATAATAATATAATAGATATTTTTAATAGAGAATAGACATTTTTGGACGTCTGAGTATCACCTGAGTACATGTAATTATCATATTAAAAACGTATATATACTCTTAATTTTGAATAGTCTTATACTAAAAATGATTCACATTCTGGACCAGATGCTTTTATTACAATAATAATTTTGATTTTTTTCCACATTTCTGACACTTGCCTGTAACCTTACGGAGCACAACTACATTTTATTACAGGTACATAAATATGTTATCATTAAATAATAAATATTATTTTATAAATTTAATAATATATGCCTTAAAATTTATATTGATACATATAATTCACTAAATTAAATAAAAACAAATTGTAAAACACAGTGGACCGGTGTTAATCCGAGAAACGTAGATTCTAGATGTAACGTAGATTGTAGATTCTACTGTCCAATAACCCTCTACACTCTAGAATTGTTTGATATGAGTGCTTTGTAATACGTTAATTCAAAGTATTTTTGAACTACACATTATGCTACGTAATTCTAAATGGGAATTTGGGAAAATAATCATAGCAATACAGATAATAATAGTATAGTATTATTATTATTATTATAAAAATAAAACCAAATTGAAATTACGCGTTGGAAACCGTCGTAGCGATTTCATGTTACAACCTGTCTAATCATGCATTATTTTGATGAAATGATGCTAAAATTTTTATTTCCAAACAACTAACAGGGTTAGATTACCCCGGTCAGCTGTAAATTGAAAACAACAAACCTGTGACTGGGTCTCTGGATTCACCATAATTTTGCCAAACTCTCATTACATCATGTATATCTGGCACAAATATCATTCTCAAATATGTATTAATTATTAAGACGTAATATATAATATTCTAAAAAACAAAGACATAATTCCATTGAATGCGCCAATATAATATATATGAGATATACATTTACCTAATTAAACATTTACAATATTTACATTTATATTATCTAATAACAATCACAATCGCAATTATGCATACAATGTTTCCTAGATTACATGTCTTTTTTTGACTCTTATATCTAAATCATAGGCCACGCCCGCTCACATTCGGCTAACACGATCACGAACCACGAATAAATCTCAGCAAACAAATTTAATGAAAGCTACAGTGTCTGAGTTGAAACACAAATGAATGTTACAAATAGTCAAGTTAATTTTCATTAAACAGAGACAATCTTTGGAAGTCTTATCGAAATAAATGTCGAAAGATCACAACGGTGGGTAATAGCTAGAACATCATTATTAAAAACAATGTTTAATACCTTTATTTAATCTTTATTCAGTTTAGGGCATTCCTTACGGACGCCCTAAACTAACGTATCTCAAGTATGTCCTCCTATGTTACAATTGACCTGATATAAAAATGTCGCTAGTTCCTCACCACTCAATTCTTGGTCTAATTCATGTAGACTGGAATTTGATATGCTCCGTGGTGACGTGAAGGAGTCTGACCCTTCTGCAAGGCGTTGCTTCCAAAGCCAATTTGCATCTGGTACCTCATTTAGGATGGAGAGGTTTTGTCTGTGATAAGACTGTAAATTGAAAAGAATATTTTATTAATTACTAAATTATAAACTCAAAAAATTATAATTTAATATAATAACATTTAATTCTAGAACAATTGATAAAATATAATTTAATTTCAAATCAATTTCTGAGTACTTCTGCTTTCAAAAACATTGATTTGAATTTTATACTTTATAAATTTTATATTTTATAATTATATGCAAAATAAATATTTTTTTACTGAATCGCAGATAATATAAAAACCAAACTACTACTATACATAAGTTAATAAAGACATAAAATGGCCGATAAAAAAATAGTGTTAGTTGGAAATCGCAAATATATTGTTATGTAGCTAAATATTTTTATTGTTTATAAGTATTCTTCAGGTAAAAAAAATGCTGCTGCTGCGAACAAACGAAGGAACTCTTTTGAGCTATACTTCACACTCTCACAACTCGTAAGCTATTTAATTTACATACATGGAATTTGGTACATTTGTTAAAGCTGTTACCGATTAATTGTAAATTATTTAAAATTTCATCAACATAGGTCAAACAAAAGAGTTTTTTTTTATCGGTAATCAGATAGTGTATTATTTATTATTAATAACAATTTATTTACAAAAAGTAATTATATCCCACCAAAAACATAAATTTGGAATGTCTATTGTTTACCAAAAAACATTATCACGTTTACATTTATCATATATATCAACCTAGTCTAATAGCATAAAGTACAAGTACTATCTTATACAAAGTACAGTAACTTACAAATATAAAAGAGCTTGTATGTAAAAAATTGTCGAGTCACCTCCTGAGATTTAATTATATCCTGGATGAACACAAAACTTGGCACCCAGATAGAACTTGGCTTTCATTTTACATAATATAATAGAAAAAATATGAATTAAAGTCGTGGCGAATATTTTATTATTCATAAATATTAAATCATATCATTATTCATAAATATTAAATCATACACATTAATTTCAAGCATTTTAATAGAAGAATTCTTAATTTATATTGTGTATATTTATACATAAAAATCAAAAAAATATAATTTTCTTGCCACAGATTTAATATTTACTAAGAATCTAATGTGTACATAAATTTTCTAGGTCAAGAATATGATACATTAAAGTAAAAGGGTAGCAATAAAAGTAACTGCGTATTTGTCCTGAAACCCGAGACATTTACACGTTACAACCTTGACGATTTTGGTTAGTTAGGTATATTTATTAATTTATCAAATAGAATACACAAAATAATACATTATACAGTTAAGTAAAGTTAATTCAATGAGCTATACATATTTATAATACTGTTACAGCAAAAATAAACAAAATTTGAATTGAATTGAATTTGGAATCTGTCATTTAATACTAGTGTTCATTGTGTTTTCTTATTTTTGTCAATATATTGTAAAATATGTTGTGGTATTAAAATGGAGGAACGTTAAAATAACCGAATCGCTGTGAGTGCATTACCTAAAGTAGGTATGGAGCCAAATACAACTTTCCGGTTGAGATTAGTTAAATGTTCATGTACCGAGCTATTGATAGGTACAATGAAAAGATCGCAGTCGAAAAGAAGCGGTCCACGTAGTGTTCGTACCTAAAAGGTGATCAAAGCTATAAAGGAAAGAATTCAAAGAAATCCTGTCCGAAAGCAGAAGATTTAACCTCGAGAGATGAAGATCCTAGAACTATTTGTTTACGGATGAGATTTTCTTTGAACAATACTTTAACAAACAAATGTCGTATTTATGCTGAAAGCTCTAAAGAAGCTTCCCACTTATTAACAGAGTATAACTTGGTTATCTAACTTCAGTGATGGTTTAGTGGAGTGTAGCTATGAAGCGTGACTGAGCCATATTTTTGAGAAAAAAGTATCAAAACATCGGTAAAAGTTTGTCAAGATGAGAATGTAGAGAACACTCCTCTTAAAGTTTTGAGTGACTCAGTATCGCGATCATCTCGAAAGCAAGACCAAGTTGGCTGCTGGGTGTCATCAGTTTCTTTGAGGGACTCCAAATTATCATGGCGTTTATAGCAAGCCTTACTCTCTAAAACTAACCATCAATCATAATCCAGTGGACTAAGGTCTATGTCTAGATGACGGCCAGTTTTCAGTTCTGATGAAGATGGAATGTTCGTTTCTAAATAAGATTGAGTGAATCGAGCTTTTTGACACGCACCAAATACGCGCATATCTAGCGCCATGATAATTTTGAGTTGTTCAAACAATCCATACGTTTGGCAGTGAAGAATTTTCCCATAGAATGTATGCATTGCCGCCAATGGAAACCACTTCTAATAAGCTTTATGAATTTTGTATAGTTTTTAAATATTAATGTATTAAACTAACACATTGTAATAGTAATAAATGTTAGGAACAATAAAATAAATGTTTTTCTGTGTAACAATATTTATGGAAAGATATTTAATAAATTACTAATATTAATTTTATTTCTATACTAATTCAATTACAACCTAGTATCTGACATTATTATTGATAAGATTTAGAGCTAACAGCTTTATTATTTAATTGAAGTAAAGCATAGATGACATAGTTATATATCGACAATCAAATTTTAGATTTTTACTCATCTCTCATATATCTCAGTTTTAAAACTGTAACCATAAAAACATCCCAATGAAATATTTCTGTTCAATTAGTCCAAATTACTAAAAACTTTTAACACATCACTCGGCATAAAGTTTATAAAATGGTTTAATTTTGTTAATCGCTATTTAGTATAGCTTCTGTAGACTAGAGTTAGAAATGGCGCTATCTCTGGTGTAGTGCTGGTGACTGTCCGGCTTGCTGCTAATGGTTGTGGTTGGCGGGAGCGCGCTATCGTCTTTGTGTATGGCGAGACGTAGGTTCAGTTTTGAAGCGGATTGTAAGTAATGGATTTCGTGACCAAGCGAAATGTTTTGTCCCTGAATCATTGTAAAATATTTCTAATAACTGTTGAGAGTTTGCAGTCTTTATTGTTGAAATATTAAATTAACTGTAATAAGTCTTCATTCTATTAAGTAATTTATAAACTAACTATTGCCGTGTAATAAACCTGGTTCATTATATGAACTTTATTATATTCTCCGCAATGATTTCACGTGTTAACGGTTCAAATTATTTTTGCTTGAAATATCTATACAAGTATATAAAAAAATACTATGTTTACTAGTTTACGAATTACAATTAGAATTTTTATTAATATGCGTTTTTTGGTAGGTAATAAAAAAGTACAGCGGAGAGTTTGTTTGTAACGTTATTGTATAATTGTTTGTTAAAAGTTGTTTGTATTGTTAAATATTGGAACGTACTACGTAAAATAGTAATGGAGTAACAATAAAACATGTGCGTTGTGCATTTACTGTATGTCATATTTATAATCTGAAGCTGCATATACAGGAAGTACCGTTAACCTTTTATTTTTTAGTCATAAAAATACTAATAGTTATATAATAGTAACATAACATACATAGTAACTAGGGGTAACTGTTACTATGGTCGATAGTAACATAGTTATCTAAGAATAATAAAGTAGGCAATATTTCATTATGATTATTATAATAATATACGAATTTAAAAAAGAAATGCTTATCCAAATTAAATATTTAATTATTTAGGCTATTTATAAAGACATTTGAGTCTTGAAATCGTGATAAGTGTAAGTCGATAAGAGTTGTCGCTTTATTTCCAACAGTTGCGTTCTATAAAATATCTCACATAACTTAGTAAAGTAAAAATAATGTAATGTTATAAAACGGTATAAAAATGAAAAACTATTTTAATTATGTAACAAATTTTAAATTACAAAACCATTTATATATATATAATAAAAGGATGGGAACATGCTTCGCTAAATAGAAGCCAACAAACATGTGTTGTTGGAGAATGTTTATCTATCTTATTAATTGTGCGTGAATTACGCAAAAGCTACTGGATAGAAATTAATGAACTATACTATGGGAATATTTTAATTTTGTCAGTTTCTGCAAGGAAAAACAATGTGAAGTATTCGCAAGTGAATCAAAATTATAAGTATTATTTTAACGAAAATTGTAAATTTTGTCGAATTACCTATTTACCTTTCTACTTAAGTTGACCATTTTAAAGAAAAAATTGAAATAATAGTTAAGTTAGTTATAACTATACTTTAAGCACACCGCCATTCAAATATACACTCTAGAGTGTGGCTTTTTTTAACGTCGCTAATATAATAATAATAATAATGTTTATTATACTAACTAGTATCAACTAGTATAATATACATTATTTTATTATTAGCGACGTTAAAAAAAGCCACACTCTAGAGTGTATATTTGAATGGCGGTGTGCTTAAAGGTAAAAAAGTAAATTATGTTGGAATCTATCTAATCTAAATATAAATTCCAATTGTGAAAAGTGGTTTTATTTACTTCGTGATTTCAGAAATTTGAAAAGAATCTACTTACAGAACAAAATGATCATTTTAATTTATATATTTTTTAATGCAAGAAACAAACACATTGTATAATATATACTTATACGATTTGCAATAATAGATTTAAAATTTTAATTTGAAAAGAAAGTTATAAGAATAGTATTTGTATAATATATTAAAGGAATACTCAGTATACTAAAGATACTTAAAGATAACATATAAAATAAGTGGTCAGAGCGCAAGTGGCAGAGGTCGCTTGGACGGTTTTGATTAGGCGCGGTCTTAAATTCCGTTGCGTTCAAATTTTTAAGTTTTCTTTAATTATTTTTCTATCCTTAGAGTTGATTAATAGCTTAAAAATAATAAAAACATATACTAAAGATGTATAACATGATTTCGTATAACATTTCGAAACGAACGCCTTTTAGTTTAGTTAATATGGCGAAGCCGCGTGCCGGTCGCTAGTATATATAATAAATTGCACAAACACTTAGGGTGCAAATTATTCATTACCGCTTTAGATCACCAACAACAACTGTTTCTTATATAAAACATAGCAATAAAAACTGTTAATTTATTATAACGAAACAAACAAACATGTTTAAGTATATAAGTACCTATAAATAAACACCCACTTGTTACCATTTTATAAATAAATAATAAAAACAGTAGTAGTTTGAAGCGAGTAAATCCATCACCCAAGCTTGTACGTATATTATGTTTTGTCTGACCTCACCTGCGCCCGCGGTGGAGCATCACATAGCTGCGAGGACGCGGTGGACAATCGGCACAAGAGTCGCGGGTGACCCGTTTGCCTCTGTCTATGCACAACTCTGTTCGTAGCGCGTTGACGTTGCGATGCTAGCAGCGCACTGTACGTCCTCTCAAGTCGTGTACCGTCTCTGCTGCACCACATTGACAGCGTCATCTAAACAGAAATTTATATGCTTTGATTTTTTGATTCTTAATATAATAATTACATACCTAAGAACGTTAACATAAGCATAACGTAAACATCAATAACTGGTAAAGATTCCTAAAAACGAAAAAAAGGAACAAAAAATATAGTAAAAAGTAAAACAATACATATATACAAAAGAATAATAATTACGCTACGATTAGACTTTTTTGTTAAACAATTATTACTAGAACTGAACGAATGTAAATGCTAAAAAGAAGTATCAATGATAACTTATAAAATTAAAAATTTTGTTATCGTTATATTTTACCGAGGCCGTAGTTGCGCAGCGGCACAGTGTCCGACTGTGAACGGGTTCGATTCCCACTCGGACAAATAAATTATTTTCATTTTATCGTTCCGGTAACAAGACAAAGTCCGGTGTTGAGTTTCGCCACTCATCACGCAATGTCTCGAAAATTTGGCGGAAAACGAGGAACGGTGTGTTTTAACACTAGGTTAAATTAAGTGAAATAGTACTCTAATAGTACTTTAGATTATACTGTTATAAATTAGTTGGCAACTTTTACAAATGACTGGACCCCTAAGGAAAAAAATATTATATAGTATGTTATTATTGTATGTAATTATTGTGTAGTCATATAAATCTAGTTTTGAGTAATGTCAACGAAAAATAAATATTGAAAATGTATGTAAGAATTTCTAACAAAATGCACGGACTATGCGTCAGTTGTGAACAAAAAAAAGAAAAAAAAAAAAAAAAAAAAAAAACACTAGGCTCCCTCTGTCTACCCTGCTATTTTATTTAGTTTTTTAGCTTCATCTACTTTCCCTAGCTGATCATAGAGAACGGAGTGCCAAACACTATGACCCCTGCATTCCCTTTACTGTCGTCAACTTCATCGAGCCCTCCAGGAGGAACCCTAATGGTTTTAAAAATAAATGTATAACAAAACATATTTACTTGCATTAACTTCCAAGAGATATGCATTACTTGCAAACAAATAATGTTAGTACATATGTTCTTTATTTTTTACACATAAGAAAGTATAATTAAAAGGTTCATTTACAGAGGTAGTAGCTATAATTAGTAGAATATATGGTCTATTAGTATTTTGAGATAATTCTCAAACGAAATACATAATTCGATTTACATCTATAGGTATAATATTTAAATATATCAATTAACAAAACAAATGACTCGGACATTTGTCCATTTTGGTTAATTAAAGATATCCAGGTCTTTCAATATATCTATAATAGAAGCTAATAAACCACTCATCAGAATTTTTGTCTGTCTGTCTTTCTGTATGATTATTTGGCCTCCAATCACGCAATAACTACAAGAAAGAAATAAATGAGTTGTGGCTTATATTCCCGATCATAAATGAGTGTACGAAATGTTTCGATGAAAAAAACTGGAAAAGTGATAAAGTAAAATTATTTTGATTACTGAAAAGACATGAGTAATATTTTTATATTATGGTAATTGCTTATCAAGCAAAATAACTTAAATAAATAACTTATTAAGCTTAAACAATATATAGGATAGTTTTTATCGTAATGGAAAAATAATCCAGGTACCGTAGGAAGGATAAAAAAAACGGAGACGGTTAAATTACGTCGACTACTCGCAAGTAAAGTAATTTCATATATTTACTCAGTAACAGGGCAAATGGGTAAAGGTTTTTGTCCATAGTCTCTTAGATGTCAGTATAATAATTATAATCATTGATATATAATTATATAGTGAAGTCTAGCGTTAGTTGATAATTTAACTGTTTAGTTTTTGTATAAACTGGTAGCTACATTAAAATAATTGACGGCAACCCATTTTAAGTATTCAAAAATCTATAGAAATTAATTTGAACATGTTATTAATAAAAACTATTATACATAAATAAAAATAATTAATGCGATATCGTATATTATTTGTAATAAATGTTAATAAAATTAGTATTAAGTACTAATGTCTAAAGAAAAATACCGAACTGATATCTGAATAAACGAACGAATTGTGATAGGATATTATAGGATATTGTTGTTCGGCTGTTCAATGAGGGGTAGTCAAAAATGACAATAGGACGCATTTAAATGACGTCGGTTACTCGCAAGAGAAAGCGGAACTGTATAATATTTTTGAGGATATACCTTATTTTTTTATACATCCACTAGCCAAAGGCCTTTCCATCCTTTGGCTAGGCATGAATTGTAACTATACAATAAAATAAATATAGAATATAAAATGCCAATGTGGGAAGGGATATTGTGTGTTTTTTACGCTGTAATGTAAGAAATACAAACGAGTCCCATATTAAGATGGTATGTTAATTACATAATTTAATCAAAAGACTGCATATTCATAACGCATATAGTATAAATAAGGCATTATAAGGATCATTTGATATATATTTTTCATATATGGAAGATATTAAAGATGAGGGGTAAGCTACGAAAAATCTTGCTTAATCTGTAAGGTATGGTAGGAACATCCAGCAGGTGTTGGTAGGTGTACAGGACCCTTACATAGCGGGCAATAATTGTGCGCCGAGGCAAAAGGATAGGAAGGCATACGTGAAACGCTTTAGTCCTTTAGAGTGTCAAAAAAATGCACGCCAAAGACTTTCTCAACAGTACTATAATTCTTAGAGTTCCAAACCGGACCAATGTTCCATGTGGATTAGGAGGGTATAACTGACAATTTCATTAGAAACAAATACCAATAAAAACCTAATTTTGTAATTTATAGACTTACATTTGCACCCCAAGACTGTGCATAATTAATGTTTAATTTATAGTATAAGTACGAAACTTATGTATGTATTTAAATAATAGTTATATAGTTATATACAAAGTGACCATGAGAATACTATAATAATATTTATTTTACGAAAATAACGTGAATAAGAGTATTTTTGCACTGTTAGATAGTTATTTAAAAAATAAAAAATTATCAAATTAGTAATATCAAAAAGCTCAGGCTATAATTGATTTCTTTTAGATATTTATTTTGTTAAATTCACCTTTGCTAAAGTAAAACTCAGGTCCTATTTAGAAGGAAACGATTAACTGAAGCGTTTGAACGATAATTCACGCACAGTGGGCTTTATCTAAAATGCCTTTCAAATAAAATAAAGTTGTAAAAATAAATAAACGACTAAACTATATTGCACAGAGGACAGCAAATGAAGATGGAAAGGAAGGGGGGGGGGGGGGGGGGGGGGGGAAACCCCGATGATGAAGGAAAAAAAAAAACGATGTTTAACACTCGGACATTGTTCGTTAATAATGAAAGTAATTAAAAAAATCACTATCTGTCTATTTGGCATCCTGCGATGTATACGCTACGCTTCTTAAAGGCTAGTAAAATCAAGTGGAATTTTGCTTACAACAGGACGGAAAAAGTAGATACCCCAAAAAGAATGGTTATTCAGTCTGGACTGATATACTGTCTCATGACATTTATTGGATCCTCGACGTTGGTCGATTAATTGTTTCAAGTTTATAATTAAAATCATAATTAAAGCAGTACTTAAGAACATTTACCAATATAAACAACTAAACGACTGAACTGAATTACGGTTTCACCAATAACTTTATTCTTTTGAACGGCTAAAAGTGGACCATATAGTATATCTGTAGATTGTATATACGTTTTTTGTGTTAACGGGTGTGTGTAGACAGCATAAGAAATAAGAAATAATAAATAAAGAGTCACGCAAATCTGAATATGAGGCCTAAAATATGATTTCTCGCCGACATCGCAAATTATATTTGTTACACTTATCCTGATTTAAGAACTCTGCATTACAGCTCAAAGTACCGATTTGAATAAATAATTAAATGACCTCCTGACATAAACAGCCTTAAACTTTATATAATTGATTGGGGTTAAATTAAAAATTCAATAATTTATTCCAAGTTAGGAAGATATGATCCATTTTTTGAACGTGCATAAACATTACAACCGTACTAAAGTTAATGCCTCCGACTGAGAAGACCGGCGCAAGAAACTCCGGCGGACATTATTTTTTGATACAGTGTTCGAAATTTTACAAATATTCATTGTTGATAATGGTACGCTTGAAATAGACTGGAGCGAACATTGCATTTATATATATATATATATATATATATATATATATATATATATATATATATATATATATATATATATATATATATATATATATATATATCCCTATATTTACTTAATATCTAAAACAAAAGAAATATAAGCAATTTTTTTAGTATTACATCGAGATATCGAGAATCCAATATTTCAAAAAATATTGATATTTTATATAACGTATCAACATTCCTATAGTACGTTCCACAAGCGGGATGAGCGGGGCGTGGACGAAGAAACGTCGCACCGCATCGCCGTTCGTGAGCTGGTCCCGAGTACGCTTACGTTACGATCCGATTAGTGTGCTTTGCAGTACGGAGTTTCATACAAAGAATAATGAGCGAGCGCCTCGAGTTGATACGTTTACGTTCCCTTTCCCAGTTGATATGCTAGGCTATGACCTTGAGCGTTTAATAGCGTAGACTTAGAAGTTTGATTTCTGTGCTTTAAGAGGATTTTTGTACTTTCTGGATATTTGATACATAACTTGATATCAATCACTACACGATTTAGAGAAAATGGTCTTGAAAGACGGACAAGAAAGTCATCCTTAAGGGCTCGGTTTTTTTCTTTTGAGGTACGGAGCTGATATACTAAAAATCGACGAAGCATTTCGAAAAAAGTAGGTAATGAACCATTGTGATCTCTTAACTCGTCTTAGCAGGGTGTGTACGTGGCCCCAGATGTAGGGCACAAATAATTAGTACCGTTTTATTTATAATTATATAAACTGATTGCGTACAGATTTCCATAAGAGCAATATTATTAAATGAAGAAAATAAAAATAAAGATAGCTTCATTATATTAATAATCTAATTCCTGGTATTGGCTTATTGCTTTACAAATCTTTATTTTGCTCAGTGTAGCTCATTTCACGAGTAGCACCTTACACCTACCTACCACCCTTATTTCTATGACCAAAGGTCACCCATAAATCTGAACTATTTTAGGTAGGAAGCCGACTCTCAGTATCTCTTGCGTCACAAATATATTATCCGTAACCAAATTATGTCAGCTCTACACATTTTATTTTCTGGAATTACCCATTTTCACGTGTTGAGTGCCTGATAAAAACATTTGAATTGCTTTCTTTTTAGTAGTATAACAGAGAAAATGTATTATTTAAGCAAAAGCTTACGTACGCGTACTTACGTTTTATATTGATTTGACAAAAAATGGAAAATTCTAACAGAATATGTATGTATGTATGTATGTATGTATATGTGTGAGTTCGATATTTTTTGTTGTGCCACTGTTAATTATTGTGTGACAAACACACGACATATTTACATTTCTCGTAAACCACTATTTAGATTTTGTAAAATAAATCTATATTTTCAAAGGTTAATCAAAATACGTAGCTACCGTGGCGGGTTTAAATCTGCGAAAGAATTGTCGCAAATATAAGTTCTCGTATTTGCCACCTAATAGTTTGAATTTTTTTATTAAAATCATTCGTATTAAGTCATTTAATTTACTTTTATATGTATATTTGGGACAAGCTTTTAAGACGTGCGACATTGAGAACCAGTTTTTGATTTATATTTCTTTAATTATTTTATATGCGTTTGTAAGCTTCACCTGTATTATTATTATATAAAACTCGCTCAAGTTAACTGAATCGCGATCGTTTCGAAATTTTATATCTACGACATCACATTGCAATTGTCGATTTTCTTTCGAATATTTTTGCAATAAATATATGTAATGAACATACCATCTGTAAGCAGACTCTTCTTTTACAATACAGCGTAAATAATAAACACAGTATACTTCTCACAGTTGAAATTTATAAACTAAATCATTCCAACACCATTCGATTTTTTTAATTCTGCCATTCTTTGGTTAGTTAAGAGTTAGACTGAAAAATATACACTCTACTTTCTTATTTTGAACATCACCGATACTTACGATAATATAAATTTTACACTAAAAAACATTATATGAACACTATTATATAATTAACTACTAGTTTCACTGCTGTTGAAACTTTTTCGGTTTTTAATGTAATTTTTTTAAACTTAATAGTTTGCGCAAGAGACACTTCCAAAGTGGTGAAATGTGTGTACCCCTCCCCACTCCCTTTTTAACTTAAAAAGAAGCTTATTTAAAGAGAATGATAAAACTAAAATAAAAATAATCTACATTACCATGTAAACTTCCACCGAAAATGGGTTTGAACGAGAGCTAGTAAGTAGTTTTTTTTGATACGTCATATTATCGTACACCGCAATTACCGCTCGACATAAACATTTAATAAATCTAGCTACAAATTGTAGGCCAAAGTTATTAAAACATCGATCAAATTTGAAACGAACTACAAGTACCTATATATTATATTACTTGCTGGTACGGAACCCTTCACGGGGCGAGTCCGACTCACATGTTTAACTAGATTATTTTTTTATTTTTCTTAAGGATTATTATTTTTTTATTTTCATTGACCGCCAGAACGACAACTATCCTATGCGTTGCTTTAGGCTTTAATATTTATTATTTTATTAATTATATATAATAGATGTCAAAACTCATTTATTAGTTCAGTTAACAGTAATCAAAGTAATATAACTATAACGTTTTTACGAAAACTGTTGCCATATCGAAATTCTTTAATTAGTTATTTAATTAGTCCAGTAGCTTTTGCGTGATTCGCGAAGAGATAAACAAACAGATAGACAAAAAATCTGCTGAGTATATTTTTATCTCATATTGACGATAACAATAGCTTAACGATGTAGAAATATTTTTATATAAGTAACAAATTTCTCGGGTTTGCGGAAGGATGTAAAGGGAATGCAGAGATATATGAAGTAGAAAAAGTGTTAGACATTAATACCTGTTCAGTATCGGTCTTTTTCTTACACGTAAATCCGAATTGTCACTATCATATCAGACAGACAGAATAATCACAATATCTCGCATTTGGTTCTATTACTAGCATTATTGATATAAGTTTTGACCTTTGTCTCAACCTTAGGGGAGTTACATAACGTGGAATTGGGTTACTTTTTACAGGTCCTTATATCCCGAACTTGTACTACTCAGTTATGACTAATTAAAATATCATGCCATATAAACTCATAGCTGTCGGTCGGCCTTAGAGGACATTGACTTACAGAACAACCTCTTGACGTGATTGTATTTCCTTGGATATATTATATTTTTTATATAAAATTGACATGTTATTTAATTAATTAGTCAATAGTTACGTAAACTATTTAACTTTTATTTACTTTATCCGTTGCTACGTCAGTTATTATAACTTGAATGTGACATTGTAACAACAACTGTACCGTTTAAATTGTAAGTATAAAACAACTAACTTACTTCTTGAACCACAAACTTGTTGTCCACAATTATATTTTTCTGGATTTTAAGACACTTTACACACTATATCCAGTTATTACCTATTTTCAAATTCAAGGCATTATGATTCTACGTCAGGTGTTTTTATATTTAAGGTAGATTATAGATTCATAGAAAGATTCATATTCTGTGATTTTTTTTTTGTAGATACTAATTTACTTGAAAATATTTAATATACAAACGCACTTATAATACATAAATTAGTTGAAAACTAAAAGCACGTGTATATTTCAAGGTTTATTACTCAATTCAAAACATGTTTTTTTTTCATACGAGACAGATCAAAAGTAGTTCAATGGTCATTAAAACTTATATAATTCAGAAATTCACTGTATAAAAAGTGAGTTTATTTTCTTTAAATATTTCAAAGAAAAAAGTATTCAATTCTTAACAGTTCAGTTCTGCCACTCAACAGGCAATAACTCGAAATTGGGCGGAAACTGGGCAGCGGAGTGTCTTAACATTTGGCTCTCCGCAACCCTCAGCCTGCCCTGCTTCTACCAGACCTGACCTTCGTCTTACCAGAGTAGACAAATACGAAAATACGAAAATTCATTCCCACAACTAAGGATCGAGCCCAGGACCATCGTGTTTACAGTCAAATGCTGTGACAGCGCCGTGAAGGCGTCTTTAAATGCTGTACTTATATATATCAGACGTTAAATAAGTAAAAAACGCCAAGTACTCATGTTTGTGAAGTGAACTCATGTAGATACATACACATCGATTCTCTAAATGTAATAATTATAATACATATATAGCAAACAACTATTAACATACAAGTGCTAATACATAAATCAATTATAGTTAATTATGTTCATTTGCAAATTATCATTATAATGTTCGTGTTATATAACAGAATCTAATAATAATAAACTGAACTTACATTTAAATGGTGAACAGTTACAGCTCTATTAACTTACCTTGAATGCGTTCCTAAATTTGTTTGACATGATGTTGTATAGGAACGGATTAATCGCCGTTGATAGGAAATAAAGGACCCCGGATAAATAAGTCAGAACTATGTAAACCTGTCAACAAAAAATAGGTTAAAATAAACGATAATTTTGTTTATAAAATAAATATACTCGAACTTAAAATATTTAATATACTAAATTATTTTAAACTTAAAAACATCGGTCAAGTGCGAGTAGTACTCGAGCACTGAGGGTGTCGTACCTATTTCACGATAGTAGGTATTTCGCTGAATAAAATATTCCTGATAAAAATTTACAAACTTAAAATTGCGGTCGTATCGCTTATTTTGTATGAAACGAACTACAAATATAAGTTTGTAATAGTTTTTTTCTGTGTTAAATACTCAAAATCACGTAGACGACTCGTCTACGTGATTTTGAGAAAATGGTCTTGACAGAGGGATAATAAAGTGATCCTATAAGAGTTTAGTTTTTTTTATTTTGATACCTCAACCCTGAAAACATCGATTGAACGCGCACGGAGGTTGGAGGCTCTGTACCAATTTCGTAATTATTAACAGTGACAAATGAAATGACATACAAATATGTTTTTTATATTTTCACCTATAAATTTTATATTTCCAGGTCAACGGGACCGGGATCGTATAAAGGTTCCATTTTTTCTTTTCAGGTATGGAACCTCAAAAAATAAGAAAATAAAAAAATATCGTTGTTAAAATTAAAGTTAACAATTTAACTTTAAACATATTGTATAAAAATCATACCAACATTATACTGAATGCTTTTAGAATTATTTAAAATTAAAAATACTTAAAACAAAATAATGCCACATATTATGTATGTGTATTACATGTATTTACAAGGTTATTGTACTTTGGTAACCAGTTTAATATATTAATAAATTTAACATACGAAGATTAAAAGGTGTTTTAAAGTGATTACTATAATATGTAAGTAATTTAAATGTTACCATATTATATAAATTTATAATTCCTTTGTTTAATTTTCTTATTCTTAACTAACGACCTGTTCGCGGCTTCGCACGCTTGATTGATGTTCTCGAATTTACTCTAATATAATATGCATGTATAGTAGTTTTTTAATATTTTCCTTTTCAATCACTTTCTTTATCTATGAATAATTATTAAAAATGTACATGTTTATAAACGAAAATAAAATTTTATCTGTAGGGAAGGTACTCTCTGGCACGTTTACGACGTTGGTTTTCCCGCCTATATCTCGAGCCCGTGGGAATTTAGGGATAAAAGTAAGTTGAGTTGAGTTCCGCCACTCAACACGCAATGCCTCCAAAGGTGGAAAGCAGTGAACGGAGTGTCTACAATGACACAAGGTCCCTTCTGCCTACGGTTCCCTACCCTGCTATATGCGGAACGAGGCGTGAAGCAAAAAAATTGCCACTATCTTCTGGTAAAAGTTCTTCAAACGGTTCAGCCGGTTCGGCGTTAAGCCCAGACAAATATAGAAATAGACAGTCCAGAATTTTGTGTAGTAATGTCTAAACCACTATATCCAGTTATTTTGAAACAAGATACATGACTCTAGTGTATAATACTCTGTGTAGTGTATATAATTTTGCAGACAATCTTTAAAAATGCTCGGGGCTTTGCGTTTCCATTGACCCTTTCTAGGGTTACTTACCTCAAAAGAGTGTTCCTTTCCTTAAAAGAGTCTTCCTTTGTTGTTCATATATATATATCGCAAAAAAAATTATTACAAGCTAAAGATATCTGTAGTTCATTTCATACAAGATGAGAGAAGCTCGCAAATTTAAGTTTGTCAACCTTTATACGTTGTACTTTCCTTTGACGAACAATAATGAAATTAGTACGGAACCCTCGGTGTGCGAGTCCGATTATGTAGAGTATCTTGTATAATAATCATTACATTAAATAATTATTACATGAGGTCGTTACCATGCCTGCTTAAGTGGTATAACTTGTAATTTACATATTTTATAACTTTTGTGTATTTTCATGTTTATGCGTATATTCTGTTGGTAAGCCGTATAAATAAATGAAAAATAAGTATACAGTGTACGTAAATAATAGATGACATAATGAGCGCGATCGAACTAACGACTATATACGGTATGTAAAGTACAATTTATACAAATTGACAAACTGTACCTTGCGAGCGTATGCACTCATTTTGTATGAAATAAACTACATATATATATATATATATATATATATATATATATATATATATATATATATATATATATATATATATATATATATATATATATATATATATATATATATATATATATATATATATATATACATAAGTTTCTATATGGTGGTTTTTTTACAGATTGGTGATTGTTATTATATTGATTAATGGTGATAAACTTTTATTTGCGGTCGAATGCACTAATATTGTATGAAATGAGCTACTGGTAGAGTTCATAATGTCTATTAATTAATTTCCAATTTTTGATTATTTTCCTTTATTTGTACTGTATATTCTAAGTCCTTGACAAATTTTATAATTCAAGGTCAATTAGATACACGTTGATTCAGAAGTTATACTAGTAGACGTACTCCAAGGGACTATAGACCTGGCTATTTGATATTAATTTTAGCCACAGTAAACCAATCTACTGTTTATAACAAAGGAATTATATAATAATACCTAAATTTTTTTTCTCTTTAAGAAGAAAGCGTTCCCATGAAGTAATCGTTTTTTTCATTGGTTTTGAAAAAAAACATGAGTAGTTTTGTTTGATTGCAGCCTTGTTCTACAAGTTATTGCTCATATTTAATTTTTCAAAAAATCAATATTATTTTAATTTTAACACAGCGATAACTTTAAGCCGTTTGCATGACATTAAAGGTAAAGGTAATATTGACCTACTTTGCGGAACAAAATATTATGATACTCTCCATTTTACAGTTTCCTTTAAAATATATATTTTGAAAACAAACCCAAAAATACACATTTACATGTGTTACATACGTACATGCATTTTTCTACATGTACGCACATACATAAATTCATGTACATTAAAGTATATACTACATTATCCACAACTTTCGCATAGAAATATACTTAATCAACCATACCTTGTAAAACGTATCGGTGGGATGCTCCAAATTCTTGCCATAAATTGCTATCAGTCTTTGCACGTGGAAAGGCGCCCAACAAAGAAAAAATGATAACGCCACCGCCACTGTTCAACAAAATAATAACATTAATTATAATTATATAGCAAAATAAATCTATAATAGACTTAATTAAATTTATTAATTATTTATAAATCTTAAATATCTGTGTAAATTATATTTGGATCTATGTTTACTTATTGGTATTGTGTCGTATTGTCAACTTAATGTCGTCTTCGTTCGCGTAGAATTTAGATCACTAGTTTCGACTGAAAAAACATAAATTTCCAAAGGAATTTCGAGATCATCTTAATACTTCCCTAGACTCTTTATGGAGCGTACATACCAAATTTCAGCTCAATTAAAATTTTAAAAAGTCCTTAAATGTAGCATGTTAAATGTCTGAAATATAGCATATTAAATGTCTGAAATGAATGTATGAAATCAGACTATGTTGAACCTAGTATTTTCCATTTCTGTAGTTTCTCTACTTTAAGAAAAATGTTTTCAAAAACAAAATCCAAACATCTAAATAAATATCCAAACTTCATCAGATGATCATATCAGTAGTAATTATTTAGATGATTGATTATGATTGATGTATTTTTTTTTAGATGATTACTTATTATCTTATCGCTTGTTATTATTATTCTCAATCATATATTATTATAAATTTTGGTGTGATCTTTAATTTAATGACAAAATTAATATTTAATTAATTTAATGTCATGAAATTTTATGTAGTAGATATACTTCGAAAATTTTCAAAATTGTTTTGCGTAATTAATTAATTCTAATTTAGCTATTAGCAATATACGATAACAGAGGATGTACTCTATAAATCAAAAAAATGACTGAGATCATATAAAAAAATCAGTCCAGTCGTCTCAAAAGATATAATTTGGATGACTGCTCCTCGAACATAATAAGTTAGCCCAGCTATCCACCTACTTTTAAATATATAAATGTAAATAATTATTTTATAGATATCAAAAAATGGAGTATTTCTAACACAAAAGTACTTTTCAATTCGGACCATTAGTTCCTGAGCGAGTATAGATGGTATCGTAGATGTTTGTGTCTTAAAAACGCTTTTTACTATTGAAACTAGGATTTTATTATTTCATCTCTAACTAACTCAGCGCTAACTGGACTATATTTTAGCCGCTACAAGTCGAATTATTTATAAAATAAGATTTAATTTATATGACTGCTGACTGCTTCAGATGCCAAGCTATTTAGTAAGTTAATATATACTATATTATAGAAGTAATACTGTATAAAAATATAAGCATATTTTTTAGTATGTGAAACATATCTATGTGAGCGATTTTTACGCATCGCTCTTTATAGTTGTAAAAGGATTTGTCGCATTGTACCTACATGATAAAATTGAATGTAAAATAGAAAAAATAAATCAATATTGTGAATGAGGAAGTACCGTTGTAAGTGCTGTGATACAAAAATAATGATACAATAATATGCATTGTTGTCCTTCAAGGAGGTTTATTTCTTTTATATATTATTTCACTATAGAAGAACTTGACAAATAAAGCTAGTAAAATCCAAGTAAGGCGAAGCCTCCTATATTTAAAACTCTTCTGTTACTGCTTTAGGGACGATGCAAAGTTTAAACTACTGAGCGTAGCTGAAATTTGGTATATACTATTCTTGAACAGTATATGGGATCACTAAGGGAGAATTTCCCGAAGTTTCTACAGGAATGATAAGGGATTTTTCATTATATCACGCTCATTGTGCACACAAACAAGGTACACGTGACAACTCGTCCTCATATATTGTTAATGTAAGTAGACTCATATAAGTTGTTAAGATAAAGCAAATTAATATTAACTAAATTACAAATACCATTTGATTAACTAAATTACAAATACGGCAAATACCATTGCGGCGTTGATGAACAGTGTCACACTGTGAGCGATAGTAATGATAGATGTGAGTTTGATATTCTCTCTAGAAAATAAATTATTGTCATTTCCCCTCTGGTAAGACAATACGCGTCAGTCAGATAGTAAAGAACGAAGTGTATTGACACTATGTTCTTTCTGCGTACACTATTCTGCAGAATAAAACATAAAAAAATATTAAAATTCTATATATTTTTAATTCACTAAGTAATACTAAATTAAAAATGAAATTCTCACCTAACATTCTAATAACGCGTCTCTGCGAGGCGCCGTTCCTATACCGAGTTCCATTGGGCCGGTCCCCGCTCTCCACGGAGGGCTTTTTGGCAGAATGCAGAATATGGGACGTGTTAAGTTTTACACCAATCAGTACATACAGAACTGTTATCAATGACATTGGAACAACAAAGAACACGAAACTTGATATCACAAACACTTGATGCACACCGTGTCCCTTGACTGTACAAGCGCTTATTTTCTGTCCATTTTCGCTGTATGTTACGATACCAAATTGCATTGCTTGAGGTACAGCGGCACACAACGCACATATCCATATTGCGATAATATAGCGTACAGCTCTTGATAATTTAGACATCGTATGCGACATGAATGGCCGGCATATTGCTATATACCTCTCTATTGTGAATGCAGTTATTGTCAGCACAGTCGCATTTGCGGAAGTCTCGGATATTAGCCCCACGATGATACATAGTACTTCTCCAAGGGGATATGATAACGGATTCCACAATCTGTGAAGTTCCAGCGGTAATCCACATATCAAAAGAAGAAGGTCAGAAATAGCTAAGCTGAAGAGATAGAAATTTGTAGCTGTATGCATGGATCTATTCCGGGCAATTACAACGCACGTGCTTATATTTCCTAATACACCAGCGACGAAAATCACGGCATATATGACGCTCAACGGTACTATGACGTTAAGAGAATAAGGTTCTGAGAAACCAGATAATTGTGTTGATTGATTAGTTCCATTGATAAAAGCTATTTCTTCATCGTCCAACTCCATCTTCATAGGTGCATCGGGCTTGCTGTAACAAAAAAATTATATAAATATTTGATAGGCAAATTTTATTCAGGTCCCTTAAAATACCAAGTATGATATAATTAATTATACATGTATAAATAGCATCTAAATTATATTGTATGAATATTGCGTTGACGATTCCATTTGAAACGGAATGTATTAGGTGATAAACAATCAATATATCACGTATACAATTACATGAATGTTTTTTGTGGATATTGATGTTTACAAATAATAGCATACATATATTCATATTTATCAATATATATTAATATCTGTTTCAGTTTTACGCTGTATGAGAATGAATAGGCAGAGCGCTTAAGCGGAATTTGCGAGAACATGGTGTCGAGACACACCATTTTCCGTTCAAAATAGTTGATTCATCCGATTTCAAATCGTACCTACTACAATCTCGTTTACAGTCTGACACGGTCACATTGCGCCACGATGGCCTTGAGAAACATTTTTAATAATAATTCATTAAATGAATGATGAACCTTCGAAAACACTCCTATGTTACTTTAAGTACAATATTACTTAAAAAAATATTGTAGGTCAACAAAAAATATAACTTTTAAAAATTGGCTAACTTAAATTTGCAGGCTCATTTTGTATGAAATGAACTACAGATATAAGTTTATTTGATTTCTTTCTTTGTTTGGTTTGTTGAATTTATAAATAATTCGTACTAATTTTCAGATTTTTCCTTTACTAATACTGTAAGTTCTCACTTTTTGACAAATTTCATAACTGGACCTTTCATACTTGACTTTCAGACCGAGCGGAGGTAAAAAATTTTTGACGTTTTGCTGCTAATACGAAATACTAGTGTCAATCGATAGTTCATTTCTTCTTCTCGCAAAGAAATACACAATTGCACAAAGATCGAATCAGAATCGATTTAATTTTAATAAAAGTTTAAAAACCCCCGACGCAAAAAAATACTAAAAAATATACAAATAATATTTATTGGCCTTTTAAGCTTAAATAATTGATAAGTATTAAGAAATATTTTACGGTCATGGCTCATGACGTGTCATTTTTTTTTTAATTTAAAGTAATTTTTTATTTAAATTAAAAATATTCTCTATAAATCAAAAGTAATTTTGACAAAAACATTGTATTTTATAATTTGTACACATTCTCTTTTATATCATATTTTACGATATCACCAAACTACAATGACGAAATCACTAAAGTTTTCTTAGCTTAGCTTAGCTAGCTTAAACGATTTGTTGATATGGTCTGGATGGAATTCAGTTGGTCACTTCATGAAGTGCGACAAGCTCATGAAATGCTCGATGTCATCATGAAATCCTGAATTAAGCCCATGTCAGGCTTACAAATTACACTTATTGTGATTACTCTTAACATTTTTTACAGTAATATTATCTTTTATGGAACCATTCAGTTCATTTTGATATTCATTGTTCAGGACAAGAAAACAATTTAGACATTAGCCATACCATTAAACAAGCGAAAACGACTTATATTTTTTGGTGAAAAAAATATTATTTTCGTAAAAATTTTATTATAGAATATAATATAAATTCTCTACTAACACACGACATAATATTAAAAATTAAATTTTATGAGATGCCATCTCAAACAAAAATGTGGTTGACCGAATTATGATGGTTATACATATTTACATTTATAGCATAACATTATATTTTTCGATTTATAAAAAGATTAATGTTAGTGGAATAATATATATGTGTTTTTTTTATATTAAACGCTCCGATCCCTACTTTCTGCCCAATTTCAGAGATTTTCCGTGTACATTGGTGGAACTCAGCGCCGCGCTTTGTCTTGTTACCAGAGCAAGGAAATGAAATAATTCATTCTCCCCGAATGGGAATTGAATTCGCGCTTACAGTCAGACGCTGTGCCACTACGCCATAATTGCATCACAGACAAGGAGTCTGATCTGATCACAGTAAGTGTCTTAACACTAGGTACTCTCTGCCTACCCTGCTATATGCTAAAATAGCGCGAAGTTATTATTATACTTTTATTTATTACAGTAATTTAAAAATTGTATGTAATTTATATTTTTGTTTTCACGTTATATCTTGCAAAGCAGGTTCCTCAAAGAGTCTCTTAACACTAGGCTAACGTTAAGAGACGTCCCGCCTGGATTCGAGGCCCTGCGCATTAAGGTGATGGAATTCAACGCTACTATTTGTCTGTGCCATTCTATCTATGAGCCATCTATGACCAGGTGTACAGTTATAATATATAAAATATAAAAATATTACAAAGAAACAACCCTGACAGTTGAGAATTTTGTGGAGGACTAAATAATGACACCATTGAAATAATTTTACAATCGATACACACAAAGAAATCATATTTTTTTGCAAAATTGAAGGGTTGACAATTAGAACCCATTTCTTTAAGGTTCCGATTAAACGATAAAACGGAACCCTTATCACTTCTATACACACTATCACTTTGTTGTCGGTCTGTGTCTGTCAAAACCACTTTCTCAAAATCATGTGGCGCTATCGAGTTAAAATTAATGTCAAATATCGATTTAATATTAAAATTTAATATCAAAAGATACAAGCGTTTATGCTTCATTTTTGCCGCATTTGTATGAAATTCGTAATAAAAACATATAGAATACTTCCCGTTGACCTAGAGACATAAAATAAGTTAGCACTTATAAGTACAAACGTAACAAACAAATCAAAAATTTAGAAATTTATACGTATATCACGAAAAAAACTCATTACAAACTTATTTGTGTTATTCATTTCATGCAAACAGTGCGTAAGACAGAAAATTTTAGTCTGTCAACTTTTACAAACTGTAGTGGCGAGTATCATTCGCATTTCACCGTTATTTATTTCCTTTTTAAAAAGCAAAAAAGTCTCTGACTATATCTATGTAGTACGTACTATATACAAAATAACTGTTATATATCCCAAATTACTTTTTACAATAATATTTATATTATGTTTGTGAATGCATTACTGTAGTCGGTTCCGTATATCGTACCGTGCCAGTGGATCGCCGGCTTCACCGATGACCCAAGTAACTTTTAGGCTGTAAACAACGTACAGTTAGTTACTTACATTGACTGTACTCTGATATTGCGTCGACAACCGATATAAACTCATAGTTCATAGCTACAGGCAAATTTTGGTTCACTAATACCTACTAAAATTAAAAGCCTTTATAATTTATAGCTTTAATAATGAGTCCATGGTCATCCTCGTATATTGATAAGGAGAGATCAGTGCTATATCTGGGGTCAACTAAATTGAACTATTATAAGCTCTTATATTCCTGCCTGTCCTAAGGTTTATTATTTATATATTTTTATGTTGTCATTATTGTATCACTTTATATTACGTATTTATCATACTTGTATTATGTTTTTATGTAATAGTTGCCAACAAATTCTTAAATACTTTATAGGAGACATAAAATATAAATAAATATTATTCACCTAATTGCTGCAAGCATATAATAACAATTACTCTAAAGAATTTAATCCGTGAATTTAAATGATTTAAGATCCATTAAAATAATTATTTCGAAAATTTTGATTGTAGTTAGGGCATTGCATTTAATTTTAATTATTAATTACAATTAAATTCAATAACCATCATGTCCATCCTATTATTATTACACAAAACTTAATTAAAATACTATCGTGACGTGATGTGGATACTAATTTTGAAAACGCGTCAAAATATCACTGAAACTCTTTGGCCTCTACCTATAAATGTGTACCAATAAATGTGTTAAGTCGAAATTACTTCATCGAACAGTTGTTCAACTTGTAATATAATATACAAAAACAACCGTTAGAATTATCAAAAGTTACTCGATAATTTATTCTCTAGGATAAGTTCCAATACGATTTGGAAGGTTAATTGGGCTGGTTAGTTTAACAACATTGAGAGATCAATACGTAAACAAGTTTAACGTATATTTACACTATAGTTATCTCTTCGTTATTGTATTGTTTTAAACATAATATACTATTTGTATATAATATAATAAAACATGATTTTTTATAAAGTTTTGCATTATGCTAAATCTTAATCCATTTACAAGTTATATGTATAAAATTTTAATCCATTTACAAGTTATATTTTTTCATTTATTCTCTAATGCCTAATTAAAGCTGCTGTGGCGAATATTAACAACATCCGTCTGAGTGTAGTGTGTAAATACGATGGCTACGGATTTTATCCTAATTTAGGGAATTAATATTATTTTAATTTAACTTTTGCAAAAATATAAATAAGTAAAAATTTTAATATATTGATGGACCGTGTATTTTAAAAGTGATGTAAGACCATTTTCTCTTGTTTGGAGAAAATTGAAACTGAACATATTTCTTAACTACTTTAACTAATTTAAAAATATGGACAAATTAACTGTTGTTTTATCAATACGTAATTTTATTATATTTAAATTAGTTTTAGACGTATTTGGCTTTTTTATATACATAAATTAACGTTACAATTAATAATACATACATACATACATGCATACATAGTACAATTGTAGAATATTATTAACAATATTATATTGTACTAGAAAATCCTATGACGTTGTCTAGGCGTAATGATCCTTGTATTTAACACAAAAGATTGAGCTATTATTGTTTCACTACGTGGAGGAAGCTTCTCCACGTGATAGTAAATGCGATGATGGCATATCATCGAAATTAATTTGAACGTCTGAATACAAAGGAATAATAATAAATAGAGAGGTACGGGAATAAACCTTAATTCTTCTTAAAAACATATTTTAATAAATAGTAACATATTCAAAATCCTTAGGCGTTATATGTCCAATTATTCGGATATTATTTTATCCATATAACATAATATGCCAAAGACTACAATTAGTACGATAAATCAAGTTTCGACAGTATGGTACTCATATGGCTTTAATTCACATATACATACAAAGTTATATGCACTATACATATTAGTTTAATTTTACTGTGCTGAGATGTGGAGGCAAATATTTTAACTATATCATCTCTATGTTGAAGACTTAATCCTAATAAATAAAGTTTTATAGCCCTAATTTACATAAGCTTAATCCCAGTGAGTCATCAAGAACTGAATATTAAATAATTTGCTAAATATAAACGTATACCACCAAAACATTTTCATGTAAGATTTTACCAAGACGATAGCTCGCACATGTTTTGTTCTAGAACTGTTAATTTATCAGATTTCATGTAGAGCCAAGTTTCTAGCTCTACACGTCCTAATTTCACAAAGCTTACACTTAAGTCAAAACTTGTAGTTTGGCCGTTTCTTTACTAAAAGGACTAATAGAATAGACTTAATTGCACCAAAAAATACATGGACATAAAAAACAACATAGCGTATGTTCAATCTTGAGGTCATTTTGCGCATACATTTGTATAAATATACATACATATATGATAATAACTAAGCATATCATCAAAATAAATTCCTACCAAAATTATGTTTTAAAATGGTGAATTTTATAAAATATCTTAATAACAAATAATTAAATATAATACAAATACTACAGAACCGAGCTTAGCTTAGTAGTAAAGTTCAAAGTTATACCTTAACTATATAGATTGTTATTTTTGTTTGTTATTTCAGATGTCGGTATTCAGATCTTTAGAGTATTAATATCATGTAGTTCAAACGGGTAAAGCTGTGGGCGGGATGAGGGTTAGACTTACGATTAGACTCGATTTTCCTTTTCCAATTTAATTAAGTGGCTATGATATTTTTTTCTATATCTATACAATTTCCGAAGATAGTTTTTTTTTCATATTCGTTAAATATTTTGGAATAGTCCACAGAGAGATTATTTTTTTCAAGTTACAGATTTCTCACTGAAAATATATTTTCACGCCCTATCCCGCACATAGCAGGGCAGATGGAATCGTAGGCAAAACGAACCTAGTGCGAATACACTCCGTTCCCCGAGCGAAGTAAAGTAAATTTCACGGGTATCTAACCCACAAACCGTCACGTTTACAAGCAGACGCTGTTCCTCTGCGCCATGACGGTCCTCGTAATTTTTTTTTCATTCATAATTTATTTATATAGATTTATTTATATAACGGCGCTTTTGAGTTTTTTATTGTTATTTTTGTGTTATAGTTAATAGAAATAGAGCGGTTAACACCGAATGGAGTTGTCAGGTGTCATAGCGATCGGATCGCCACCCTCGGCATTTCGAACCGGCGTTAAGTAGTGTTTTTGTGCCACTGCGTTTCGCACTAGTTCTTTATTCTCTGTTCTCTGGTGGACTATTTAACTATCGAAACTATCTGAATATCAACCTCTAATAATATAGTTTTCGCTTATACAACAGAATTTGCTCATGTTTTTTATTTTATTAAATGCACTAATATGTATACCATATGAATATTTATTTCCTACGGAAAGTACGCCTTCAGGTGCTAAGTATGCATTCATTTCAGTTGTAGTGCCCTTGAGTGATTCGGATTGGGACAAACTAACCGACAGACAGATAAATATTTTAATATTTTTGCTTCGGCTACCAATACATTAAATACTTTTCTTAAAATTTTCATAGCACATAAGTGACATTTTTATGCTAATATGTATAAAGATATTTCTTATAGCTATTAATAGGAAAAAGTTGCGTATTAAAAAGCGGCTGTCATGCAACTTTATTATTATATTAAGGGAGGGTGCAACAATAGCGACATGTAAAGATTTATGGCAAGTTATTTATGAGCACCATTCAGCCAGATTGTCACAATACCAGAGACGCCATTAATGGCGTCGACCTATAAATGTTATCATAAAAGAGTATTATTGTTAATAAATATTTGCTGTATGGCGAAAAATGTAATAGGTACATCGTTGGTTAGCATATGTTTATTATTCCGTGAAAAGGAAAAAATGGAACCGTTATAGGATCACTTTGTTGTCTTATACTGTAGTTAATATCATACAAAATGAGTACAATTTAATTTTGCTCTTATTAGTTGTAGTTCATTGACCTAGACTTATGAAATTTGATGAAAAGTGAGAATTAAAAATCTCAAAATTGACAAATTATAAGTTTAACACATAAGGAAATTTATGTATTTTTTTTAAGTTCTAAGAACCCTCGATATGCGAGTAGTACTCGCTCTTAAGTATATATTTAGGTGACATACGAAGTATTAATTATATTAAATATATATATTCACTCTAAAACACGTTATATAATTATTAGATAAAAATAATACTTAAATAATTTAATTAATTAATTCAACAATAAATAATTCAACAATTTTACCGAATTAATCGCGTATATTCGATTGAAAATATTTTGGAAGCCTGCAGTAGTCCGTGGTCACGTGTAGACCGTGTCCAAGTGTCGGGAATGTCAAAGGCGATGGAACCGGTGCAATCGTGCTATTTAGATTAAACATAGCAAAAATAATAGGACTTACTGAAACAGGTGAATTTCTATTAATACCATATCGCCAAATATTGTTTTTATGAGAGCAACGATAAAAGCCGACAATAACTACTTCATTACTAAAGGTCGTTAACGATCATTATGAGATATAACAGAATCGGTGTTACCGTAATAAACAATATATATTTAGCATTTATACATTTCAAATGTCATTTTAATATTGTAAGAGGAACTTGTGTACACAAACGTATTCTTAAGTCGAGATTTAACTAGAAAAATTTACATAATACGAATATTTTAAAATAAGAATTTCTCCCACTTCTCATTCTATTATTATTATAAAACATGGCAGTAATAGATCAGGTAACAATAGAATAATATGGTAAAAAAAATCAATCGATAATGAACAAATGCAATAATAGCAAAATCGTAGAGTTCCTTCGAGATCGTTAAGTTAATAAAGCGCGACGTCACTTTTTTTAATTTAATAATAATAAATGAAATTAGAATCATAAAAATTGTACGAGCGAAATCAGGACTATTTGTTTATGCAAATAGTATTGCGCATTGTTATATTAATTATTTCTTATGAATCATACTTTTTATGTTTAAACGTCATTGGGTATGGTGATAAACATACAACTATAAACTGATTATTTTTATATCTCAACAAAGTGAAGTAGTCTTCAGTCATTTTAGTCTAAAAATTATCAGTCTATTATTATTGCTACATTACCACAAAAAAAAAGTGTGTTGTAAATGTTAACAAAAAGAATCATATTTTAAAACGACGGAAAATGTAAATATATGAACGTGATATTTAAAATTTATGTGTCTTTTTGTTCACGACAATGTTCCGAAATATGGATGCGGATACCAATTTGTACTAAACATGTTTATTATGTAGCTATTACATTTGTGAGACAAATAAGTATTGGTTGGTACACCTGATAGATGTAATACACCAGCTAAACTATAAAAAATAAGGAAAACTTTTAACTAATATATTTTACAGCATGATGAGCATTTTCCAATAACATATAAAAACAAAGATCTGGAACATCTTACATGAAGCTCTGACACTTTTTTTTTATATTTTGTTGTGAGTGAACAGCATTAAGCTGTTAGCCCTATTGGCCTTGACAGCGACACCGGTTGGGGAGGGAAGAGCAAGCACTATCGTGTCTGCTTGAGAGGAAACGTCGGCGGCAAGGGCGTCCCCTGCGGGACTCGAGCCACGGCTTGCGGCCGACGAGCGGGCTGTGGGATGTTCCGCCGCGACCTGAAACGCAGCTGGAGAAAACTCTGACACTATTATAACACATTATTTGAAAAAATGACGTATAAAAACATGTATCATATATCAAATGTGAAGAAGAAATATAAAAAGTATTTGTTATTTTACTGTAGACTTGTATGTATATAATTTATATATTTGGAAGTAATTCCACGTAGTTAGGGGCCCCGACAATTGGGACCTAATTTCTGATGACAACATAATGTAATAGAACATAAATCGAATACAATTGCATTTATTTCTATGCAGGATTAGAATTTAATGTGATTATTTTTTATTAACTAGTATCACACTCTTATTTTTCCTTTTCTGTAATTTTTATTCTTTGTGTTGGTGTAATAAAGTATTAAAATAAATAAGTTTCCTTTTTAATTCCTTTTTGTAAAACACTTTTTATAGACGAAGCAACTTATAACTTGATTTTTTCTGCTTACCTTTCAAAACGCAGATACACGAAGTTAAACAAAAATCTTATATTTTTTTATAATGTGATGAGTATAATATGATGGTCATATTATTTTTGTTATTATATTTACATTTTATGCAAATTTTATAATTCGGAGCTAGGAGCGTAGTTAAGGTAAATTTAAGCATACACGTATAATATTACTTTTATATTGTGTATTTAACAATAATAATAAATAACTTCCCTTTTATGTAGGCGCGCACATTACGACGCAGGAAGACTGGTGCTTACTCTAGATTGTGTAGTAACATCACAAAATAGAAGATTAGTTGGGTCGACTTTCCATTTTTTTATATAAGACCATAATAAATAATAGTTTACACTTGTCTATGTACAATGCGAGAATGTTTCATTTATTTTTTTAGAAATCTGCATTTTTGATTTTGATGTGACCTGGACTTGATGTGGACCAGCAGGAAAATGTCTCTAATTACGCGTTCCTAATAGTTAAGAGATTCTTAGAATTTTGACAAAGCGTGTTAAATTAAAAATGTAAAACATTATATTAAGTTTAAACTCACTCTTGTCTGGCATCCAATTCTATATCTTGTAATCCATTAATTATAAGTAATTATTTTCAATATAATCTCAAGTTAATAAATTATGATATTTTTAAAAATACCCTGTGTAGCTCCCGAAACTTGACTACCTATTGACTATTTAGCGTCCTGATGGTCCAAACAACCAAACCTGCCTAAGCTCAGAAAAATAAATGTTTTATAATTTTCCATACATTAAAATAAATTAATACACGTAAAGTAAAAATAATAAGTATATGCGTTTCTACTAAACCTTGAAGTATCAAAATGTCAAATTTTCATATCGCAGTAAATAAATGAAACTTATTACACTACTTTTAATAATATTTTATATACAAACAAATAGGAATAGATATTTTTTATCTTCAATCATTAAAGTTGAATAATTGTATCATTTAAATAATTACAACAATAAATATTTTACATATATGTTATGTACAAAATTATTAAGACGTATTATGATTAATTATATATATGTATAAATTTACATGTAGGTAGCAACAATAATTACTAATACTGGAAATATAAGAACAATTGTTGAGAATTTTTATATTATTTCATTAACTTGGATTATCATTTTGATATTATAAAAGAACCTCGCGCTTTATGAGAACAAAGTGGTTTCGTAAGGTTCTTATTGAGGCACGGTACCCTAAAAAAAAGAGACTTGCAAATTATCAATTTTAATTATATTTTTTTTGTATTAAAACTATTTGTTGCTAAGCAATAAGATTATTATTCTAGTAATAGTTTAATAGATTACTTCATATTAAACGTAATATAGGTACATATCGTTTATATCTATATTTGTTTAATCTAAACTATAATATCTATATATATATATACATATATATATATATATATATATATATATATATATATATATATATATATATATATATATATATATATATATGTTGGTCTACTGGTATACCAGTACTCTACTCAGGTGACGTGTCAGTTGTCTTAAATATAATTGCATTTTTTACTCAGTTTTCTGCCTACGTCACTAAAAGTAATAAATATTTTTAAGAAAACATTATTTATTTTTAAAAAAACAATTGCAAATTAATATATATGAATACTGTTGTCTGTCTGTTTATGTCACACAACAAACATTTATTATTTGACAAACTATATTAGACCAGATAAATTATAAGAAACAATGAAATGTCGCCTTAGCAAAACATCTGATAAAGATCTAAAACCACTAAAATATCAAAAATGAGAAAATAACGTATTACCAAAGCTGTTAAGTAAATGGTGGGCAGATTTCGTTAACAAACAAAAATTATTTGCTGTGAGACATAATTAGACTGTAAAGATGATTGATGAAGATTTTAAGATTGATCTCCACTCAAAAGAAAGCTTTTATTTAAATTGTATCTCTACTCCGTTAAGAGCAGTCAACAAATAGAAAGATAGATATTGTGGCACGTTTTTTCTTACCACAATTAAATATTAAATACGTATAAATATTTGGCCGATGAATGAACAGAATACACAACCTACGCTTGTGCAGTCAGATATCGAGTTTGACATGCTAATTATAATAAATTATAACTAACCGCTAACGTAACATCACAAGTTTATTTTTGAATGCTCTATATTACTTTGGATCTTCGAATTACATACATCCAAATAAAATAAATAACATACAAATAGATAAAATATTCTTCATGTACAAGGTTCATACGAGTACGTATGTAGATTGTACGTGAATATTTGTGTAACAATGAATTATTAAGTGATATAATGAAAGAAAAGGGATATACATAATTTTATATATAATACTTATATAATGAATTGCAGAAGTGGGTGAACTTTTTTCGCAATATAAGCGATTGTCTCTTATTTAATAAGGTTACCAATAATTACACCACAAGTGTTTACGATTGTGAAAAAATTAATAAAATTACGGAAATTTAACTGGTCAACTATTTTCACTTTCTTTATTTTCGAAAACTGGTTTATGATATACATATATAATATATTATCTAAAAATATATATATGCATATATATAAATATACAGATATATATATATATATATATATATATATATATATATATATATATATATATATATATATATATATATATATATATATATATATATATATATATAAATATATAGGAGGCATCGACCACGACATCCATGCCCGTATAAACGCTGCCTGGGCCAAATGGCGGGAGGTCACTGGTGTGGTCTGCGATAGCAGAATACCGCCCAAGCTCAAGGGACTGATATACAAGAGCATTATCCGACCTGTTCTTATATACGGCAGCGAATGTTGGCCAACATTATCTCGGCACACTCAGGAGCTTCACGTCACGGAGATGAAGATGCTGAGATGGATGTGTGGCGTGACGCGGTCCGACCGCATACGCAACACATTCATTCGAGGTAGTCTTGGGGTCCGTGACGTAGCGGATAAGCTCCAAGAGCGTCGCCTGAGATGGTATGGCCATGTTATGCGCCGATCTGAGAACTATGTCGGAAGGAAGTGCCTTGACATGTCTGTCCCTGGAGTTAGACCACCCGGACGCCCAAGGAAGCGATGGCTGGATGTCGTGACACAAGACATGAGAGCCAATAAATTATCCACTGAGGATGTTAAAGACCGTGCAAAGTGGAGTAGGCTCAGTCGGAAGGCAGACCTTGGCAACAGCCGGGACTAATGCCAAGAAGAAGAAGAAGATATATAAATATATAGGTTGAGGAATAATCATATATAGGCTCCTTTTAATGCCAAATTCTCGCGGGATCGAGACTCACTCGGTTACCGCGCGCGAGCACTTTCCGCCCAGTTAAAATCTCGCATATAATACATAAATATAGATATACCAGCTTCGTCATTTTTTTATGGTGAAACTTATTTGCACGTATGAGGTTAAAATTTTTACAAATTCAATGTTCGGTGTATTTTGTAGTTATCCATTAACTTCTTGCTATAACCCTTTAATATACGTTTTTTATAAGAAAGTTTATGAAACACCTATAAAATGTGAATGTTTCCCCCATTTTTCATGGAATTTGAGTGATAATGGGACCTCCTCGGAGGTACGCTTTTTGAAATAAAAGAAGAATTACTTAAATCGGTTCACAAATTACTGAGAAATCAAGGAGGACATTCATAAAAAGAAATATGTACATATCGAACATAGAACCTCCTCCGTTTTAGAAGTCAGTTAAAAAGAAACATGTATAGGTGCAACTTGATTATAAATTTATTTTTTGATTAACAAAAATTCCAGTAAGCCAATTCTCCAAAAACTTGCTATTAACTTATTGTAATATTTTTAGCATTTAAATATGTGTATTAATCTTTATTGTTTCACACTTAGATATATATCGTATATTACATGTATAGTACTTAGTAATACGTCCTATATATGTACATAGAAATACGCTCCCATTGAAGCTTATGAAAAATGTATATAATAAGGACACGAAATAATAATAATAATTAGTGTCTATTTAATTTTTAACAAAATTCACTTTGTTATTTAAAATATTGAATATATCAAAACATTTTTTTTTATTATTTATTGTATACCAAATTCATATCTACCGTAATTACTATTTTACAGTTAATATATTATATCTAACTGCATTATTAAACTAGTGAGATATATGAAGTGTTTTTAACAATTGTGCTTTAATGAATTCTGCTTTTTTTTATAATTGATAACACTTACCTTGAATTTAAAACTACAACAGTCACTATTATGTTTCTTGTTTAATATAAATAAATTACGATGAACACACAACATGTAATACTTAGAAATGGAAAAGATTTGGTAACAGTAAGTGCGTTATCAATCAGATGTTTACTATCTAATTGCATGTTTGTACGCGCTAAGTGATCGCGGAGGCAAGGAGCGACCAGACGGCACATCCACACGGTGTCGAAGCGCGACTAAAAACGGCGCGCGAACCTACACGCCGCAAGCTAAGGTCAATGTCAAAGCTACTGCTTGAAAAGAGATGTCCTAAAGGAGTTTCTTTTTCCGGAAATAGGATATTACACATTAAAAAAATTATAAAAACACCCATGTTGCTGATTGCAGCTCTGTCTGCAATGAGCTCTATCTTAATATTGTTACGTGTTTTTTTTATTTCATTTTGTTGCGTTGTAGAAAGTACATATATAGGCGTTTATATTCGTACATTCGGTAGAAAATGCTTTTGTTTTATACGTAAAGAAGAAAAAAATCCTTTTGGTCAAACATTTTTATTTAATACTCGAGACTAGTCAGCCTAATAATTGTATGTGGCATCACAACCCTAATTTGTTTAATCTGTATATTAAATATATTTTTATAACATGTAAAATGAGCATAATTCTCTGATGATGATATGTTAAGCTCATAATAATACAAACTTTTAGATATGTTTCAGTATTTTAAAAAACTAAATAATATTTGGAGAGGATGGTTTTTTTTTAACCACCCCTTATGACTGTTATGTATAGCAACATACTTGTATAGTAACCTATTATATATAACAATAACAAAATTAAATGATGTAATATAAAATAATAAAATCATTTACGGATATGGTAGACAGAAAGAAATTAGTGCCAAGACTTTCCGTCCTACACTTTCCGCCCTAATTTCAAATTTTTTTAAAGTGGGGATTAAGCCCATAACCAATGTGATTATAATGAGACGCTGTCCCGCTGCGCCACGAGACCTATATTATAAATATATTTCATTTTCATAAAAGTGTGTTTTTTTTATTTATTTATTTATTATGTTGGTCTCGACTCTAAGCTATTACCATTCCAAAAGTTATTCATTTTTGTCTAGATGTCTTTTGCGTTCAAATAAACAGACAGACAGAGAAAATTTCTGCTTCTTTCTGAGTGTATCTTCTTTCTGAGAGTATGGCTTCTACTATCAATATATTAAATGATCCAAGTTAATATATTTTAAATTTTTTTATGTACATACAGACCTGACTTATCTATTTTTTTATATTTGATATTCGCAGCTTGACCTTACTTGATCCATGTTCTCGGATTTACTTTGACATGTATTATACGTTTTTATTTTTCCCTTTCGACCTTCTTTGGTCTCTGAAAAGTAATGAAAAATGTATGTTTATAAATGAAATTTATCATTGTATAAACCATAAAAGTGATTTTTAAATTTTGAAAATCCTATGGTAATTCGGGGATACCCATAACCCATATCCCATCACCCAAGAGATAAAAATAGTAAAAAATATTATGTGTTTTAAAAATGTGTAACTATATTCACGTGACCAAATATAGTTATTTTAAAGCTCAAACAGACACTCGAATTTTATTTTTATTATTATCTACATTAAGATCGATTAAAATAAAAAGAAAATATAATTGTAAAAAAGTAATATACAACAAACTCTTAAATTGGTAGTTAATAAATGTAATTTTTATGTCGACCTTGAAAAGTATTTATATTTTGTATCCGCTATCGTTCTGTAATTAATACAAATAAAAATAATTAATAAAAATATTTAAGAACTTAAAAGCATAATGATTGTATGTATGAACACAAAACTTGGCACTTTAACTGGAAGGTAGGTAATGAATAAGACTGGCCAGACAGCGGTTAGCTTGGGGACTACTCACCTGGCCCGAGAAGGCGTGAAGACCTTGACTCCGTGACGTGCCTAGCAGCCTCTGGTCGCCATGTTTTACGGATGAAATGTAGACTGAGGACTATATGACTATGTGTGTCTACATGTAGATTTTTATTTAAAATAAACTATCCGTAACTTCGATTTATACTTAGTACCCTTAAAACTTTTTGTTATCACCTATTTTCATGAAATTGGACACAAAATTGTACCGCCCTTACCGAATAGAGATATCCCCAGCTTAATGTAACATTGTAAGGTAAAACAACGTCCATCTAACTAAACAATTTTCCTAAGACACCATTTAGATATAATAGATTGGCGCAATTTTTTTCAGAGATTTGATTTGTTACGCAAACGACTTTTATAGAGGCGTCCTTTTCCTTTAAATTAAAATTTAAATATTTTTATTCAAATTTAAACTTTGAATGTCAGAAACTTTACCACCAGTTCACTAAAGCCTAAGGCCCTAGAAGAACCGGTGCAAGAAACTCAACGGGACTTTTATATTCCTTTTATATTCCTCCTTTTTTTCAATTTGGTCATTTACAAATTTACCATTATTTAGCGACAACGATACCTTTTAAATAGACTGGAGCGTGCATTTCATTCTCAAGGCGTATTATATATATACTAATCGATATTTATATGATAAAGAGGAACGATTTTATTTTTTGCTTGACAGCGATAGGCTCCGACACTACTGGACCGACTTGAACAATTCTTTTACCATTAGAATCTTTCATAATCTATGATGGATATGGGTAATAGAATAATTACAAAAACCGTACCGATCCTTATAAAAACTTTAATAATTATAAAATAACAAACAATAATAAATAGCTTATTTATAAAATAGCAAATAATAATAATAGTTAAAACTACGTGCGTGTACGTCTATCTCCTACGAATAACCCATAGTAATCATTTTTGTAGAGTATCAATAAAATGATATTTTAGAAAATCACAGTTTAAAAATACGAGTTAAAAATAAGAGTGTTGTTGTCGTGGCGCCGTGAAACGCAAGGCACATGTTTACCATACCTAATATCTATATTATAAAGCGCGTTAAAGCTTGAGAGATTCCGTTGTGTGCGCTGCGGAAACGGTTTAAGTTACGAAAAACCCATATATGACAGAATTGTACCCTTTAAAAAGTTCCTAATAACTTTTACAACCAGTAACTTTTTTGATATTTCATAAAAAAATTAAAGTTGGCAACAAAGCTATTTGGAACAATAAACAATATTATTTAATATCCAATTAAATACACTAGATGCGTTGTGCATTATATGTGGTTTAGGTATATTAATATCCTAAGATCAACGATTTAAAATGTGGAGACAGTGACTAAGTACATCGTCGAACTTTTGAAAGAAAAGTAAACCATGTCTATTTTGTGTAAAAAATGCTTCACAATTTATATTTAAGATATCCACCGACCTTACATAGTTGCACGGGTGGATTATACACTTGGAAAAAGCACAATTATTTTGAAATCACAAACAGACACTTCAAATTTATTTACATACATAAGTTAAATTTAATAATTTACTTTGCAGTTCGCTTTCGTCGTCATTCATATGAGCATTATTCAGGTTCAAATAACTTTTTTAGTACAATATTAATATTTTTGACATTATACTAAACATTGACAATGTTAAAAATATAATATATTAATAGTGCATTTGTCAGGATTAGAATAAAGACGCCAAGGAATGTAAAGGTGTATTTAAAAATAAAAAATATCGGTCCAGTGCGAGTAGTACTGCAGTACTCGCGCACCGAGGGTTCCGTACCTATATTGTACGTACAAGATGTACGTATTCCGATGAGGAAAACACTACTATAGAAAATGACAAACTTAAATTTGCAGTGCAGTTGCAGTAAATCTACTCACTTTGTATAAAATTAACTACAAATATTTTGCAATGGCTAATTTCTTCATTTGACGTATAAATGATCAAATTTGAGATTTATTCTTTATATATACTGTTCGTTCTAAGTCTAGGTCAATGAAATACAACTAATAAGAGTCGACAAACTTAAGTTTGCGGTCGTATACAATAATTTTGTATCAAATGAACTACAGTATAAGTTTTTAATCGTTTTTATCTGGGATATATATATCCCATAAAACCATTAGATAAAATTTAAATTTATATACATAAATTGAAATTTTTTGGTCTATTTCCTTTGGTTTTACTATAAGCTCTAACTTATTGTCGGATTTTATAACTCTAGGATGACGGGAAATACCCTGTAGGTTTTGATTACGCGACGATTTTCATACAAAATGCAAAAAATTAAGCATAAACGTTTATAATCTTTTGATTACGTGGATAGAAGTTTGATTTTACTGTGCTTTGAGAGGTCATCGACTTGGATATTTGATATCAATTTCAGCTTGATTCTCAGTTTCGCTTGAAAAGCTAGAACATAATCTCTGCTTACAGACTATATGTTAATTACAAATGCGTTTACTTATGCAATAAACATAATATAGGTACATTAATCACATATAGGTACATAACAACAAGAGTCATTAAAGAAAAGACGACGAAAAAATCGAAGAATTGCATTGTTATGTAGGTATAAAATTTTAAAACGAACGCAATCTAGCTAACTTAAGCGGGCGAAGCCCCGAGCGTCTCGCTAGTATTATATAAAATACCCAAATAGAGATATGCCCGATATCATAAATTAGCTAGCACGTAATCGTACATTAATCATTAGGTGAAATACGGGTCGACAAAAGTAAACCACTATCAAATCAATACATTAAAGATTTATTTCCTTGCAATTTTATATAACATTGTACAAAAGATTTCTTATTTTTTTTATGTAGGCACATATAAGTTATATATGTGACAAATATAGACATACATACATAACATAAGTTTATATACATAACATAACAATAACAAGTTTATATTGATGTTTTTATTTTACATTTTTTGTTTGTTCTAACTTCTCGGATAGAAGGACAACAAAGTGCTCCTATACCTAAGGGATTTTCCTTTTCTCGTTTCGTTTTCCGTATTTTCCGTAAAAAAACTAACTGTATTCCTCACGTAAAATCCTGCTTTACTCGTTTCCGTTGGAAATTCCGGAAATTCTCTCTTATTGTTGATCGACACTCCCCAATAAACTTCTATGCCCAATTTCAGGTTTCTACGCTGTTGTCTGTCAGTCGCTCAGTAACGGAAGAATGTTATTCATATAGATATGCGCGTAGTTGAGTACCGCCACTTAACACGCACTGTACAATCTTATTAACAGAGGCCTTAACCTGCTACATGTGGGAAAAGGCATGAAGTTACATATATAATTTAATAAAACAAATTATAAAATATTTTTATTGACATAAGGTAGC
The DNA here is from genome assembly GCA_037127375.1 of Dione juno. Classification (NCBI taxonomy): domain Eukaryota; kingdom Metazoa; phylum Arthropoda; class Insecta; order Lepidoptera; family Nymphalidae; genus Dione; species Dione juno. The sequence continues at coordinate 7,972,033 of JAXRJS010000014.1, read as the reverse complement.
TTAAACATTTTACCACTTACCATAATTTAAGCGGTATTTAATAACGCTGTTAACTTTAATTTTATTATACAATAAAATTTACAGCGTTATCAGAGGTGAAACTTAAATACTTTTAAAAAAGTCCTCACAACACCTTTCGTCACAGATGACGTATAGTTACGTATAAGCATTTTTGGTATTACCTGCGAGCCAGGAGTTACTTTCCTAAATTAAATACATATTAGTATTAGTTTCACGAGAACGTCTATATAAGTATAACGATGTTTTAAACATAAGTATGTGTTTTTCGAACTTCGACTAGCGATAGTCCTCCCCAAATCTCCATAACTATTAGTTCTTCGCTACTTGTATCCCACTACTCCCGGCAACCTTGACCAGATCTTCGGTTCATAAGGTAGGGCGCCTGGCCATTAAGCGTCGCCCGGTGCGTGTTTGCTACTCAAAAACTTTACCTACCTATATGTTCTTCTCGCTAAGTGTTTACCCACTCCCACTTCAGCAGAGCAACTTTTGTTCTCATAGGAATGTCTTGTATATAACCCTCTGTATTGCTCACTAGATGACTTTGCGCCTTCTTGTGAGATCCATAATTAGCAATCAGGACCACGTCTCGTTCTCATTAGTGATCCCTGATATAAAACACTATTAAAATATTTTCGTCTTTGAACACTAAAGTCTGTCTGTCTTTTAGTCAGCAAGAAATTTTAAATTAATAATCGTGAAATAGTACGGGAGTTATCTTTTAGATAATAAATATAATTAGAATATTGTTGTTTATATTTTGCACGTCAATTAGTTGAAGATCATACAACAGGTAACAGGAGAACTTTACATTGACGACAAGATAAACAATGGAACATCTAATTGTAAGGCCACCACACCCTATTATCCCTGTCCTGTGTACCGAGATCTTTAATTATAATTGAATTTGTTTACCCCTTATAGAGATACCAATGAATAAAATGGCGACGATAGAATATATTATAGTGTGTAGGCGGATATTCAGTAAACGCTCTTAAGCTTATCGTAAGCTTCAAATGCCCCAACCTTAGTCGCCGTGAAAGAAATTGGCAATATTTTTATACAACCTCGAGGACACCGATATATACGCGCAGTCACGCAAACAACTCAACTATTCCGGAATTCTTATAGATCTATTTATAGACACGAAATCAAATATGATGTATTGTTAAAATAAAAATAAATGTATCGGTCAAGTGCAAGTAGGACTCGCGCACTATATTACAGCTTTATATCAAATTGCAAGGAAATATATCTTTAATGCATTAATTTGATAGTGGTTTATTTTCGTCGACTCGTATTTCACCTCAGCGTAACATGGTAACTGATTGATGTACGATTGCGTGCTAACTAATTTATCACATCTCTATTTGCATATTTTAAATTACATACAAAATTATTGATCACCAATCAAAGCCATATATATATATATATATATATAATATATATATATATATATATATATATATATATATATATATATATATATATATATATATATATATATATATATATATATATATATATATATATATATTATATATATATATATATATATATATATATATATATATATATATATAAATATATATATATATATATATATATATATATATCTATATATATATATATATATATATATATATATATATATATATATATATATATATATATATATATATATATATATATATATATATATATATATATATATATGAAAAAGAAATGCTAAGTCAATGAAGAACATGTTTCAATGAGATCTTGAATGTCTAATGACAAGTGTACTTGCTTAAATGCTTAAATATTTATTTTCACAAATCAGTTACGGTATCTGTAAAACTTATGAATCATTACATAATATACTCGTAAAATGACATATATAAAGCGCAGATGTAGGATCAGAATATATGTCCATATGTATTAATAATAGTGTAAGCGTAATTTATTGTCTATCAACTAATTATAACAAAATTATGCGATTCACACAATAATAATAACATGACAAATCATTTAAATAAAATAATGTTTGTACAGAACAGATAATTTAAATAAATTAACGAATTAAAATCAAAGAATATGTAAATTTCATAATAATTTTATTTGGAAAAGAAACAAAATTATCAAATTAATTAATAAATACATCATTGTTTGTCATCTTGATTTGATAAGCAAATGTTAATAAAGAATTTTTCGTGGGCTTACTTACTTTACTTCTATAATGTTAATATCAAACATTACAAATGAGGAGTTAGCTATGTATGTCACCCTGCTCAGTCTGTTTGACAGCGAATCATTTAAAAAATCTTACAGGGCTGCATTCACTTAATACAGGCTGTATTCATTCATTCACAATACGTATGTAAGCCATTACATATAACAGTAATAAGATTTAATTTTCTACGAACCATTTATGTAAAGTACAGACCCATAAGGAATATAAATGAAGCAAGGGAAGCCACAAAAATTGGTACTTTAGCGAATGTTACAATTTCTACAAAAGGAACACCGTTTAACAAAAACAATTGTCATGCATCACCAATTTTAGTGTAACAGTTAGACTACCTAGGTATAGTTGATCATTAATCTAATTGTTAACTGACTAGAAAAATAATTACAATTAATTGAAATATGCACATGTAAACTTGATTGTTATTAATAATTCGAATAATTGAAATTAACTATTTAAATTGATTTACGAGACAATGGAAATCTGCTACTACTTTGAGTAAAGAGTATATATATATATATATATATATATATATATATATATATATATATATATATATATATATATATATATATATATATATAGATATATATATATATATATATATATATATATATATATATATATATATATATATATATATATATATATATATATATATATATATATAACCCATTTTTTTTGATAATGTATCTAATCATGAATCACAACAAATATGCCAATAACGAACCCTAACCCTGAACGAATGCCGCGAACAAGGAGTATTTAAAAATATATATATATATATATATATATATATATATATATATATATATATATATATATATATATATATATATATATATATATATATATATATATAATTATTTAATTTTTAACTTTGTGATATAATAATATTAAACCGGTTGAACATAATTTTCAAACCCCGACAGTAAGAGGAAAATAAGCATTAAAATTCCCCTTAAAAATAAATGTACCTGAAAGAAGACGACGAAATTGTAATGAACAGCCATAAAATTACCTTCAAGCCAGATGACTACCATTATCCCTTAGTACCTACTCACATTTATCAAATCAAATAATAATATGTATAAAATATGAAAATAAATATGAATCAACTTAAGCTTAGCGCTTATACCACATATGGCAGGGAAGGCAGAGGCAACTTAGTGTTAAGGAACTCCATTCCCCACGTTTCACCTACTTTTCAATTCTACAGTAAGCTCGCGGCCAATATAGAGTAGGAATACATGTTATGTCAACGTTTAATAAATGAAATGGTAAAATAAAACCGACTTTCATACTAATTCCATCAGTTAATTCAAGTAGCTCATTTTGCGTGGAGTAATTATTATGATTTCCTACCTCAAAAGGAAAGAACGGAACTCTCATAGGATCATTTTGCTCTGTCTGTCTGTCTGTCACGGCCATTTATTGAAGATTGCGTGGATGACGGTTTGAAATAAAGCGACAACTGTGTTGCTCTTATACATTGGCGTAACTAGTCCAAGACATCCACATATATGATATATAATAATATAATATGTAAAACGTAATTTTAAAAATTATTAGTTAGCACAATTAACTGACTTCTTGAGAAGTAAATTAATTAGTTTACTTGTCAAAGTCTTCTATAGAACACATTTTAAAAAAATAAAAGAAAAAATCTTATCACATTGTAAATATATAGCACAACTCTCAAACTTCTCCCTAATGATCCCTAACGTTTTTGTAAATATCCTATTGCCTATCTCCATAGCAGGTAATGAAGAATTCTAATTTTAAAAGAATTATTCAAATCAGTTCAGTAGTTTCGGAGCGTATCGCTGTCAACAAATCTTTCCTCTGTATAATATAATTTTGCAACTAGTCAATTAGTTTGCGACGCTGAGAATATATAAAAAATTGCATTAATGCGTTAATCTTTGATGTGTATAGTAATTCTTCCCCCTAAACAGCTGGACCGACTTGAATAAAATTTGGCGCGTAAAACTGTTTCGAAGACTGTCGTATAAATGGCTTATTACATCATCGCCCTAAGTAAAGTTTAATCTCGAATTTAACTGACAGTTTTATAAGTAAGTGCCTTTTCATATTCATCGCTATTGGTCGCACTGAAAAAACAATTGCACATAAAGTTAATTTTATTATTATGTACAAACATTCTGTAATAAATTCAATAGCAAATGGCAATTCAACCAAACAATAAGTAGTGGTTCCAACATAGTATGTATGAATATTTTATATATATACTGGAAACGGCGGTTTCCACACTAGGTTTCCTCTACCCACCCTGCTGCACCCTGCATCCACTTGTGGGATTAAGTGTGAAGCTAAAAAAGAAAAATATATTATTTTTTTTATATGTTATAGTAAAACAGACAGTATCATACAATCGATAAACATACACACACAGATATTACATTTTACTGCTTTGACACCGCGCCTCTTGGATACCGTCCAAGCGATCTGACCGCTTAAGCTATACGCTCTAACCAAGCTGCATCGAAATGCTAGATTACTCTTTGATTTTTCAGTTCTTTTTCAAGCTACAGAAAGTAGACAGGGAGACCTAAGTATGAACAATCTGTTCTTCATTTGAAACATTGCGTGTGTTCAGGCTTATAACAGAATCTCTTAAATCTGAAAATCGATCCCACAACCATCGTGCTTACAAACAGACGCGGTCCGGCTGCGATATTGCTGCCACGATGACCTGTATTCGTTTGGCACTCTTTGTTTACTCGCTAGTTAAGAAATATCATGAAATGAGCATTGTGAATATGAAAAATAAATCAAGTATCTGATTTCTTTAATATTTTAACATTTTTCAGTTTAATGTAATTTTAATAAATGTTAAGTTTAGTAAACTATACAATCGCCTTCATAGCAATTGATCAACCTTAAACAGATCCCAGTCAGCCATTTTGCCAACCAAATACATGCCAGAATACCAAATACATGATGTATTTGGTATTCTGTAAACCCTAGTCGATAGGGATTTTTACGTAATATAGAAATCGAATGCCGCTTTATCTATGTTGAAGAAAGCATTACCCTACCCTAGAACGTTTATTGCGTAATTTATGGAGTTTTCGATTTGTTTTATGCGGTTATGTTTTAAAATCAAGAAAATAATGTTGAAAATCTTAAATGAGATTTAGATAGACTTCTTCGTATATACGTAATTATTATTTACGTATAGATATTTTTGTAGAACTGTACTTAGAGTACAGTCTTGCACTAAGTAAACATTTGCCGTTTATATATATATATATATATATATATATATATATATATATATATATATATATATATATATATATATATATATGTATATATATATATACACATAAAACAAAACGAAAATAATTTCGTATATTTTAGGGAATGTATTTAAGCAAAGTAATAATAATAGTTTTCTATTATTTATTATTAGAAAGTAATGGTCTATTATTTATAATATAATTTTGTGGAACTTCATATTTAGTCGCTTAGTACGTACCTAGTACTTTTAGTGGTTTACCTTCAAGATGGCTGTAATCAACTAAAGAAGAAACAAATATTTTTTTAACTATCGAGCTCATACCGAAAAGTCGTTCTGAAATTATATTATGGACACCAGCAGTCAACTTAAAACTTTTGAAAAAAAAAATCTGCTTGTATTTTTCATATTTAAGACTTTATACCTTTATGTTCTTAGATTGTTCCAGGTAAGAAATCATTATCACTGACAGATGCCATTAAAACTATATCTAGATGTAACGTTTGTTATTTTAGAGAGGGGTTCGTTCGTCGTTCGTTCGGGTTCGAATTTGTGATTAGCAACAGAACCATTGTCATCCAGTCAGGTGATCATATGGTATTGCCATCAATTATTGATGATTCAGTATTACAGTAAGCTAACTGATTATTCATTTAAATTAATATATCACTCCCAAAAACATTAGGCATCAAAAAATAGTAGTAGTCATAGTAGACAGGTGATAGTGGGACCAAAAACCTATTTCCAACAGATTTACTGAATTACTGAAAATTATTCACACTTGATGACATACATACGTGGTAATGAATCGCTGGCTGTAGGTACGCAGTATTATTTTTGGATATTTTTATATATATCTTACGTACGCAGTATTATTTTTGGATATTTTTATATTTATTGCTTATATATATATATATATATATATATATATATATATATATATATATATATATATATATATATATATATATATATATATATATATATATATATATATATATATATATATATATATATATATATATATATATATATATATATATATGTATATATATATGTACATATATATATATATATATATATATATATATATATATATATATATATATATATATATATATATATATATATATATATATATATATATATATATATATATATATATATACATATATGCCTATTGTATTAGAAAACATCCGAGAACATCAGTAATTTGTTATATGATGTTGTAAAAAATTTCAAAACTAACCTGTCAGTTACTCTTTATTACATGAGATGATGATGATGATGCTGATGTAATAAGGAGTAACTTGGCTACGTTTATAATAGAAAAAATACATATTATATTAGAGTAAATATGAGTATACTGAACATGTACAATGTGATTTCGTATAACGTATCGAAACGAACGCAATTCACTTTATTTAAGTGACGAGGCCGCGGGCGGGTCCCTAGTATAGAATAATAGAAGATAAAATAATTAAACAAAAAAGACAATTCCAATAGCTACAACCGTTATAAAAATTCAAGTAGGTAGTGCTTATATAGATTACAGGCTTACTTTTACTACTCTACCTATCAGATATTCATCCAAGTTGTCATGGAAACCAATTTATTACCAATCAACTTAATGAATCGTAGGTACCTGGAAGATAAATCAATTACATGAAACGTTTGAGATATTTTAGAAGTTATTTTAGGGACATCGGCTTTTATTGCAAGTAGGTTACATTATTTTAGTACATTATGATGTTACATTATTTTGTTGCGTTTTCGGTTTCGATTCAATTTAAAAATTGCTCGGATAGCGACATCCGAGCAATTTTTTCTGTTAACTTCTTTTACGAGTAGCAAACTCATCTGATTCGGAGTATTCAATAAATAATCTATATATCTATATCTATAGATATATATATATATATATATATATATATATATATATATATATATATATATATATATATATATATATATATATATATATATATATATATATATATATATATATATATATATATATATATATATATATATATATATATATATATATATATATATATATATATATAATAAAAGGATAGAAAAGTCAATTCAATCAATATGTCGATAGAAGAAGCCAAAAATCCACTCAGCAGAATTCTTGTCTGTCTGTCTGTCTGTCTTACAGACTTACAGTCTCGACCCGTATAAATTTTAGTTTTTATCGCGGTATTCCACGCTATTCCCGGAAAATAAATGAAAAAGTAATAAAATTAAAATACTAAAATAAATGAAAAAAAGTGTGTTAGATTTGACATGCGAATAGTTCATAGCTTTAAACAAAATATATATATATATATATATATATATATATATATATATATATATATATATATATATATATATATATATATATATATGATACACAATGCAAATCTCAAATGAAAAATAAAAACAGACACGTTTAAATTACGTCGATTACTTGCAAGTAAAGGTATTTCTATTCCAATCTCGCTTAGTAAAAGTGGCAAATGGTAAAAGTTTTTTTATTTAAGGGTTAAAATTTAAAATATAAAAACATTTGAAATTTATTTCCACAGTCTAGCTAGATGTCACAGTAAAAGTTACAAATCATTTGATTTACAATTATTATAGTGACATTTAGCAATCAGAAGGTAATTTAGTAGTTTTTGATAGAATGTCATCTATTGGTAGGTAACTTCAAATAAATATAAATAAATAAAATAAATGTAATGTAATGTGTTTAAAATCTATAGTAATATTTTATAATATCTGTAATCAGATGTCGTTATTCTTTGAAATAAAATTTCCGCATCACGCTGGCGAGATTTTTTATTGGTATTAATGTCGATATATCTTAAATACACCTGTAGACCATAGATGAAATTACCGGAGTATTAAAGTATTGAAAAGTCAAAGTCAGAAAAGAAACTATGTTCATAAAAGATTTTAAAATGTATTAATGGGTCGATTTATATATCATTAATGTATCTTTATAGTTATTATAAATATAAACTAAGCTAACCATTTGACTTTTTTCCCTATATTTGTTTATTTATTCGCGAATCACGTAAAAGCTACTGGCCGAAAATATGGGAATTGATTGAATTTCAGTATTTTAACAGTTTTCTTAAAAAAGAAGTACTTTGATAACTGCTCTCTACTACAGAATGAAAAAATGTTTACAGCTTAAAACCTAAATCAACATATAGAATAGTTGTCATCCTGGCGTTCAATGGGAATAAAATAGATATATTTTAATTACGTCAATTACTAGCAAGTGAAGCTAAATTATATAATAGATTTTGTCAAATAAATTACTTAATAATAATATTAATATTTTTTTAAACATTGACAATGATAAAAATAGATTACATTAGTAGTACATTTGTCAGGACTAGAAAAAAACGCCAACGGTAAGTGTATTTAAAAATAAAAAAATCCATTGCGAGTAGTAGGTAGGTTAGTACTTGCGCACCGAGCAATTATTCCGGTAATCTGTTAACCTGAGCCGTAAAGATTGCTTAAAGTAAAAATTTAAGTAAATTAATATATTGACCGTTACATCTCAATACAATTCTGCTTTACCTACTACTGTTAAGAAAAATATTAATTATTTAACCAAAATCTGTGATGACATACTAATAAGACTCAGAATAGGCTCTATTGCATCAAATCAGTATATCATAGATCTTAGATCCTATTGTAAATAAATGTCTCAGAATGTTCTTAATCACAATTTAAAAGAATTGAGAAAAAATATTTTTAACAAATAAATTAATCCGACTTGTACATCATAAATTGTACCAAGCTATATGTACAAATTTAAACAAGAACTGAAAATAGAAAATAATATTTTAATTATTTATTTAAAAATAAATAAAATTACTGATAAGTACATCTATACCTATTTACTGTTTAAAATCCTTATTCTTGGAGTCAATGCCAATTTAGGTACTTTTTAATTAAATTTACTATCATTTGTTTCATGTCTATATAATATTTATTATAGTATATTATACTATCTTAGTTATGTAGTTTATATTTGCTTTGGTTGGAAGAAAGCAGACAGTCAACTTTAGAGAGCTTTGTGTTGCCAAGATACACAATGAGATAGATTTGCTAGGAGTTACCTATAGGCACATGATTTGTTCCAAGTAACTACTTATGATATTTAATCTATTTACTTATGTATAGGTACTCGCTGGATAGCATTATCACGTGGATAACACACTCCCTTTTTTATATATATTTTTTTATATTAGTAATAGTTACGATATTCGGCTTCTATACGGAATTCAGCTTATTCAAATAATTTTATTGTATTCTTCCAAATACCGAAAGTGTTATAAACAAAATAAATGAAATTATTGATATACTACATTGATGTACATTATTAATTCTCTTAGAATAATTCTAGCAGTCATTCATATAAAATATCTTCTGTAGAATTAAGATTTACGGTTTTTCTTCATAATTAAATTATTTTATGTTCTTGTAATCAAAATTTAGAAGTAGAAGGTCATAGAGCAGAATTTTTTTTGAGATAAGCTAATTAATTATTTTTACTTGTTGCGATTTCTGTATATATATATATATATATATATATATATATATATATATATATATATATATATATATATATATATATACATATATATATATGGAACATACTATTTGTTGCGAGCCTAATAATAACACTATAAAATTATAAACAAAAAAACTTTATTTGTTTTGTCAACGTTTTAAAAATATTGAACTTTCTTATAACTTTTAATATACCTATTACCTACTTAAAAATTGTATAAAACAGTCAAAACAGGAATTAATTTAATTAGTTATATTGGTTAAACATAGTAAAAGGCTTAAAATTAGATATCGTTTTTGTTTATTATACAAAAGTACGAAAATTATTATATTGCAATCTATTTTTTTGTATGCTGACATAAAAGGTGACATTATTTTTAAGGCTTCATATTAAACAATTTTTTACAATTTTTTACAATTTGTTAAGAAAAAGATTTTTAATAATTTTTATAATGCTATTATCACAGCTCAAAATAAAAAGTTACTCGAAAGCTTTTTTAATGTTAGCAGCATTGTTATATATGTCAAACATAAACAATCTGTGTATATCAATTATATCAATTAGGAACATTGATGAAAATAAAACAAACAATACAACCATGAAAATGAAGTAAATAGTAGTTGAAGTGTTAATTATTTATATATTTTAACAATGTTTAGTTACGATTTGAAATTCTATACAAATGATGAATCTCTGTACTTAAAAAACAACGACTTTAAAAGTTTTAAGTAAGGCCCATATTCACCAGTGAATATTTGATATATTAATATGTATTACATTACAATGGAAATAATTATTTTCAGATACGAGAACAAGAAAAAAATTGAAGAATCTTTACACGATATTGCGAAAAGAAATTACTGTGAACGTCGCGGAGGACTTTGGAAATCTTCTAAGCCCCGACAATTACGCCAACTGGAATCTAAATTACACGATAAGAATATAGTTTTATGTGAATGGGTTCATGATTCTTTAGTTACAATAGTGTTTTCTTCAGGGGTCATTGTTTATGTTACAATTAAATTAAATACACTAGATATAACGCAGATACTATTTGATAGATACTGCATTGGAAGATTGAATGGACAGACAGTAACAGCAGGTGTGTTAGACAAATAATAAAACCTTTTCAATAGTAACATTTGGTAATAAAAAATGACATTTTTACTTTCAATGTATTTTCAGTGGTGCTATGTAAGAAGCTTATATTATTTACACATCCAGAAAAGACAGCCACCTTGATAACTTTTGGCAAAAATATTGATAATTTACCATGGCAAATATCTGAAAGAGAACCAAATGTACAAGTATGTAGTTTTATATACAATAATACAATAATGATTGCTTCTTTGTAAGAAAATTAATATGTAAATAATAATGAATATTATAGATTGGAAAAGACCTACAAATAACTAAGTATTAAATACAAATACTATAAAAAATATCAATGTTTTAGTACTTGTAGTTGTGTATTTTGTTACTATCCTACGATATCCAAGATATTGTGCAGGCTGTAAGTATTATGGTATGCTGTGGTATATTGACCTCAAGTTGATAAGAAGAAATCTGCTCATAGTGGAGGGTGCTCTGTTAGAACTATATAATTTCTTCTCTATAAGATATTACTAAGACCAATATCAACAAACTAATCCCAAAGTTGAGATTTTTGAAACTAAAAGACACATGTTTGGTAGAGTACTACAATAGTGATGATGGCCTTGGTACTTGGCCACAAGTGTCCCCCATATAACCTAATGATGTACTGAAAAAAGTTAAAATGATAGGTTGGGCTCCTACAATGGTTCATATATGTTAAGAGTGATAGAAGTTAGTAAGTCAAATCAATAATGCACAAGTAAGCAAATAAAAATTTTAAATTAATTATTTTCAGACTATAGAACTTGGAGGAAATTCTCGCAGAGCTGAAAAACATGTATCATGTTTTGAAAGCCCTAATTATGTCAGGATTTTAGTATGGGGTATGACTGTATCTGAACCTGCTCCTTGGAGCCCTATACCAGAAGATCACGCTAATTTACATTTATATCAAATAAATGGGTACTGTCGTAAATTATTTATTTATTCTTTAGTGCAATTCAATTTATAAAATAGATGTTCAAAAGGTAGGCTTAACGGTAAAGGCCATTTTCCCACAGCCAATCTTTTCATGTGGAAGAATATATGTGTAAGTGTGCAGAAACCGCAATATACATATTATAATAGATATATAAGTATATAATATGATACGTATGTACATATATACATATATATATATATATATATATATATATATATATATACATATATATATATACATATATATATATATATATATATATATATATATATACATTCATACATACTTCTACAATCAACAAACAATATGAAAAAATAACAATATTTTATCCCTTATTTAAATAAACTACATAAAAAAAAATTATTATATAACAAAATAGGTATCATGAGAGGTAAGTTTATTAATGGACTAGGGTGGTTTATCGCAAAGCGAAAGTGAACTTAATTACTACATGTTTATTTTTTATTTAGTGGGATAAGACATAAATGTGATGAAAAAAATGCAAAATCAATCATATATATATATATATATATATATATATATATATATATATATATATATATATATATATATATATATATATGTATATGTATATATATATATATATATATATATATATATATATATATATATATATATATATATATGTATATATATTTAAATGAAATAAATAAATATTTTTATCTTTATATCTTTATTTTCACAGCCATCAAGTTACACTTATAGCATACCATCAGTTGGAAAATGAAGTATTATTTGCAGAACTGTCACATAAACATGATTATGTTGTTCATGTTACAGAACAAATTTCTTGTCAAAAGGTAATATCATTTATCACTGAATTCTCAAAAAATATAAGATGCGTGAACATGTATCTAGCAGTCCTTACATGATGCTTCGTATTTAATTTATAAATATTTTATTGATGTATTGTCCAAAGTGATCAATCAATCGACTTAGTATCAATAAAGTTCCAGTAGAAAATGCAATAACTGTAGAGTTTCTTAAAGTTGTTAGCTTTCTGTTTCATACCTTATTTTTACTATTATATTTGACTTATCCACAACGTCTGAATATTCAGTTTTCACTTGACTTATTCTTCAATGAGATGATCAATGATAAATGATAATTTACAATGATAAATTAGATTTAAAACCTTACAATTTTATTTTATTTAAATTAATTGTAATTTTTTTTTTGTATATTTAACAAACTTTTAAAAAATATTATCATATGATAATATTATACCATGTATATGGTATATATTATAGCTTCAGATCCATAAAAAAGCTTTAGGTAAATAGCTAATATTCACTTTAAAAAAATACTTTGTGTTTTCTACATTTTTGTTGTTCTTTTTTCATAAATGACTTTATAAATGATGAATAAGCAAAAAAATGTGTTTTCCTTAAGTAATACGACCTTCGGACTTTTTATAAAGAAAAAATATTTTTGAGTAACTTCGTGAAAATATCCAATAGTGCATCGTGTCAAAACTTAAAATAATCTTATTTTATAAAAATTAAACATTGTTAACCTTTAATATATATTTTTAAATAAATAGGATATATATAAAAAAATCTGTCATATTTGTTAGCTTTTCCAGTAATTCATACATTTAGTGTAGCTATTATTTTGTTGCAGATAGGCGTAAGTTTAATATGGCTTCGATACGAAATTCCACAAAATAATAACAGAGTGATAAAACTGTCATCTTTGTGTGAAAACGTGGTTCGAGTGTGTTTACCGGCGCCGGCGCGGACGGCCCGACGGTCACAGTGCGACGCAAAACTGCTTGTAGCTTGTATCGATGCCTCGATTCATATAGTACACCACACTGTAGGACTGACGCACTCCACTAGGGCTGGCTTTGTAAGTTAATTTCTTTCCTAAGTAATTATATATATATATATATATATATATATATATATATATATATATATATATATATATATATATATATATATATATATATATATATATATATATATATATATATATATATATATATATATATATTAGGTACCACACTAGGTATTCGTGTATCGTGGGTGCCAGTATACATTGATAAAAAAAGTTAAATCAAATAAAAGTAAATTTTGGACAATTTGGAAAACGTTTGGAAACAATTGTGATTATAATAGATTTTGTTTTACGTGTGAAATACTTTTAGCGAGTTCATAGGCTCAGGAAGCGAGCCAGGAAACAATTTTAGTTATAGCTTGTACGATCGAACAGTGTTTAATGAAGAAATCGATGTAGGGACTGAAGTGCGTAGCGATGTTGAAATTTTTACGTTGGATTAGACCTCCATATTTTTTGAATGTACTACTGGCCGATGTGCTTTAATGGTTATTTTAAGAATAAATAATTGACGTACAAAGTGGATTTTGCTCCCTTGATTAAGTTGTTGTTGGATACACCTGCTTCCTCGACTGCACCTCAAGCACAGAACTTTGAGCCCTTTCAAGCGGCATCAAGTCAGATTTTGAAGCACCGCCCCTGGCCCCCCACCCCGTGTGTATGCAATTAATGACACACAAAGAGCAAAATATACATTCTTATATAATGTATAATTAAGTATTTTTAGGACATGCTGACTGTCTGAGTAGTTTCGTTATATTGATAATTTTGCGTACTCGGTCTGATAGTGATCATAAATAAGCCTTAAAGTTGAAATTTTCATCTACCACAAAATTTTTGTTAATTTGAATATATATCAGGACATTACGGCCGTTTCAGCGTAACCATTAAATATCAAATTTGACGGAGGTCTATTGCTATTACATCAAATTTTAATATAGAATAATGATTTTAAGATTTAAAATGTACTGCCCTCCTGGCCTCATTACGTCAACGTAATGAATCATTAAAAATCACCAGATTTGTAAAATTAAAAAATGACATTGAAATAAAAAGTGCGATGGTAAAATGAAGATGGTGGCACCAAATCAAACAATTCCTGTGACGATTCCCCACTGTACAGTGGGTAGAATACCGTCTAAATACGGTATCTCCAGTGAAACGTCTTTTTTCGATCCAACCATTATTAGAAATCATTCTCAACAGTTTAAGTAAAGAAACGCAGTCAATCAGAAAATATTAGATTTATATAAACAAATATTGAATTTATTAACACCGACATTTTGTTGCTGGATGCAGATAAACAAATGAACATTTCTCTAATTTTTTTCTGAATGAATTGAGGTCAATCCATGGGTTATTTAAAATAAAAGCAGGGTATACCAACCCCTTCTTGGTTATTCAAAATGTGCCCCGCTAAATTAATGCTCATTCGCGGCCAAAATTCCCGCGGTCTAATCTACTCCAGCACTCTTAATGAAATAAAACATTTATAATTATTGCAACAGATAGCGACGGACGTGCGGTGGGCGGGCCAGCTGGTGGTGGCGGCGGAGGAGGCCGGCCGCCTGCAGTGCTTCGACCGCGCCCTCTCCCTCCTGCACCATCATACCAAGTGCCTTGACTTCACGTCGTACATGCGGTCAGTGTCACTTTATCAAAATTTAGATTTGTTCATTTAATGTCATGTATTATCGTACTAATAATATGTGTATAAATTTTAATATTGTAATTCATTGTAAAAGTGAACCAAAACGAGTGCAGATTCTAGCAACACGCGCCGCATCCGGAGGGCCGATGATACTCGCGACGCTCGCTGGCGGGCCTCTCGCGTTGTTGAGGATCACGCACGCGCGGCTGGTATCGGTAATAATTATTATATTATAACCTTTGTCTCACTTCGTGAAATCCATTAAATGATCTGTTTTAATTATAATCTTTTTTTATTTTTATTTAAACTACAGATAACTATACTTCCGATGTGCAGCGGACAGACTCTGACTGTAAATGCGGACAGTTGTGGATCCATTCCATTTGTTCACTCTGGCAAGACAAAGCGTATCGTTGTGCTTGACATTATGCTCATTTTTCTTTCTGATTACGTAATCAGGTAGCAAGGTATGGGAGCCTATGTAAGGGAGCACGACAGCTAAACCGTGTAGCTAAAAATAAAAATATAACTAGAACCAAAATTGATTGATTGTACCGACATTGTAAAATTAAAAAGCAAATTTTCAGAATAGCTGATAACTAGATTAAATTGGTTTTATATTTATAAATATAATATTATATTTTTAATTATATTTACAATATTGCAATATTACAATTTACTGTTTGTAAATATAAGCAGAATATATTGTATTTACAAACAGAAATTATAAAATTAATATCAGACAACACCTGTCAGAGCAGGATACTGATCAGAGTGGTGATCTCTCCCTGAAGACATATTCGTGGGCTTGGTGTGGCTAGCGAGCAGAAAACATACTATCTTCTTTCTTATTAAATTTCACTGATTTTAATAGATACACAATCAACAAGTAGGTAGTTAATATCACGAGTCGTAAGACAGTACCCTGATTTGTTATCCGAGCGACAACCAAAAGGAAAGTGAGTCTCTCAGTCCCGTCGTTTACTCAAAGACTCGGTCCGTGCGAACATAAGACCGGACTCCGCCGAAGCGATGACGTATCGCTTGCGCCTCGTTGTCAATTGAGCTTCCGTATTAATACCCTCTCCTATACATATATTAACAGGCATGGATACGCTCGAATCGTGCTAACAACGCGGTGGCGCTACTTCGCGCCTTGGACTGGGGGGAAGATGGGGACGAGTGTCTACAAGCTACGGGGGACATAGTGCGGCACGCGCTGCGGAGGCGCCTGCACACCGGGGACGGCGGGGACAGCGGGGATGGCGGCGGAGAGGCGGGGGTGCAGCTGGCACTCGGCGCGTACCTCGCCCCGGTCGTCCCCATCCCGCCCTCGGCAACTAAGTACGCCCCCGCCGTACACGATCTCGCGAGGAAGTTCTTTCATCATTTGCTCAGGTGGGGAGCGGTCAATCGAGCAACTAATCGACACGAGTACTGAGTGTTTGATATTTTAAACACTCTGTACTTGTATTGCATGAAGCACTCCCGCTTTGCGCAGCACACAGCTTTAAATGCTAATATCTCACAATTGAGAATATTGTGGCGAAAAAAAGATATAAAATCAAATGATATCCATCATCGAGGCCGTCGCGGCACAGCATCTGACCGTGAAGTTTATGGGTTCGATGCACATTTCCTCGCTCTGGCAACGTGTCGAAGCGCTTAATATCTGTCGTCACCAGTGGTATGTTGGCGCAGGCTCGGGCGCGTGGAGAAGGCGCTGTGCCTGGCCGTGGACCTGGCGGCGTGGGACCTGTTCGCGGACGCGCGCGGCGCGGCGCGGCGGCGCGCACTGCCGGCGCTGGCGCGCGAGGCCGCCGCCGCCGCCGCGCACTACGCGCGCCTCGACGCTGCGAGTCAGTCTAGTCAATGAGCTTCCATTCGTTGCAGCTTCACGCCGCGGGGCGGACTTTGTCCCGTTGCCGGAGTGAGAAAATGAAAATAATTTGTTCCCTCGAGTGTGTATCGAACCCGCAACGATTACCACGTACGGGACCTCGCGTACTTTGTATGTAAACTTTCATTTTTAATGCGCTCATATTGCCGTCGCCTGTATCTTTATTTCTATTAAACAATGTAATAAGTTTGCATCGGTGTATTGAACTACTCTCTGAATGAAGTGGCCGCCAGATTTGCTTGATTTGCCGAGAAATTGTGGGTTCAATCTGTAACATAACCAAATTAATCTAACATCATTACATTTACAGATTCTGAATGCTCAGATTCGTGTTCTCAATGCAGCTCACACTCTTACACTGGATCTGAAGGTTCTAGTTTACACAAAATGAAAACCAATCCGCCCCCACTCCCCCGAGTCCCCCTACACCCGTCTATTCTGACTGTGCCCATAAACCACATTGATACATACACAACGACAAGTATTCAACCTAATCTACATCAATATGTAGACCGAGATAACACAATTTGGTCTAAAAATATCGAAGATGACACTTATCTCAGCGTACAAAAAAGAGAACATTTGAAACCTTTAAATGGTCAAAATATGAGGTGGAAAAGTATGGATAATGTACTGAATTTGCAAAGACCAAAACCTATACAAACCAAGGTAGGGAGTAGCGTCTTCGATGCGGTCCCTAGAAGTGATCAAGAGAGAATCGCATCGCATTTCAAGCATTTGTATCAAAATGAAATTAGAGAAGGAACTGACGATCATTTTATGAATAATGTGCCATCGACCAATAGTAATTTCAATGGAAGATATAGAAAAGATATCTATTGGACGGGAGCGAAGCCTGAGAGGAACAAAGTCAAGTTTTCTGATACTGTTACCATTGCTGTTGTTGCTGTAAGTGAGAATGACTTTAAATAAGTATTTTACCTTAAATTTATGTCGCTGACGATTTTTAAGTATAATAATTAAAAAAAGATATTTCCATTGACAGCGAAGGTATCTTAAATCATTTTTAATAATTAATAATTCAAAAAAAATTTCAAATAAGCAATGTCATAAGATAAACAAGAGAACGTCGTGCCTCGACAATAGGTTATCTCTGCATGTGCGGGAAAAGGCTACTATTTTTATTGTTTTTATAGATTTATATCTAAAAAGTGTTAGCTTCACGCATATACATGTTACATGCTAACCTATGTCAACATTAGAAAATTTTGCAACACTTCATGTACCTGCCGTTCGGATTCGTTCTAGATTCGATGACAAAACAACATTTTCATAGTACATATTCAACATCCTCGCCATGACAAACACGCTAGCCAGAAAATACTTATACCAACAGGATCCCGCTACACCGAACCCGGAGCACGAGCTCGCCGACAGTCTGCCCCTGTCTCCTCCGCACAAGTACCTGTCGGCGTTCGCGCCTCCCCCCGCGCCCCCCAGCGCACCGCCCCCCGCGCCCCCGCCCGCGCCCGGTACTACCCTCGACTATGTAGAAGTGTAGCGCATGCGAGTGTTTACTTTGAACTATGCACTTTTACTTTTTTATATAGAGCCATTGCCGCCATTTTAGCCTGACCCCAGAACTATACAAGATTACAGAACAATCATATTCATATAATTTAATTCAAACTATTTAGTTTAGTTTATTAATTATAGCGTTTTGATTAACGCTATTGTATTTATACGCTATAACAGCGGTGATGGCTCGCGACCTGTTCACCGTATAAATAACCGAATAAATAACATGGAGGATGAAGACATGCATGGATGAAGCAGAATTTTGTTGTGCTTTATTTGTGTTTTGCATCTACACAAAAGTGTTGAACAACTCGAACTGTTAAATTCTATTACAAAACGATAGTCAAATTGAATAATTTGTAATGTATTAAGTGGTTTTATATTTGATCACATAAATAATTAAATATAAATACTTTCTTCATTATTAATAATAGTTTTATAGGAGTTACAATTTCTTTAAAATCAATTAGTAAAACCGTGTTTTTTTATGTTTTTTTAAAATGTGACATATTGCCTTCATCCATAAATGCCTTTATATATTCTGTAGGCAGTATGCACTATGTAGGTCATATAACTTATTAGATATACATATATAAAATAATTGAATAAGCAAATATTTAAATTTATTACCTTAGAACATAACTACATATGACCTGTCTAACTCATTATACATACAATATTAAGTTTACAGTGCAATTATTAATTTTCACTAGTCTCATTCCTGACTTATTACAAGATTTATTTTTAAAACTACTGTTGTTAATTTACTTTGGCAATGGCAAAGATTATCTTGATTGCTTATATTTATTACAATTTTAAATAGTAAAATTAAAGTACTGTAAGCTTAATTGTTTTCTTATTAATTGTGTTGTTTTATTCCATAGAATTATCTGTATGTTTAATTTGGGTTGACTGGATTTGGTGCATGACGAATTTTGTGTATAATCATAATAATAATACTCATAGCAATAGAAATTAATAATGTTAAAATGGTGCAAATAATCATCTCGTACACAGGTGTCATAAAAATTATTCACTGAAGTACATCAAATACATCAACTCACTTGGATAATCCAGGTAGCTGACATATGTAATACCTGTTGAATTGCCTATAAAGTTTTATCCATCATCACACAACACTTAATAAATCGATTAACTTAATGTCTGCATTAATTAATGATACTCAAAATGAACTTATATTAAGATAAATAACACACAACAAAGATATTTTGGGAAGTAACAGGTGAGAAACATGATGACAATAACATTAAAAAATAGTTAAATGCATGTAGATGTATGTACTCTGTGTGTTTAAGTATGTAAGTGTTGTAATTTATGCACAAGACGCACGTAATATGCACCTTGCATGGAATATAAATTATTTTATTAAATAGTGAATATTTTAAGAATAGAACCAACATACAATTTTTATGTACTTATTTTAAATGTTCTTTATACCTTTACAATTTACAAAAAAAAATAGTTATAGCTCCAATCATTCTAAAATATGGAAAGATAAAATAAGGACAGTATAATTTTTTAAGTACTTATTCTTATTAATGTCTTTTTAACATGTTAGATTTAGTATATACATTCTTAATATTTTTGTCTTCCATATATCTTTAAAAATGTATAATATGTCTAAAATATATATGGTAACAATGCATTAGCTAATAATATCCCGAATTGAATATTTCTTTACTTAATATTTTTTTACAGAGAACGCGATTCAGAAGCCACCAAAAATAAAAATTGTACATTTCGGAATGGTCTAGATTACATGCCATTATCTTATTATTACATATTCCGTCCAAATTTTGTTATTCTGTTAAATTTTAATAAATTATCTATATAATAATAAAGTTATCACAATCTATTAAAATTATCCTTTTAGTATGCCACTGCTATCTCTTAAACAAAATATTTTATATGTTTATATTTTATAATAAATTTTATACATGTTTTAAATAAATAAAAAATTGAGATGCTTTAATATAGATGAAAATCAATCATACCATAATTTCGACATAAACGTTCATTAATTTGACAATTTATGTATTAAACGTAATGATACCTGTATGTTTTTATAGTTATAATATTATCTTTATATGTCTTTTAGTATAGTAAGTGTTGGTTGTGAATTTACATAAATATAATATACAAGAATATATTTGCACTGCCTGTTCCATTTAAATTTGACTGACCATAAAGACTTCCATTATTATGAGACCAATTATAATTATTATCCAATTGGTTTTTTATTAAATGTCTTAATATGTACCTATTTTTATAATTTTAATATTAAAAATGTATGTCTACAGGGGTTTATTTTAGTAAAATTCTTACCTACCTTATTTTGAAGTTTAAAATTTTACCTCAACATCACAAAATATGTGACAAAAATAGAGCTCAACACCTAACATTTTCTACCAAATTTACAGTTACATAAAGAATAGAATTGGAAGATCGTAGTGAGTGAAATGAAAATAAATACGCTTAAATATCGAGTGAATTTTGAACTCCATAATTTGGGTTGTTAACTTTGTTCTATGTTCGACAGATGTTTTCTTATACGGATGTCCCTCGATATATGTCGTTTGTGAACCGCTTTGAGTAATTCTTTAGTTTGAAATATGGTACTCCTGAACCCATTCACCATGTCAGGATCTGATGATTGAATCCCAGAAAAATAGAGGGAAACACCTATAAGGTGTGAACACCTTATAGGTGTGTTTCATAATATTTCTTAAAAAAGCATATATCTGCATCTTGTAGTCATCATCTATGATAATAATAATAAGCTGATGATGACAGGAGACAACTCTTCAATAATAATAAATTCTTCAAATATTAAAAGGACAAAGTAATAATTGCGTAAGGTTTTTAAGGTCGCAGAATTTCTTGCTTGCCCATATAAACTCCTATACCCAGATTAAGAAACAGATGAACTTAAAAGTATAAAATCGTTACCTACTTGCAGTGCCTATTGATTTTAAAAGTAAGATCAATAGGTTACTTTTCAACAGATTTCAAAATCTATAAGGATTTTATATATTATTTTGTATGCTTATGACATGATTATTCCCCTAACTAAGAATGGATTTTAATTGGATGTGCCAGCTAAACCAAACAAAAAAATATAGGCAATAGATAAATACAACAAAAGATAATAAAAATGTATTTAAAAATAAACCCAAATGGCACCAACTCTAAGAATAACAGATTTTAAATAGTAAACAGGTATGTATCGGTAATTTTGTTTATTTATTTTTAATTTTATTTATTCTAAATTAATTAAAATATTATTTTTAGTTTGTGCATGTTTTCAAGACTACTTTTCAGTTTGTGTTAAGTTTCTACAAATAGCTTGATACAATTTTTAAGTCTGTTTATGTAAATGTTAAAAATAATTTTGTTATATTAATAATATTTTTGTTGACATAAATCTACATTTTACAAATACAAGTATTATAGTTATATAAAAGAAAGTATGATCAAGTCTATATAACTGTGATATGTTTTATTCTTGTCTTGTTTACTGGAATGATTGATATGTATAGAATATATTGGAATAATAAATAAAAATTCAATACCTTTTACTGTTTTTTATTACTTTTGTATTATTGAATGCCATTAACTGCAATTAATAAGAATGTAAATTTTTATTTAGTTCTTTATCTTCTTCTTAGGGCGGAGGTTATTGGTGTGTCCACATTTCTTCTTGCGGCAGTTGGTTGCACGAGGATGGAGACGAGCGTAGCACTTGCGGCAGATCATTTTATCACAATTGTACTTGCAGGCCAAGATGTGAAGTGAGGGTTCAATGGTACCTAAAAATGAAAGGTTATATGAACAAAATGATTCTAAGAATACTCAGTATCTTTATATTTGATGTGAAATATAAGCATAGATTACATAGATAGATAGTTACCTCCACGAAGTCGGAGCACAAGATGCAATGTAGACTCCTTTTGAATGTTGTAGTCAGACAAAGTACGTCCATCTTCTAGCTGTTTACCAGCAAAGATCAATCGTTGCTGGTCTGGTGGGATCCCTTCTTTATCTTGGATCTTAGCTTTTACATTTTCTATAGTATCCGAGGCTTCAACTTCAAGGGTAATAGTCTTACCCGTAAGGGTTTTGACGAAAATTTGCATTGTGTGACTGTAATATAATAAAAGAAGCTTATTAATTACTAGAATTTCAATTGGTTGCTATTTAATGAATAAAAACAAAATCAAGGAATCTTTGGCAATATGAATCGCCACGCGGTGATTCAAATATGGAATAGAAACAAACAAATGAAAAACAAAACTGTCAAAAAAAGAATAATCGAATATATTGACCAACTATATGATTATTACAATGAATACAGTATAAAATAATTATTTATCATCAATAAAATATCTAACCTTTTCCGAATGTGCTCGATTGTCAAACTTGCACATAAAAGAATGTTATCGGAAAATGGCGACTATCATCACTTTTATTGACAGATTAAAAATATAATATATATTTTATAAATATTTATACTGGTTTTATTTTAAGCGTTAATATTGTCATTTGCGATAATATAAATTAATTTAAGGAACTTTTAGTGCCTAAAGTCTATCGAGCCCGTTGTTGCGCTACTAATTATCATTAACATTAATCTAAAATATAATATATTATGAAATTTAATTATAATTATTAACTTCTGATATTATTAACTTCTGATACTTAAATAATCAGCTACTATTTTTAATAATGCTTTAATATTTCAATAAAGAGTATTATAAAATTCATAATACATTCAAGTGTCACAATTGAAATCTGGTTTCCGAACTGAATTGATTGGGATAACTACTTGTTTCGTAACAGGTCGAATTTTGTGCCTCATTTTATTAATATAAATCTCTTTACATTAGCACAATGTATCACCAGCTAGGCAGAATTACCGGCAGGCTTGTGGCCTCTGCTAATCTTCAAAGCCCGCTGTTCCCAGTTGTAAGTAGATATAATTATATAGTTTCACCAACTTGAGTACTTATCTTATTTTGAGGAAATTCGAGTAATTATTCTTCTTACACATATACCTCTTTAGGCGCCGATTGCCTTGCAAAGAGTGGATCCTCCTATCCAATATAATACGACTCACATGTCAACTGTGAGTGAGGCCTGCCCAGCACCTGGTCCCAAGAAGCTTATCCCTGGAACGAACGTACCGTACGGCCCGCTCAACGAGAACTTGAGGAAACGCCAAGAACTTTTCCAGGTAAATTTAGATTATTTCCAAATCATTACTAAAATAAAAATGTTCTCAAAATGGTTATATTTAAGATACACAGACTTCAAATAAAAAAAAATCTTCATATATTTCAAATATCATATACAGTGCAATTCTAAAACATCCAGCGATCTGATAGTATGTTCCAAAAAACTACTATTAACTATTCAATAATGTATTTTAGGTTTTAAAAACATTTGTCACCTTTATTTAGTTAGTGAACATAATGGGGATGGTCTTCTCTTGGGGATGAGCTTCTCTCAGAGAATTGAAAAATATTTTTCTAATGCCACCTTTAGAATATGGCCTACAAAATAACTAATTATAGTCAATAAGTCAAGATATTTTTTGTACACTCATGAAATGTTACACTGAGGAATGAAACAGACAACATATAAATAATGGTTTTTTGAAATAGGCTGCAATTTTTCATTAGGTTATATAAAGATTACTGATTTTACTGAGAATTGAAACTGTCTTTATATATGAAAAAAATGAAAGATAACGTTTTTGTGTGTATAATTTCAGAAAGAGAATGATGTGCCAGTTTTCCTGAAAGGTGGTCCTTTTGATGCTGTCCTGTATCGCTTCACCATGTTCCTGTGTGTTGTTGGTTTAGTTGGTATTGGACACACTGTCTACATCCATGCTGTACCTAAGCAATAATTATTGAAATAGTTTTATTCCTAAATTATGTATTAGACTCTTGTGTTTATAGTAGGTACTCTATTATTGGAAATAAAGAACTACAGACTATAATGTGGCCTTTTGATATCCTTAGACCTTTAATGAAAATTCATAATTTAATTAAATTATGTATTTCGAAAATAAGCTTGGTGCAATTTTAATTAAAATATTCAAAACAATAAAACATAACAGTCATTACTTTCATGATCATCTGTGATTTCATCAATATTTTTTATTTGTTTATTTTTTTTTATTTTTACAGTTATGTTTTTTTATTAAAATATGTACATAACAATCAATATAGTTCTGAAGAGTTAAATTTACTAATATAATTTTCAAAAAATTTAAAGAACAATTTCTTTTTTCTTGTCATCAGTAAATAGTATCTAGTTGCATAAATATTTTTTTTATTTACAGGTAGTGTTTTTTCACAACAATTAGACTCTATCTGGCCATAAACACTTACAAATAAACAAAATATTAAATTTGAATCTGTCATTTTCATATGATAGGTCATTGTATTTTCTTATTGTACAATATTTAATTGCGCATGACATGTTTATAAAATATTTTGTAATATAGAGAACCGAACCGAGGTATGGAACCAAATGCAATGTTTAAAATCCTCCATATGCTTGGTATTAAAATATTTGTGTACCGGGCATTCTGTTTAACTAAACTTCTTCTGTTTGTGACAGAAAAGATCTGGCCGTCCCCGTAGTGTTCGTAGTGTCTCCGTAGTAAGGGAAATAATTCGAAGAAATCCTGTCCGTAAGCAAAAGATTTAGTCTTGGGAGATGAAGATCACCTAGAACCATGTCGCGTATTTTAAAATGTAACTTTGGAGTTAGAGCTTGCATAGGTACTATAAGAGTTGTTTTACTGATGAAAAAATTGGATGGTAAAATCAAAATAACAACTTGAGTGTTGGCAAAGGCATATCATAGATAAATTTTGATAACGCATAAGAAAATTTTTCAATTGAGCAATATCTTTCTTTATGCTGAAAGCTGTAAAGAAGCTTCCCCAATAGTCAACAGAGTACAATGTGGGGATTATCCGACTTCAGTAATGGCTTCAGGAGTGATTGAGCCAAGTTTTTGTCATCGGCACAAGTGTATCAAGATACCATTCTTGAAATTATAATTGAGCCCATTAATAACGCCATGTTCAAAATGGTCCTTTTAGCAAGGATCGGCGCCAGTTCAAAAATATCGATTCACCTAATCTTGATAAGAAATGAATGAACCGAACTTTATCAGAAGTGTAGACTGGCCGTCGGCTAGTCCTGATCTTAATAAGCTGGATCAAGATCAGGACTAGATGATGAAGAATTGCTCATAAAAATAATGCGTGATGCTATTGATAACTGGCTTCAATGTTTAAAGGACTGTATTGCAGCCCATTTAGATTTCGAATAAGCTTTATATATATTTCAAGATTTTTATTAATGCATTAAAAGTACACACTGTAATAGTAACAAATTTTACGTACAATAAAATAATGTTTTTCTTTGTAACAATATTTATGGCAAGACTAGATATATGGTATTTATTAGATAATAACTCATTATTTAAGTAGAAAACAACATTTACCTGTATCACTAACTTGTGTTCCAATAACGTGTCGGCTTCGTATGGGTTGAAAGTTTGGATAGTTTTGGCTGTTTTTTTTTTGCTTTACGTTATAAGGTATTATAAAATTATAAATATTTGCTTATAGCAGGGTAGGGAACCTAGCGTAAGATACTGTGCCTCGCTTCCCGCCTTTCAACCGTACACGTAGCGTGTTTAGTGTGAGAAAGTATTCATCAGTATCCATTCTTCGCGAGTGAGAATTAAACCCACAACCGCGTCTACAGTCAGATACTGTGCCGCCGCGACATGGCTGCCTCGGACTTTTTTTTATTTATTTGCGTATGGAATCGAATTCGAAATTCGAATCCTGCGAACCGCCCTGCCCTGATCTAAATATATTGCCACTATATATTTATTTAATGAAATGTGATAATTATGGGAATAGGTAAAATTCAGACTTAATATGTATATAAAAGATTAAATATGTTATTAAGAAGTATAGATATAAGATTTAATATTAAAATTTATATATACTATTTTTATAAAATAAGCAACGTGCAAAATACAGTGATACCTAATATTGTTTGTTTTGCAAGAGAATGTTTTAAACATGTCTACCATTAAGTATAATGTTTGTTGTGCTTTTTATTTTATTTTTAAGTTATTTTACTAATTGCTAAATATTTTTTTACCTTTAATAAGAGTTATTTAATTCATCATGTAGGGTAAGCAGGATAGATAAAGAGAGTCTAGTGTCATGACAGTTCTCCGCTATCCTTTATATACTTTACTTTATACTTTACTATATACTTTACTATATACTTTAATATATTTTGAGTAAAACTACGATTCTATATTGCGATATAGTAACATAATAAGTACACTGAATAATAAAACAATGAATCTTGTTAGACGTAGGTTCAACTGTTTCTTACATTCCTTCCGTCTTGTGATCTAGCTTCACCGACGTAAATAAGGATGGATAAACCCATATTGACTTTTGTATTTGTTTTTAGGCTAGATATCTATTTGAAAGTATTCTTAGCCATTCACGACAATCTTTTTAGCCGTTTGAAGAGCATTAGCTCTTTTCTAGTTGAAGAAAAAATGTAAGCATCTTCTAGTCTGATCTGGTTTGGATTGTCACTTATAAAATATTTCGTAAACATAGGAAACTGATTTGATACTGTAATATTGTCCGAAATCTGTACAGTACTCAACTCTTCACTAACTTACAGGAGAGATTCTGTATTTGGACCTTGAGATTTATTTAATGACCATTTAGTGTATTTTTAATAGCAGTTTTTACTTTCTGCGTTAATATATTTTTGATTTCACTCAAGACATCTCAACAGGATAGATAAAAAGTAAATAAAAAGTAGTAACATAAATAATAAATGCAATAGATACAAATAACTTTTATATATTAGAAAACTGAATTTGACGTTCTCAAAATTAAAATTGTTAATTAAATTAATATTAGCAATGAAATTATCTGTACTGATAGTAACCAATAGACAATTCATCAATTACATTAGTTTTATAGAAATACTAGCGACCCGCCCCGGCCTCGCACGGGTGCAGTGCTGATACCAAATATACTAGAGAATGTCTTTCTAACATATTTTCTTTAGAGTCTATTTATTAAAATAAGCCGCATCAAAGTCCGTGGTGAAGTTTTAAAGATCTTATCATACATAGGGCCAGACAACGGAAAGTCAATTTGTTTTATACTACGTAGTGATAAATCACAGATATCAACGTTGCCGAAGGAAATATATATAACAAAAGATTTTTTGAAATCAAATACATTTTATTTAGCCAGTGTTAAGTAACCGTTCACTATGTATGCATAATATGTAGCTACAAACATGCTTTTCAATCATTATTTAAATACAACATTTTTAGCAATAATTATATCACTATATCTTATAAAAATTAATGTTCCAATAATGCTTCCACTAGATTAGATTCGATTCAAGTTTCAACAAAATTTTATTGAAAAAACTATATTTAAAAATAAAAATTACAAACGAGTTACATAAGCAAATGCAAATCAGGTACATTATACTTTAATGCAATAGGATACAGTAGTAAATAGGTCGACTAAATCTAATCCAATCGAAAAGAAGTATGTATAGGTATATAAATAAAATACGCAAATCCGATTACACATCAAAACATGATAATATAAATATTTTTATAAGCTGCAAAAATGTAAATGATCATTAACGTATACCTATACGTATATCTATATAACATCATACTATAAATGTAACATTATACTGTGCCACATGTCAATATAGTGACTATTGGTCAAACAACAAGGTGCAAATCAACTAGTATTCTTCATATGGGTACTTGTTTTAGCCATTGTGTATATTGCAAAACTGGCAAAAAGTAAAACAAAAAAATTATAACTTAGCTCTTAAAATGTTCGGTTTAGGTCAAGGCAATGCAGGGAAACAATTAGCTAAGTAAATGTGGACTATAAAACCAATTAGTTTTACTAACCATAAAGTTGAGAGAAAATAATTATAATTAATCTCTTTGCAATCTATATACTTTGTTTAATTTTTATGGTACTAGGTATCGATTTATTTTATCAGAAAGAGATAATTTTGTAGATAACTTATCCAATTATGACTATTGCATACATTTTTTGGCTCAAAAATTTATACATAATATGTGAGAACATCGATTTCAAAAAGCATTACCTACGTCATACTACATTAACTACCCTTTGATATAATTATTATCGCAACCAACTTTAACAAGAATTTATCATAAATTGTTCCATCTTGTAACGTGTTGATAAAATTTCCAGAGGGAAAACAATCATTTGATATTGTATTGTTCGATGTGTATAACAATAAATTAGTAACATACAAGCTTTATAAATCATAATCAGAAAACGTATAAAAAATTTAATGTAGTGGTATTTTTATACGTTTTCTAAAAAAAACATTATTTTCTTAGTATGGAATAACACTTTAAAAATAATCATATTTATTGGCTATACTTATTCATACAAGCTATTTTTTATAATAATAAAAATATAGGAACACAGAAAAGAACAAATTTGTTTCGAATCAAAAAGAATTTTCCATTATTAATAAAATCTGAACACTTATTAATAATATTACGTATATTTCTGATTTCAAGTAGATACAGATCATCAGGACATGAGGCCGACATAAGCTAATAATTTTTTTCGTTTAGAGTAACTTTTGTTCTGAAAAACTTTCACGAAACAATATTTGTTAACAAAATAAATAAAAAAATATAATATGAAATAAATACTGAAAGAGATTTTGACCCAATTATCACAGCCTATCGAAATAAATCTTTCATAATTACACAAATATTAACTATAACTGTAGTATTGTATTCTTTTAAGATTCTCCTACAAAAGCTTTAATTTAGTTGATTATAAATATATGAATAAACAATTTTAACAGCTCATAATGCATAAAATATAATTTTATAATGTCAATTAAGTACTGTATGTAATACAAGTCTATGTAACTGGTCGAGGACGTGCCGGTAACGGGGGTGGTGCACCTTGTCTCGCTGGAACCGGAGGAGGAGGACCCATCGGCGGTGGAGTGTTACTTGTAGGTAACGGAGGCGGCGCACACGTGGGGGGAGGGGCACTATCAGCAGGGGGGGATGTCAATGTAGGTGCACTTACACTTCCTGTCATTGTGTCGTTCTGAATAGGTGCTGGTCGAGGTGGTGGTGGCCGAGCTGGACTAGCTGCAGGTGCTCTAGAAGGAACTAAAGGTGTTGGAGATGGAGCCGGTGGTCTACCAGGCTGCTGTCTACGCGGCGTGGGTGGGGCAGAACGAAGAGGGCGTTCTGTTGGCAACTCGCCGAACAAAGGGATAGTGTTGTTTGAACAAAGACTTATCTCTGATTTTACAATGTCGATCCAGTCTGGAGACTTCAGTGACATTAACATAGGGATGGCACAAGCTGATATTTTTCCCTTTAGTGCCGCAGTTAATGCGTGTTGACCGTCTCTAAAAGTAATACTTAATGTTTGATCGTCAACAAAACGTACTAATGTCACTTCGCCAATACTTGACAATTCCTGCAACACGGCCGCCATCAAATTATCGTCGAAAATAGATTCTTCAGTGTCATATTCTTCCATAGGTTGCACAATAATACTCGCATCAGGCGGTCCCAAGTCCTTTACTACTTCATAGAACACCTCCATACATTTAGTATAGCTAACCTGTAACACTTCAATTTCTAAAATAGAAATAACTGGACGATGGTCGCTTTGTTTAAGTTCTGCTCTTCCGTAATGTAACAGTTTCCCAGCAGCTAATTCAGAGCAGGATTCTGGATCAATGGTGTGCTTTCGGCTTCGCCACAAGACACGATCAGTCCACGCAGGTGCTCGACATTTTTCGCTGGTGTCATAGTCATCACTGAATAAGTCGTATTTATATGTTGGGAGGAAAGTTATTTCACCTTCAAAACAGTTTTTAAAAACTAAGTCTTGTGATTTCTGTCTCAGTAGTTGATCTTGTTCCAAAAGTCGCTGAATATTGTTTTGCGCTGCCAATAGACGCGTTTCTTCTTTATCTAAATCGATGCGGTAGTTAAAATCTCCACACCAAAAGACATAATCATGAGAGTATAAAGATCTTCCCATCGGAAAAGCTATCTTTCGTGTTATTTCAGTGTAGTCAGCGTTGCGCTCCGTAACTTGGGACTGACCGGCAGCAAAATGAGCGCACACGAAGCAAATAGAAGTTCCGTATATAACTAATCGTATAGCGACAGCGCCTTTATTACCAGTAGCGCCACCAAGCCCTGTCTTAACAGAATCAAGAGCCACATCTCTTATGTGCGGTATTAAATCTTTTCTTGCAAAAACAAATAGACAAACTCCAACTAACTGATGACTTGATAAAAGTGTATAGGATGCATCTCTAGCTAATACTTTATCCAATTCTTCACTCCAAGCTTTAGCATTGTCAGAACTTGCAGCCATTATGTTGCTGGCATTCAAATCAACAATTTCTTGGAAACCAATTGCAAAGATGTCAGATGGATGGTCTTTTAAGTTGACTGTATTTACTAAAGCAGAATTTGGGCAATCCAATAGCCAATCCGCAAGCGAGACATCTTTATATGCTAAGCTTCTAAAATGTTTACCACCATTGACATTATATGTACCAATTGTTATGCGAATACTGGAAGGTTGAGTAAATTCATTAGATCTTCTGCACATTTCTCTAAGTACAGAAGTGGAAGTATGCAATATATTAGATGGTAATAAAATTCTGGTACGGTCAGAAAGTTCAGAATTAAGAGTGGATCCCAAAAGTAGTATGTCTATAGCTTCCTGTTTAGAGTTATCTAACAAGTTGTTTTGTATAGTTCGAGCAGCTGATCTAGCTCCATCTATCAATTTAGAGCCACCTTGTATTGCTCCTGTGCCTGCATAAATTTTTGACACTTCATTTCCATTATTCACCCACATTTGCTTAAAAACTTCTTCAAATCTGTTGACATTTTGCTTTTTATCGATACATTGCAGTAACATTAATTGTATGGCAAGCATTTCTAAGCCAATAAATGTTTGAATAGCATTAGTTCTGTCCAAGCAATCCAAACAGTTTGTACGAATGACACCTTTTTGTATATTATAAATATCAACATTTTTTGCACTGAAAATACTTATATTATCATAATACTTTTCAATATTTGTTTTAAATTTAGACAGGGCTGTTTCTATTGATCCACCTTTCACTTCTTGATGGTAGTCAAATATAATTTGAGCTATGTCGTTATGAGCAGATTCATTAAGATGTCTTTGGAAAGCATTACTTAGAGTTGCTTCACCCTCACTGCCACCAATTAAGCTCGACCCTAATAAATTTACTACAATGATTGATCCATAATTACGTTTTAATTGTGAGAAATGTCGATCACATGCACTTGTTGAGGCATCATAGCCACGTGACATTTTAACCTTATGAGATCCTACTTGAATTCCTGGTTGTTCCCAAAATAATGGAACGGACCCTCTCGTTTGAATATAGGATGCCACTGAATCATCAATATATATTGCTTGCTCAGTTTCTACAAAATTTGCCACATTTCCATCATCATTACATCCTCTCACATTGAATCTTGTTCCTGCTCTTTCACAACTCAGTCTAGATACTAATACAGCTCTTGCTTGTCTATGTCCCACATAGATTGTTCTAATTTCTACTGATCCACACATTGCTCTAGTAAGCCAATCATCACAATCAATTCCATATCTTATTAGATGAATAAATAAGGTTCTATTCCAAAAAAATCTATTATCTGGATAAGCCCCTTTACTCTTTCTTTGAGCACATAGTGTTAAATCAAACAAATTATCACTAGATTTCCCTGAATTCCAAGAGAAATAAAATGTTCCTGAATTAAGTAATTTTCTTACTTCAGAAACTTTATCTTCACCTTGTGATTGATAAAAAAGGGGCAAAAATTGTGTTTGGTTTATTTTGAAGACTTCAGTATCGCCCACCTTGCCAACTGAGCAGCAACCCGTAACAAGAACCAGATAGAGCAAGCAGCTTTCACCTGAATTAAGTTGTAATACTCCGAGGCATCCGTAAGCGTCAGCTATTTTATGGTATTGCTTACGCAGCGTTTCTGTTTCTTGAGATGATAGTGACACCACTGCTTGAGACTCGAATAATAACGCAGTATCTTTATTTCGATGTTGTAAAATTATGCTGTATGGATTAGGTGGCGAAGATTTTTCAAGAACTTTGAATCCTTTAGACATAGCCATTGTGGCTGTCTTTATTCAAAGCTAAACATTCATCCGCCCCCAAATAAGATATCTTAGAAAATGTAATAATTAGATTTGGACAAGCACTAACCCACTACAACTGTAACTTAAATGTCACTAACGTCAATTTTGCTTTGTAAATTAGATTGTAGTCTTTTAGATACTTGCACAGATTAATTATTATGATGATAATGACAATATTGATTTCGCCAGATAAAAATTTCTTAATCCATGTTATTTTATATAACAATCATATTTAGCGAAAAAAATTGTTCAATCGTCAAGACACTTAGCGAAATGCTTCTCTGAAACTCTATCGATGTCTTCCACACTTACTCGATTTGACACCCAATTATTATTATGAAAAATGTTTTTAATTCTTGTAAATAAAAAATAATGTTTATTGTTTGGATGTGTCGGACAGATTTGAATAAAATTTATTTGGTTGTGTAGCTGTTACGTCTGGACAAGATCTAGGGTATTGTTGAGCTAAGTAGTCAAGCTGAACTATAAGAAATAATTAAATCACTTTTCTACAACATATAAAATGACGGTTCCGGAATACCTGTTATAAAACCACAATAGATCAGATTAGCTATAAAAAGTAAGAATTAGGCTTTTTAGTAATGTTGTTTGTTGGGCGTGATAAATATTTTTAGTTGAGATATGAATATTCAAGATCTAGAATATCTCATGAAAAACCATAATATCCAGCTAAACTATATGAGATACAAGAAACAGTGCCTTGTTCAGCATGATGGACATCATTGATATCTTAATATATAAAAAAATCAGGAATCTGGAACACCTAATGTACAATAGAAAAAAAATAAGGAAAAGTATTTTAAGTAGAATTTATGATCGGTTACGATAAATAAACATGATTCCAATGCTTTTAATAGGAGTAATTTCAGTGTTGGAGCGTCCTTTTATGCACATATTTTAATGTGCTCAGTTGGAGGGAATGAATATTTAAGGTGTAATCTATTTTAAAATTTTATTTACTTTAATCTATTGTAAGTTTTATATTGTGTTATGGTAAAATCATACGGAATTATTCATATCTTTAAAAATTCTATGCCAATATTTGACTCATAGAAATTAATAGACAAGGTAAGGTAAACAGCTTATTGCTCTATATATTTAAAAAAATATCGGTATATAAAGTATTTTAATATATTATCTATTTCAGTATATGCTCACTAACTAATACAGAGAGATCGCAAAAGTTTAACTCTTTGTTGATTATCTTTAATTGGAATTAACATATTTCTCATAGAGGGCTATAGAAGATGGAGGCACTGTTATCTTTCCACTGGTGCGCTGTACATATTCATTATATATTTCTTTGGATGCCTTGCTGACTGTGGGTGGGATGACCTCGATGGAGCTATCAATTGTAAACGCGCTACTAACTGTCATCACTATGTGAATATCAGATTTGTACCGCGGGTTTGATCGGCGTTCGAAGTTAACATAGCGCTTGTATCTGGAAATAAAAAAATATATTATGTGATTTCCAATTTAAGACATTAAAGTAAACTAGCAGTGTAGCGAATCGTTAAAAAAGCCTCAGCAGATACGGATCCGAATATCGATATTAGGTGTTGAGCTTGAGATCTGAGGACACTACTTTTAGTCATTGTTTTTCCCGCAGTATTCATAAACTTTTTAAGAATAATCGTTTTAGAATATGAAATGTAACGAAATTTTTGTTTTTTGTTTTGTGTTATCTCATTATAATAATGATGTTAAAAGTTCCTATAATAATTAAATATTTAATTATTTTAATAAAATGATATAACATGATACAAGAATGATTGATTGCTCTTATTATAAAGATATATATACAAACAAAATTACACTACACAATAAATATTTTAACATTTTTACTTACAAAAGCATATCACGATTGCTGGGTTCCTGTACTTTTATACTATTGTATCGTTTTATGGCAGGAAACGGAAGGCTATCCTCAGTTTTATTTTCTTCTAGCAATTTCTTCACCAATGTTATAGGAGACACTGCTGGCTGGCGTGAACTAGGCGTTGAACTTGTAAGGTCGTCGTCTGACGAGGAATCGCTGTTGGAACTTTGTGGAACACAATTTTCGTTTATTATTTTAGTGTTTGTTATTCTTATCTTTTCTTAGACAGTTTGAGTACTTTAATAATGACCAGTAAGACATATAATGTAAAATCTATACATACATCAATAGTCAGATGCAATAATGAGTCAAAATAACCTAATATATATTTTTTTTGGAAGTTCAGATACTATTATGTTATTCCAAAAACATTCTCAAGTGCAAATATCATTTAACCTATAAATATATTTTTTAAATATTATAATATTATTTTTATACACAACCATTTTTATAACGCCATTTCAAAACCAATATATATTATTCATATAATATTATATCAAACTAGTTTTTAAAACAATTGAGACTGACTTACTCGCTAGAGTTATTAGAAGTAGTACTTGATCTTCCACTTATTACTGGATTTTTGGAATTTGGCCCTTTAATTTGTCCCACAGAGCGACCGCGCACTACAAACGGACTCAAACTTTCATTGGAATTCGGGGCGAGGTCTCGTAACGTATGAAACATCTGTAAGATCACATTTCATTATATTATTTATGTATCTATCCAAAATTTTACGGAGATATACTACTGGATCAAAAGTCACCTTAAACTCGAAGCAGTCAGTGAACACTGTATACTCGAAGGGGCGCGTGTGCTCGTGGTAGGGGTCGATCATCTCGAGTGCGCTGTCTCCCTGCATGCCGATGATCTCGCAGCACAGCTTCCGCATCTCGTTGGTCGGCCGCGGCAAGTACTGGAGCACTTCGTCGTCCCACCACTTCGTTAAGGATCTAATGAAAATATTAATATATTCAAATTTTATTTAACAGTTTCGCTCGGTATGTTCAGCACGACGAATTATGATGTCCGTTATCCCAAGCACGTAGATAATTTTATTGGTAAAGTAGTATTTTACACGTTATTTTATAATGTTGCCGTGTATCCGAATCAATAGAATACTTTCTAAAACCGTGGCGCTCAATTGTTCTTGTTGTAATTGTTCTGTGCAGATGACTGCGTGAACCTCTGAAACATCATAAAACGTTCCGCTTACTAGATAATGTTGAAATTATTAACTATACAAAGCTAATTTTTTGATTGTTAGCTTCGCGCTTTGTCCCGCACATAGCAGGGTAGGCAGAGAGAACCGTAGGCAGGAGGAACCTAGTGTTAAGACACTTCGTTCCCAGCGTTTCGCGATTCGAGTCATTTTAAGTGGCGGGTCTCAAGCGCGCTGCTCTGCGCTTTGCTTTGTTGCCAGAAATATCTCATACTAAATAGTACACAGACACTGTAAGATTATAGTTCTTCTGTATTTTATGTTATTTAATGAATTATATACAATAATACCTTTTATTTGGAATATATACTATTGTTTCTGGATGATGTAAGTAATAATCAGTAGGGTATTCCCAAATGGCTGGTCTCGATGGTTCTGGTACAAAAAGGCCAAGAAACAGATTCATTGTGTTTTGTTTCTCAGCATCAGAAAATGTGTTAGAGTAGTATCGACTCAAAGTCTGCATAATATCATTGCCGTGTGAAGACCATGGTGCCGTTTTTCTGTATGTTTTAATCCTGTAATTATTATGTTCAAATTCAATATATACTTTATTCAAATAGACTTTTACGAGCACTTTTGAATCGATGAACGAACATAAAGCTACAACCGGCTCGGAAGGCAGTTCTGCTGGGAAGAGCCGGAAACGAAGTCGACAGTTGCTCTTTTCAATTTAAAAAATACCATTTTAATATTAAAAGGATTAGCATCTAAACATTTTAATATTAATAATACTTTACTAAGGTATGTTGTTTAGATATATACTTTAAACTTCGGAAGTGCAAATTAAAAATACTTGCATATACCCAGACCCATTTAAGATTATACAGCCCACAGCCTTTCTCGATA
The DNA here is from genome assembly GCA_037127375.1 of Dione juno. NCBI lineage: Eukaryota > Metazoa > Arthropoda > Insecta > Lepidoptera > Nymphalidae > Dione > Dione juno. The sequence continues at coordinate 7,934,563 of JAXRJS010000014.1, read as the reverse complement.
AGCAAACTATCTAACACATAAAAAAAATTGGATTGAAACTTCTTAGCCCGCATGAGGACAAATTATTAAATAAAACATTAATAAACACTAAGCAACATTTAATAACTAAACCTAAAAACTTGTATTGAATTGCAACTCTTTTATTATTTTAATTACAATTAAATTTCTAATGTTTCCTTTTTCCCTCCCTCTAAGTTCCAGAAATCTAAAGCTTTGGATTAGTATAAATATAAACGAGATTTAAAAATGAGTTCGCCAAAGAAGTTTCACTTTTAACAGGTGTGTTTTCAATTTGAATAAGTAGAGTTCGATTAGCGAAATTAACATTTTCAACTAACCAAACTCTATAACTGGATAATATAAAGTATTTGTGGTGCAGTTGTGATATATAGGTAGGTTGTGATATATAGGTAGGTTGTGATATATTGTAAAGGCACCCGATATATCTAGATTCAAATATTTACAAGATAAAGATTCCGGAGCTAAGTTCCACCATTTCACATGGACATAAAGTAAAGGAAAAGGAGACATATGACGAGATTTACTATGGCAGAGATTATTTTGACTTAAGACATACCTGTGTACCAATTGTGATCCTCCATATTGCAATGCTAATGTGTCGCCATGGTCTTCATATAACCCTTCCAAGAGCCTTGCACAGTCAGAATCAAATTCAATCACGGGTTCTTCAATAAGACCTAGTGCATATAGCTGCAATTGATAATATTGAAAATGTTTAAAATATTTGTGTTTGGGGACTAAAATTCTTTTCATATGGTAGCGACAAAAAAAAATGTAATTCATTTCATATCCTCTTAAATAATCAAAATTTTGACAATAATATTGATTATGATTTAATGCCTTAGTTTATTTTTTAAATAAAATAAAATGTATTGTAAAAGACAACAATAATATTGAATCAACAATATATATCCTTATGAGATAAATATAATAATAATAATAATATTTGTTATACACATATTACACTATTTTATTAGAAAAATACAAAACTGAGTTCCCAAGCGGAACTGACAAAAGAAACGATTCTTTAGATAATATAACACTTTAGCAAAAATCACGTTATATTAAGAAAACATAAAGAGAATTTGATTGGTAAAAAAGAGATTGTGTAAACAAGAATATGTGTGATATAACAATCTCTACTTGATAGTAAAATAAAAATATTTAACAAATACCTGATGAGCTAAAACACATTTTCCAATAGCAAACTGTGCTGTATTGGTTCTGTCAAGACAATCAACACAGTTAACCCTCACAAGCCCTGTCTGAAGCCTCCCCGCTTGATGTCCTTCTACACCCATTTCTTCACCATAATTTTTTCCACTTAAGAATATACCCGTTCGTCTTACAACTGTGCCAGCTATAGCTGATAATCTGTAAAAAATATATCTATATATATATATTCAATAATAACTATTTGTATATACAAAAGTAATAGTAATTTGAGAGTGTACATAAAAGTAATAATTTACATTGACATGAATATTTGTATACTAAATTTAATGACAACTATGATAAAATTAATGTAAACTCAATGTTAATGGGTTAGATTCCAGTCAAGGTAATGATTGCATTTCAATTATTTTCATTTTGCTGCTTGGAAAAAACACCTGGAGTTTTACCACTCATCACAAAATGTCTCAAAAAAATTAGCAGTATTGGGCAGTTGGGAATGGGATGTCATAACATTCCCTCTAGAAAAAAAGGTGATTAACCCATGCAATGAACAAAATTAGTCAAACCATTTTTAAAAGCTTGAATTGGTTTAGGTATTCCTTGTGGAGAAATCATTTCTTTATATCTTTTTTTCATTAATTCTGCAATTACTCTTTCAAGCAAAATTGAATAAAACAATGCACTGCAACCCATAACATATTTACTTGTCAAGTACTTTAGCATCAGCTCCTTTGTTCATCCTTGCCATATCCAGATGAAAATACTGAACAGCATTCTCTGGTGGTAAGAATTGGTTAAGATATTTCACAGCATTGCTTATTACATCTGTTAAGAGAGATTCATGTTTCTTTTTTTCCCTTTTCTTTACCAAGTTGAGTATCATGATAGGTGAGCCATATCTTTGCATTAAGTTGTTGAAATGTTTTGCAGGAATCTCTGAATATGGATCACTGCGGTCTATCATGATAGCGGGCTTTGGCACCATTTTGGAGATATCCTGAGACCAGAAGCATGGGATTGAACCCCTCATCTGAACAAAGGAACTAAATCTGTAACATAAAACATTATCAGTATTGCTGTGTGAAACATATAATGATGTTATTTATGTGTATTGTATTTTATACTACAACTTATGTTTGAATATTATGTTCTTTAATAAATATTTTAATTTCAATTATTATATCTATAATTATTAAATCTATAATCTATATATATAATTTCAATTAAATTATATACCTGCCAGTGGTAAAGGAGGATATCATTGCATCGTGAACAATTTGTTCTGTTTCCACTTCATTAGCTACATCACCATGCATGTTAGCTCCTCTTTTTAAGAATCTAGTTCCAGCATATCTATTGCTTCTTCTGGCAATAATGGTCAAGTATATTGGTCGTCCAAATATATTTAAATTGCTCTGTTCTATAAATCCATGTATGATATAAAGAATCCAGTCTGGATGCAATTGAGAATGTACAACTGATAATAAATGGCTGTTCCAAACAAATCTCCATTCAGGAACAGTTCTTACTCCAAATGCTAATTTTGTATCTGGCTGACTATATAAATACAACATAAGATATTAAATTATTTAATGGCATAAGTTAATATAACATAACTACACATGTATGGCCACTATACCACAGTGGCCCCTTAATAAGGACTTTGATACTAATAATATATGATAACACATTTTCTTATACAAAGACTAATAGACTTATAGTAACTATAGTATTTAATTGCTAAATGTTAAGAGAATAGATAGAATTTTGACAATCATGTGTTTTAGTGGACAAAGAACATTTACCCAGATTTATCTTGTCTCTCTTGTAGTTGCTTCTTCCAGGTTTCAAATATATCTTCATCATCTTGTTTACTTTCACAAGTGCACTCTTCCTTATTTGAATTTAAATTGGATTGATACACAGCAGCTGTATCAGGTTTTGGAAATAAAGCTGGTGCTAATTTTCTTGGAGGGGCTGTATTCATTTGCAAAGTATGTGTTACATCATAACTGTAACTATAGTAAAAATTTGTAGATAAGTCTATAGCCAGAAACATTTTCACATATCTTTGCTCATCTGGATGTAGAGGTTTACTGCTATCACTTGGGATATATATCATAGCTGTATCTTCAATTTTATAAATGGAATGTGAACCAATCATGGCAATTTTTCTCCTTTTTGTTACAAGAATAATATAGTAACCTTCAAGAAAACGAATAAATCCTGTAATAAAAAAGTTTACACATAATTAATTTAAGATAATAAAACTTTTTAGATATAATGAAATAAGATTTAGGCTTTAGTTTTTAATAAATAGGTTAGGATCAACCATAATAATTAATTTAACAGTGTAATAGGCATAAGTCTCCATTTAATAACAATTGTTTCATTACAAAACAGACACCCACCTACAATGCCAAAAGCAGATACAAGTTTGTTTAAACCAGGAGATCTTCCACTTCTATTACCAAATCCAATCATGTTAAGTAATTGATGAATTTCTTGTTTATTGTATTCAACTTTATCATCTACCAGAATTAGCTCTTTTGAGTCAGTTCTATCTATTTTTAAAACACGGAATCTCGTTTGTGTATTATTTGATCCAATTAAATAAAACCTCTGAAAACATAAATATTATAGAAGAATTCAAACATTTAGTCCAATTCAATAACTAAAAATTATACAGAATTTTTTTATAAATTACGAGGTTTTTAGTAAAGCACGACAATAAATTTTAAATAAATTAAATTGTAAAATTTAAAATATTAAATAAATGTTAATATAGAAATAATTAATCATTATAAATTACTCACTGCTTTAGTTTCGTATAATGCGATTCTCTGTATAGAACTAATTATTGGGTGGAATACTATGTTTTTCTTAGACATCTTGAATATATAAGCTTTAGAAAACAAATAAGGGTACCAAAGTGTAATATTCAGAAAACGTTAAAGAAAGCGAAATATATAAAAATAATATAATAGGACAGTTAGTATCTATATAAATATTTTAATTATAACATGGCTAAACGGTGATTCGCAATGTTATATTATTAAATATTTTAATGTTCTATATTTATTTCTATACATTAGATCTCGATGTCAAATCTACAAGATATGGATAGAGATACAAAATTGTTATTTCAAATTGTTATTCGATGGATCGTCAATCGAGTTTTATAGCAATTTCGAATAAAAACTTCTTTATTGATAACTATTTCATGTAATTTACATATTTAAGTTACTGTCCGGGCGATATTAATTTCAATATATTGTATTCTTTAGTATAAAATATAATCATAAATTAAAATTTTCAATGATTGGTAAATTAGATGGTTCAACTAATTTGCGTGTTACAACTGGAACAAGGCATGGCTAATTACTATCAATATACAAAGGGTTTAAGCCAAAGAATAATTATCATGGACAAAGTTTTAACTTCTAAATTTAATTAGAGAGACAAATCGCTGAGTAAGAATTTATGATACTTGCGCTTTTCGATCAGCTGCATTAAAATCGATATTATTTTAAAAATCCACTCCCACCGGAATTATAAATTTTATCAAGCACAGTACTTGTAGTAAAGAAAATAAAAATATATTGTATATTTCAATCTATATAGTTCTCCGATGAAATGTAAACAGCAAAACATTAGCAGACGAAGATATATCGAATTATCAACAAGCATTTTATGTAATTGTCGATTTGACGAATCCTAATCAAGGGACGTGACTGAAAAATTAAATTTAAAAATAAATATTTTTAAAGGCTTGTATGATTATTTAGAATTTAGTTTACACTTTAAGGCTTTTTGAATAATTTGATGTATTTTATGTATACAGGAGATAATCAATAAACTTTTATTTTTCTCACAGTCAATGAGGTCATTGTGGCGGAGTGGGACAGCGTCGGAGTACAAACGCAATAGTTGTGAGTTCGACACCTTTTCGTAGGAATAAATTGTTTTAATTTCTCGCTATGGTAGACAACGTAGTGTTTACACGCAGTGTCTCGACACTAGGTTCTCTTCTACCATGCTAGGTACATGCGGACAAAACTTAATTACTTATAAGTATTTACTTACCTACTAACTTGTTATATTACTTGTTATTTTATGTTTGCTCTTTTAAAAGGTTTTTGGATGCTTTTATTTGAAATTTATTAGGTGGAGTAAGAAGGATATAGAATAAAATATAGAAGAAATAAGAAGAATGAGGCTATAAGAATCATAATATAATTAATTAAATTAATAATCTCATATAATAAATAATAAATATTTTAAAAATATATATTAGGCAATAATACAAAATATACTTTATTTTAGATTTTTTTATAGTTATTAATCAGAGTATTTATTGTGTTAGATTTTTTTATTAATTGACAACCATGACGGAATATTTTATATTTAAAAAAAATAAATACTTCTTGTATTTATGAATATTTATTTATTTTTGTTTAAATTGTATAAGCAAGTTACATCAAGTGAACAGTTGGTGGGTAGATATCGATTTGTGTTATTTAATAAATTAACTTTACGGTGGCTAAGTAAATATTCAAAATGATTGATTTGTTTATGCCTTTCCGATCTTTCTTAAAATTTGAAAATGTTTCAATTGACAATAACGTTTTTCGGATGCATTACAAATTTACAGTAATAGTTTTGCTAGTATTTACTTTACTCGTTACATCTAAACAATTTTTTGGCGATCCGATACATTGTATGAATGATAATGAAAAAGATGTTGATAAAGAAGCTATCAATAGTTATTGCTGGATTTACGGAACATATACTTTGAAAAGCCAGCTTGTTGGTAAGCAAAATAACGCCGTAATTGCTTTTAATTTACCATTTTGTATCATCTATTCAATTTACAACGGACATCATATTCATAATGTTTTTCTATAATTAACTGACGACGATGATGACTTTAATTAAAGGTAAATACCATGTAAAGACTTATATTTGATTTATAATTGTTTGCTTTTGAGAATGTATACAATTTTTAGGCATTGGAGGAAAACATAATGCTTATCCAGGAGTGGGGCCAGCCAGCATTAATGATGAACAAATTAAACATACATATTACCAATGGGTTTGCTTTGTTCTGCTAGGTCAAGCTGCCATGTTTTACACTCCACGTTATCTCTGGAAAATTTGGGAAGGTGGCAGACTGAAGGTATTAGCATCAGATTTAGGTAAAGTTAATTTGTTACCTGGCTTATGTTTTTTAAAAGCCCTAACTAGTAATTAATATAGTAGTAAAATTTAAAGTCCATAATACTTATATTATGTAGTATTTAAGATTTTATTTTCAATAAGTGACTATAATAATTTCCATTAACAAAATATTACACATTAGTTATAAAATAATAATAAAATTTGTATTTGTAAAAAATTATAATAAACTATTTTTTGTTTATAGCTAGTCCTATGGTCACAAAAGATTGGACAGAATATAGACGTGAAGAATTAGTATCATATTTAAAATATACCAATGTCTATACTCATAATACATATGCTCTACGCTTTGCATTTTGTGAGCTCCTTAATTTATTTAATGTAGTAAGTGATCAAAGACATTTTCTTATTATTTTCATCTAATCTTAATTTATTGTATCAATGAATAGCTTTTTAATTATTTTTATTAATATTCCAAATAATACATTATTATGTAAATTATTAATATAGTGATTTTTGTACTTTTAGGTAAGCCAAATATTTGTTCTTGATATATTTTTGGGTGGTGCATTTCGTAACTATGGTGCAGCAGTAGCGGCATTTACTCACATACCCCGAGTTCCTTCAGATTTTTTAGATTTTGCCTCTGTAAATCCTATGGATCAATATTTTCCAAAACTTACTAAATGTTGGTTCAGAAACTATGGTCCTTCTGGTTCAATACAACTCAAAGATAGGTTGTGTGTTTTGCCACTTAATATTGTAAATGAAAAGATTTTTGTTATTTTATGGTTTTGGCTCATATTTCTTGCTTTTGTTACAACGTTTGCAGTATGCTTTAGGCTCTTAGTGTTTTCATTACGCCCTCTACGAACATTTATGATTATGGGCCAGCTTCGTTATGTAAAGAGGCATTTAGTTTCAAGAATAACAAAACATTTTGGTTTCGGTGATTGGTTTATTCTTTACTTATTAGGCAAAAACATAAATCCAATTATTTATAAAGACTTAATTATAGAAATATCTAAAGAAATAGAAAAGAAACCCTCTATGGCTTAATGCTTGATTTTGTTATTAATTATAGAGATTCTTAAGTATAAATATAGTATTTTAATGTTTCATTAAGTGAATTGTTAAAGGAATGTAGGTAAAGTGAGAGACTTGAACTAAATATTATTAGAAGTTAGTATTCAATGTTTTTTTTTAATTTTGTTATTCTCAGCAGGCTGTTTAAGTTTAAGTTTGGGTTATTGTATAAAAGTATTTCTGTTATTTAATAAAATTTTAGCAATAAGAGATTCATATTACTAATAAATACTAAACCCTAAATTAATTTTAATAAGATTGAATGCTTCAATCCTTACATTTTACAGTGTTCTGATATTTTATATTTATTTCTTTTACACTTATTTACTCTATTTGAATAATATAATAGAAATTCATTATCAAAAGAAGGTAGGCTTGCTAAGGTTTTGCGCACTTTACGCTCGAAAAAAAAAAGAACATAATTATTATATTTTTTTTTGTTAAATGGTTAATGTTAGTCCTATTGGCTTTGATAGCGACACATGAGTGATGGCTGCTTGAGAGAAGTCGTCAGTGGCAAGGGCATTAAACATTTAAATATTAACGAGCTGCTAGCTGACTTTCTCGCCGCCTATTCTCAGCAAAATATTCCTGCTAAGCCAGTGTAGGGCTGACACTACTGTACCTCAAAGCTAAATTGATGATTTAAAAGTTTTTGTAGTGGCTTAGATGAATAAAGAATATTTAAATTTTTAAGATATTTCAAACTCAGCACGTACATCAATTTTAATAAGCCTTACCGTACTAATAATAACAGTCTAAAAAATTTCAAAATTCAATTCATTCAAAATTCGTCAAAATTGTAAGTTATTCGCTGTTACATAGATTCCAGCTATGAAATCTTATCCTTAAATCCCATGACTCTCGTGTGAGGTCTTGGAACAATTTTGTCATCATCACAGTCGTGAGAGTCGTCATCCGTGCTTACCGGGTCTGTTTCTGAATCTGTTCCGTTTCCGTCAATTCTTGAATGACAAAATCGTAATAAACCTCTTTCAATTTCAATTCAACCTCAATTGAGGTATGGACGATAATGGGTCGTAGTACCCGTGGCTCTTCAAAAATGTTGTTCAAAGTACTTTTTGTGCAAGTCCTTTTTTTTTCAATCATATCCTTAAATTTAGGTTTCCTCACCTCGAGTCACAACACGGTTTCTATCAGTTACTCTTCCATTCTACTTGCCTTTTCATCATCACACTAGGGTGTACATAAGTTTGTTATTTGGTTACGGAAATTATGTTATAATTTTGGAATCGGAATTATGTTTTAAATTCGGAACCAGTTGCCAGCGAAGCAATTTTTTATCGTGTTCACTACGTTTCGGTTTTTTTACCTAAATACTTACTACGTATTTTTCTACTACGGGTTCGCTCACCTTTTGAGACAACGATATACTTTTGTATCATACCACTTAGGACAGTGCTTTCCCATACACGATATTCTTAATTTCACACGACTGTATAAAATCATTAACACTATACGTTTCATATAATACGCCCGCAGTACAGTTTTTTTTTTTAAATTTTTTTTTGTGAGTTTAATGCTGTTAGCCCTATTGGCCTTGACAGCGACACCGGTTGGGGAGGGAAGAGGGTACTCTGTCCCTAAGAAGTAGCAAGCACTATTGTGTCTGCTTGAGAGGTAAACGTCGGCGGGCAAGGGCGTCCCCTGCGGGACTCGAGCCTCGGCTTGCGGCCGACGAGAGGGCTGGGGGATGTTCCCTATTCTTAGCAAACCAGCCGCGACCTGAAGACGCAGCTGGAGAAACTTAGACTAATCTGCAGGGACCTAGCAATCCCTAACCGCTGGGCCCAGCCACGCCAACGCGCGGTCGGGCCGTCAAATATGCTGGACTTCGTCGTTGTTTCCGTCGACGGCGGTGTGAGTGTCGTGTATGTGTTTTGTGCTTCCTACCTACATATGGAGCATTAGCAACTGTAATGGGATCATCTGGGTCTAATAAAACGCTACGCGGGCGTCTGAGCTTAGTTTTAGCGTACGGGGTGTAGTCACACGCCTGTACGATAAGGAGGTTCGCGTGAGTAGCTGCGCGCTCGAAGTAGCGCCTGGACAGGCCTTTGCAGTACTCTTGAATCGATTCCAGTTCGAAGTCTCTATGAAGGTCGACATTGCGAACGAACCAGGGGCAACCTGACGCGATTCGCAAGAATTTATTCTGAACAATTTGAAGGATGATTCAGCTTAGTGTGTGCGAACACGACACTAGCATAAGTAAGGACAGGTCTTACACAAGTTTTGTATAGTGTCAGCTTATGTCTAAGTAACAATTTACTCTGCTTGCAGATAAGAGGATAAAGCCTACTGAGAATAAAGAGAGCTTTGTTTCTGGCTCTTTTGACGTGTGAGCTAAAAGAGAGTCTGGAATCTAGGATTACTCCTAGATATTTTGCCTGTGGTTTCCAGGGAATAGCTCGGTTTAACATATAGACGGTGGAGGCCGTTTCGTGTTTGACACGAGGAAACAGGATCGCTTCACTCTTATCCGGATTAACTTCGATCCTCCATAAACGGTACCAATCGCCGAGGGCGTCGGCCGCAGTCTGGAGTCTTTCAGTCAACAGGCGAGAATAGCGAGAAGTAGTGTATAGGGCGGTGTCATCGGCGTACATCGCCAGGTGGACTAATTTTGTACGAGGCATGTCGCTGGTGTACAGTGCGTACAAGATCGGAGAAAGGGTAGAACCCTGGGGAACGCCTGCACGGACGAGGCGGGGAGAAGATAGAGTGCCCTCTACTTTGTATCGAAAATACCTATTTGACAAGAAGTCTCGTAGGATGTACACTAGACAGTGTTGTACACCGGCGGTGAGCAGCTTGAAAATCAAGCCGTTGTGCCACACTTTGTCAAAGGCTTTTGCGATATCGAGAAGAATGACTGCAGTGCTACTGTGTGCCGTTGTTCTGATGTTATAACGAGCTATATGCTCTACGGGGCGGTGCACTTGGTGGACAGCAGAGTGCTTTTTTCTAAAACCAAATTGCTCATTTATGAGCAAGGATTTGGCCTCTACCACTTCAGAGAGCCTAACCAAGATTATTCTCTCATAAATTTTTCCTAGACAGCTGAGTAAACTTATAGGCCTATAGCTAGATGCGAGATTCCGCGGCTTATTGGGTTTGGGTATGCCAATGACAATGGCCTCCTTCCACTCGTCCGGGAAGGAGTAAAATTTCAACACTGAGTTGAATATCAACACTAATAGAGACACTAACTGGGCCGGAAGGGATTTTAATGTTCTGTTGGAAAGACGGTCAGGCCCCGGGGACTTTCTATCTTTCAGATTTTTGATGATGACTTTGACCTCGTCGACAGAGGTCGGGCGAAGTGGCTCGCCGGTCGGGGGCATAGAGGCCCACTCTGTAACCACGGAGTCCACCTTTGTCAGGTGGTACGGGTCACAGGGCTGACTGCTTGGAGAGCATTGATCTTCTAAACTGTCTGCTAAACATTCCGCCTTTTCGGTGTCATCGGCAGCTATAGACATGTCGGGCCTAGTCAGGGGTGGCATAGCCGAGAGGCAATCCACTTTAAAAACTCTCGACAAAGCCCAGAAAGCCTGGTGCGATGGCGACCGCACCAGGCTTCCGAGTCCAAGTTCCGAGTCCAGGACCGAGTCACCCATACTAAGCAGCGCCAGAATGTCGCTTTCTAATAATTGCTTGGAAGGTGACAGATAGACAGAAGCAATTATTAAAGGCTGATGGCCGGTCATGAATACCTGGCATACCGACGCCTCGATGTTAGTAAGAGACGGAGGGTCGAGCGGCACACAGTGCAAATTCCTTTTATAATAAATGATAGTGCCACCTTTTTGAGTGACCCTATCATTCCTTATAATCCTATAGTTCGCAATATTAGGATTACGAACCCCAGGCTTAAGGAAAGATTCCTGTATGCAGAAGATATCAATTTGATGCGATTGAGCGAAAACGCCCATCGCTTCTCTCTGACCTTTGACACCGTTAGCGTTAAATGTAGCTATAGTTAGCGTTTTATGCTTAATACGCGCGAGATGCGAGTCAGCGGGTAATGGGGTGAATCTATTTATGACCGCCATTGGAATTTTTAAGCTGCGTGGAATCCGTAGATAGATTCCAGGAGGTGTGAGTAGTCACAAACTACTTGAAGTCGAGCCATAGGGTTGCCGTCCGAGCTGCGAAGGCTGGCCGCGAAGGCACTGAACTATGTAAAGTTCACGCTACTGGCGAAATTTAGGACTAATGAAAGATCATTTGCGGGGCCGGCGGGTGCGAGCCGCGGGCGCTCGGAAGCGGCCATGAGTCTATGGCCGACTGTAGGTGCCACTGTCCTAGGGACCGATGACCTGACTACAGGAGTCACTGGTTGCACGGTGGCTTGCGGGGGCGTAGGTTTGAACCACGCATTCACCTTTGGTGGGGGAGCGGGAAGAAACACTTGAGCAACAGGCTCAGCGTTCTTTTTTGGTTGAGTAGGGTACAAACCCCAGCCTTTGCCTTCCCGTCGTGTGCGTCTGCGAGGAGCACAGGGACATCTGCGATAATTTGCGGGATGCCCCTGTGCTCGACACCTGACACAACTCGGGGGAACACTGGGGTCCGGAACTTTGCGAGCGCAGTCCACAGTACCATGGTCTTCTAAGCATTTCACGCAGCTAGGGCGCGCGAAGCAGTACTTGGCCGAATGGCCATAATTTTGGCAGCGATGACACTGCCCTATGAGGCCTCGAGTGAAGTGAGGTTCTACGTGTATGCCGTGAGGTTGCAAACTGACTTTAAATTAAATATTTTCTTGCCCTCATCACTGAGGTCCAAGACGACAAGGACAATGTCATATTTCGCTTTAGTGTGAGTGTTAAATAATCTGTGCAAATTTAAAATAAAGCAACAATTAAATGAAAATACTCTCAAGCAACTTGGTAGAATCGAACTCAGGACAGCTGGAGCAGATCTTCTTTATTTCACTACTACAATACGCTAGTCCAAGTTAGAGACTAGTTACAAGTGAGATCAAGAATGTATTATGTAGGATAATCGTAAGCGTTCATCACAATGGTTACACAACATGAACCACCCTCCGAATCCGAAAGTCATCTACCAAAACAACTTTATATTCATTTTATGGTCTGGCTTTGGTATTATCCACTACATGATTCAGGCGTCTGCTGCAAGAGGTTAAATTAATTCCTTCTAAAATGTCCATGTACCGGTAATATTGATTGATGAGTTAGATAAAAACAGATTAACAGGTTTAAACCTGACAACCTGTTAAACGCTTAAAGAACAGCTACATTATAATCTATACATATAATTAAAAAATGTAACTGAACTATTATTAGGATATTTATAAATGTCCAAAAACAATATTTTTTTAATCTTATTTTGTTTATTTGTAAGTTTGTTCACGCTAATCTCGACTAATCTAATCGCACAATCACTCATGGTGGCTCGAATAGCCCGTAAACAACTACAACAACTCCGGCGTGTCCTAAAAAGGCACTGATAGACCTGAAAATATGTATAAACAAACTAAACGAGAAAGGTAACAGGAACTATAAGAAAAAGAATTTCTAAAGAGATAAAATAAAACAGTTGGAAAATGTTGCCTTCATCAAGACAGCGTCTACAAATCTTGTAATGTGAAACAGACACGAAACTTGTACCTCTTCGATTAAATTGTATCAAAGGGTGCCATTTAATTATAAATGCAATCGCGAGTGTAAGAAGCCATCTTGAAAAATGTGTTTTTGCCAGTATATCGGAAACGCTAAATTTTACTAATAAAGCGATGACAGCTTTTTTTTAGAGGATAGGATTTTATATATTTTTTCATTAAAAACTTTTAACTCTTGTATATTATTTTGACCAAGACCAAGGTGTTCGATCAGTGCGTTCTGCCAGTCATTACCTACGGAGCCGAGACGTGGAATCTGACAGTAAAACTGGCCCACCGACTGCATGTCACTCAGCTATGGAACGGTCTATGCTAGGGATCTCGCTAATAGATATCCGAAATGAAAATATCCGCCAGAAGACCAAAGTAACAGATATAGTCTGGAAATGTAGCAAATTGAAATGGCAGTGGGCTGGTCACATCTGTCGTAGAACCGATGGACGATGGACCAAGCGGGTTCTCGAATGGAGAGCACGTCTCGGCAAGCGTAACGTTGGACGTCCTCCGGCCAGATGGACCGATGATATAAAAAAGGCAGCTGGTAGAGGCCTACGTCCAGCAGTGGACTGTTATAGGCTGATAATGTAATGTTATGTAATATTATTTTTGATCTAGTTAAGTGATTTCACCAATTCTGATGACTGAACTTTATGTTAGTACCTACTGTTAATGTTACAGGTCCACCTATTCGCTATGTGTGTTCCGGCTACTGTGTAGTATATAGTACATAAACGTATACAAAACTAGAAACACGTACTTAGAGTAATCATTTTACTAAAAGTAAACTCATAACTTCATAAATAAGGTAAAAACATCATACATTTTATTATTAATGTCATATTTAAAAAAATATGTTATAAGCCATTCACTAGCTCTAGCTTCGAGCATAAGAGAATAGAATCTTATAACACACGCATGCGTTTTATATGAACTAACTACTGCCATGTAATAACCTTTGAATATGAAAATTAATAATAATAATGAACAACTTTTATATTTTAAAACATATTATTGTGATACTTGGTGATAACAAAGCCACTTATATAAAAAATTACAATATATAATGATTAATACATGTCTATATCTGTATGAAATTTTAAAATAAGCTCAAAATATAAATATTAAAATATTTTTTACAGTTAAATCGGAGTGGACAAAGATTAGAGCAATTTAGTTTTAAATTTTGTCTTGACGTTCACAAAATTTACTTTCTGGGTCATAGGTCACGAGTTTAATTCCTGCTTGTGCTAAATAATACATTTCAATGAATTTTTAAACCTGTATAATATATTAATTGTTGTTTTGCATTCAAATACCAATAAATATTTATATAAAAATTATTAAATATACGACACACTATAAAGACACAAATAGTAGGTAGCATTTTTTGTAATTAGTTTTTTTTTGTGTTTGTTAAATTAGTCGTTTCAATTGTCATGTCAGTATCGTGCCCATGTAGCTATATTTGCGTGATGTATAAAAGAGGGTTGATTACATGTCTGATACGTCGTAGTTGGACGGACGTCACGCTTTTAGGGAGAGAAGGTGCCACTCCCAGACTCACTCAAATATTTGTGTAGATGTAGATCCAAGTAGGTCAAACCTGTGGCTATATTTTATATGTCATAGGTACATTGGGTATATGACACTTGATGTTATTTTCCAATGCTTAGAAATTTATAGAAAGTTTGACAGTAAACATTTTTTTAATGATTTCCAGTTAAAAGACAATAAAGTCGTGTCTTAAAAGGTTTCATCAGGTTTAAAAAAAAATCATCTGTCCTGTTTATATTATAATCAATTTTGAACATACAAATCCAAACCAAAGATGCATTTTCTGCAGTACATAAGTAATATTTTATTCTGGTAGTCTTCGTGTATCTGTAACGCTTCCATCAGTATATTTGCATTAATTAAAATTTTAGGAGCTTGTTACATGGTAAATTCATATTAAGTGTATGTGTAAATGAGTCTGTGACTGTGAGTCGGCTTTTCCGAGTGGGAGTGTGAGCGCGCGCCTGCGCGGGCTTCCAGGAGGGCGCTGGCGTCGACGTCGCGCTAGTCGAGTGCGCGTCGTCGTTTAAGATATACCTATTTGTCGTTACTTCGTCTTTTGATGCAGTAATCGAACTATCTAAATAAATACTCTTGTGCAGCCATGATTTTGATACTTTCAGTATGAACATTGTGTTTTAGTATTTGTTTAAGTGATGAACTTAGGTTAACGTGGACGAATCGCGCGCGGGTAAACAACCGGTTGAGATAGGGAGGCTGCGTCTGCCTCGCGCCTGGCTGTAGTGGAATGCGGCAATTTTAACTACTGCGGACCTCGGGACCCATATTCGAATTGGGATTGATCGATTACATTCCACAAAATAAGGTAAGTTTCGTAATAGATATGTTTTTAAAAACTCGGATTCCTTTAAAAAAAATCATAGTTAAAACATTGATAGGTATATAGCTTTTTAGTTTCGAAATATTAAGACATTACTAAAATAATTAAATATTTGACTATAGGAAATTATGAACTTATTAAATGGATGAATAGGATATAATATACTGTTCTGACTGATAGTTATCAGACGATTCCTTTACGTGTTGGCCTTTATTAAAACAAATCACGGATGTACTAAGCTTATTTAAGATGAACTAAAAATATGGCAAAATAATTTTATTTTAATTGCAGTCTTCCTGTTGTGTTGTTTAAATTATGCTGCGAATTTGGCATAATTTATTTCATATTTTTGTAATTATAATATTGAAGTAGATTGAATCTTTACTCGTACAAGAAATATGAGAAGCAATCACTTGGCATAATATAATATATAATTCTTAATAGATTTTATAATAAAATTTTTATTTAAAAACTGAAGTTATTGAAGAAAAATGATAATTGTGCTAAATAGTAATATTCCCACGAGCATTGTATTTGTAACCCTATCTGTTAGTTATGTCATACTTTGATGATTCCCAGACAAGTGAAATCGATCCAAACAAGCAAGAATAATGCGCGTTATTAAATCGATTAACAGTTGGCTTCATTGAAAATAAATGTTACTGTAACAATATCTGTCAATTTATTAAATTTATTTCAAAACTACTAGAGCTACTTAATTCAAATTCAATAAATGATTACAGCAAATAAATTACGTATTTCGTGACACTTATTCTGTAATTTTATAAATAGGCACTTAATGGGTGAATGTCTGCCAATAATAGTATCTACATATTATATAGGTACCTAGTCACAAGACATTTGGCTACACATATTATGCGACATGTACATTTATTTAAAAATAGATGAAATGAAAAGCTTTTTTCATCAAAATATCAAATATTAATGTTTGAATGCTTTTGAATGCGGTGCTTTAACGTCAGATAGATCACGTTCTTTCATACTGACTTACGAGATTTATTCACTGCTCTCAATTTCTCACGGTGAGTGATGACCGGCGACGTCTCTGAATGAAAATATCGAATATTATGTTTTTTCTCCTTTAAATCATTTTTATTGTTATTTGAAACTTGCTATGGTATTCGTATAATATTTTTCCATTCTTTTGTGATTGGATCTTGCCACAGCGGGTGTCATGGTATTCAAAAATCAGGTATCATTCATTTAAACAGAATTATAACATTTTTTTCTCAGATTCCCTACTGACATTTGGTTTTTAAATATTTTTCTGTTCAATATAAATAAAAGTAATAAATAAAAAACTGCAAATGCTTTTACCGGAGTAATTCCCTATAAATAGTGCTTTAGTCTGTCCAAAGTAAATGCAGCTACATTCCCGCCAGGTGGTCGTCACTCTTCAATGACGATGAGCTCTTCACAAAAAATATTTCATTTTCCCACGGAAATTACTCGTTCAATCGAAATATAAATTACATACTTTGTGTCTATCAAAAACGTTTTGAGGCATATAATATTTTCCTTACATATTTAAATATAATCTGTTACTTATATGTTACGTAAATATTATTACAAAAATAAAATATTTTGAACACAATATGTTCTACTACAACCTACGTACGTATAATATATTATATTCACAATTCGATCTTCTTTATTTTTTATGTTAGTAGATGAACATAGTTACCTATAGTTGACTTTATAATTTTCGTTATCTCATCAATTCTTTGAATTTTTGTTGCCACTATTTTTATTTTGGAGATATTACCTACGTGTTGAGTTCTATCACCCAACATGCGATCTCTCTAAATCGAAGGAAAGTGAAAATAGAAGTGCCTTACCATTAGGGCCTCAATGTCTGTGGGACTGTGTGTGAAGCTTCGAGGCTAAAAATCAATGTCAGTTAAAATACTAGGCTACTAACATGTTTGAGTGCATCTGTCATTGTAATAATGACGATAGGTATATGTGTTTCTAGTTTTCTAAATTTATGTCGATTTGGACGATGTTATGAATGTTAGCAGTAGTTACCTATTTCAACAATGAAATTCAATCAGTACATTAAATGCTGATCTGTTTGTATTTGTATTACAAATCGAGTTTAGATTAAATTTTTTAAGAAATAATACTAAAAATTATCGATGTTCACTGATTTACCTTTATGCTTATGTTGTACATATAAATTGTCATTTCAAATCACTCTGTCTATGAAAAATAATTAAAAATATAGGTATGTATATAAATGTAATATTATATATAAAATTAATATTTTGTATATAATATTTTATATATGTGGCAGCCGGCAAGTAATCGCGCGCGTGATAAACAGTAGCCTATATGTTGCTTCAAAACTTTCTTAATTTTCCAGAGAAATGTCTATAGAACATGTTTAAATCGTTTGCTTGTGTTTTAGTATGATTTAGTACATTTGTAAATTACTATGCACATGAACACACAGAATGTTAATGTTTTCAAACTTTGTAACGCTATAAAAATAAACGAAGTGAATGCAAAAATGTTATAATAGTTGGTGCCTCATAAATAGTTACTGAAAAAACATAGAATAAGTGTTACATATTGAAACTTGTATTATTTATATTGAAACGGCAAGAATATTAGATACTAAAGTTTAATTTAAAAAATTGAGAACAAAAGTCTTGGTCTTTTAATATATCGATAATAGAAACTAAAAACCAATCAGCAGAATTTTTGTCTATCTATATGCTTATTTTTCCTTATATCACGCAAAAACTACTGGATAAAAATAAATGAATTTTTGATATGGTAATAGCTTACAACCCAAAACTGGTATTCCATTCACTTCCCGGATAAAAAATGAAAAAGTGTTAAAGTTAAATTATTTTGATTACTGAAGCCTTAAACAGAATACATATAGGTACCGTCGTTTCGTTTCTATCCTAATGCACAATGCAGATCTCTTAGGAAAAAAAACAGAGACATCTAAATAACGTCATCAGTCAGTCAACGATCAGTCGCTGTAAAGGTAATTTCACTTAATTGTCAATAAAAATAACAAAAAATATTGGTTATTAGCTTAAAATCATATTCGAAAAGCATTATAATAAGTGTCTGAAAATCTATGGAGATATTTTTAACATGTTACTAATAAATAATTATATGGATGTTATATATTAACAAAATATATCGGTCAAGTGCGAGTAGGACTCGCGCACTGAGGGTTTCGTACCTATTTCAAGATAGTAGGTATTCCGCCGAGGAAAATATTACTTATAAAAATAGACAAACTTAAATTGTAGTCGTATCCACTCATTTTATATGGAATTAACTAAAAATTTAAGTTTGTAATAGTTTTTTTTATCCTTTATATATACTGTCAGTTCTTACTTTCCGTCAAATTTCATAAGTCTAGGTCAATGAAATACGAGTCGACAAACTAAAGTTTGCGGTCGTATGCACACATCTTGTATGAATTGAACTACAGTATATGTTTGTAATGGGTTTTTTCTGGGATATATGTATAAATTTTAAATTTTTGGACATTTCTCGTAGGTTGTACTATAAGTTTTTACTTACTGCCATAATTCATAACTCTAGGACGACGGTAAGTACTCTGTAGGTTTTGATTACTCGGCGATTTTCATACAAAATGCAAAAATAATAAGCTCGAACTTTTAACGCTCATATCTTTTGATTACGTTAACTTTAACATTTTTTCTGTGCTTCAAGATGTCATCGACTTGGATTTTTGATATTAATTTTAGCTTGATTATTTTTTGAGGTACGAAACCCTAATATTAAGAAAGTTATTATTATATGCGGCATATCCTAATAAATCAAAGATCAATTTTATAATTGCATAGTCAAAAGTATGTATGTACAATTTACAAGGTATGTAGAAAATTTAACATTAATGTAAGTATTTTTTAAAGTAAATTGCGTGAATAATAGACATCCTTCATCTTTAATATGCAGATAGCCACCGCTGCCGCTTTCATAACAGGAACTCTTGAGCTGTTTACTTTACCTGACTTTTAAATACGTTAACGGTAATTCAATTCAAAGCATAATTTTCTATTTACAAATATATTATCTCCGGGAGCAAAACCTGTTTGAACAAAAAACATTCCGTCCTTCCGTCCGTCCCTGAGAAAACTAACGATATCTAAGTGTTAACAGAGGAGTTAAATAAGCGTAAGTAGTTTCTAAAACTATTCTTCTGCCTACTAAACCAATATCTCAAAGTTTTAGTAAATGGATAAGATTTTTTATTGAATTTGTTGAATTTCAAAATATCCGATGAGTATAATAGATTGACGGGTAACCTAAAAGGTCTTTGGAAGTTCTACTTTGTACAGTACAGTAATAAAAGTAATAATTATACATTTAGTAGTATATAAATATTATATTTGTTTGCAATTTGATATTAGGTATCCTTACTTGCTATGTATATGTACTGATTTAAGTTATAATTCGGGCTTAATTAACTAAGTACCTACACTTACAACAGTGATACCAACGGTATACCATTTATTTTGTGCCTTATGTATGATAATGAAAAGTCTATGATTATTTTAATTAATATTAATTTTGATGCCTACTTCATTTATGATAATTACAATATTTAATGAATTTATAGATGATATAATTTAAGATACTTATTAGTACATATATTTTTTGTTGTTTCGCTTGCAGAGATTTTATTTATTGTTTATTCCATACCGATTTAAATGCACTTAAATAATATATTTATTAAAATTAAGTAATGAATAACTGTTGTTCGTCAATATATAATTATTATAATAATTCCATATGATGATATAATTATATACAGACAAAGTACATAAGACAATAAAAAACAGAAAAAATGCGGAAAGATTTGTTAGAGAAAGTCATTACATTATGGTAGTGCAGTTATTGTTTAAGAATTCTCATGGAGTAGTTGCGTGTAATGATGAAACACTTTTATGTATGTATGTCGGCCGGTAGGAATACGTTAACCTTATAATTATAACGTAACGTGGTTAGCAAGTTTTTTTTATATATTCAAATTTATCTAATGTAAGTTGCAATGTATCTTCTATTTACTAATGACTTTAAAAAAAAATACGCAGATAACATTATATTGACAACTATTTAAATAAAGTGAACTACATAGTTAAATATATATATCACAAATTATTATATTATAAGCAAATTTGTTTTAATTATAAGAGCCAAATATATAACATGCTACTTGTATGTATCTGTCTGTAAGGGTAGGACGATTACAAGTTACATTCTATTTTAAAATAATACAGATTTATACAAACACAAATTGTCTCGTTTTCTTGATATCGTTCAAAATTTAAAAGTTTTATATTGTATAACCATAGACAACTTAGGTGTCACGTCTCCACGATTCATCTAAAGGCTGCTCACAAACTCATTTTGTGTAGAAGACGACGAGGCTGTATACGTTGCGTGGAACAAGAGGAGCCATTTGTAGGCGTCAAGTGCTTACTGAAGAGCGGCGGTACGGCATCGCTAATGAGCAAAAATCGAAAGCAGTGAATCTGCGTGTGTCGAACTACAACCACACACTGTAGTATAATTTATAAGACACTTTCGACTTTATGTGTTCAATGTAAAAAATACGGCGAATCTCAGAAGTGAACGGTCTGCATATGAATTGGTTTGCTTCGAGATCATTATTTCACTTTATTTATACACAATAGATATACCGATCATGCAGATCTATGTATTAACATATGTTTTTGGCAACGTGTAACTAGTCCAAATATAACGTTATCTAAATTTATTTAAAATTTTTATTTTGAGCCGTTTATTTGTTTGCCATTTAGCCTGTATTAATAAATATAAATAAATAAATTACTGTATTTAATAAATATAGAAAGTACAGGTCAAATTTAGAAATTGAATAAAGTATGTTTTGTGGAAATTAGATAATTTCCTTAGTTTTCTTTGTATAATTGCAATTGATGTATATGGTGGTCTCAGGATGGCAGAGCCGTGCGGAACTGGGCGAGCCGGTCCTACACCTGAGCACTTGTCACGACCGACGTGTGTATCTTCCCAAATATGATAAACAAGTATTACGAGTGTGATACGTATTCTGACCTTCAAACTGTGAAAAATATTTTATGGTTAAACAATGTAACAAATACTAATTACGATATAAAATAAGTTCAATACATGATAGTGATCCATAGGTTATAACGTTGATCTCCTTCACACATTAACCGTAATGGTAGAGTGGAATGAAAAAATATCCACAATGCTATTATATTAAGAAACACCTTGCGCTTTCTTTTGTGTGTTGGGTAGCGAAACTCAAAAGCACACAACCATATTCTGGAAACTGAAATATTTTAAAATATAAACATTTCTCAGAATTAATACGTTTACATAATGTAACTTTACCAATGTATGTAAGGCTACCCGTTTACATAAGTACAGTGTAAACTTTATCAAACGTTATTAGATTTTACGATAAAATCCCTAAAGCGTCGAAACCACTCTAATTTGGTTGGCTTAAGATGTTTTCAATAAAATAATCTACTCTATATAACAACGCAACCACTTTATAACGACACCTATAAGGCTTTTTCTTTCTTTCTTTCTTTCTTCTTATTTAGATGTAGTTTCATTTATAATAAATAATAAACATAAATTGAATATCATAGCCTTACAACATTTTAAAATAAAGTCGTAACAAAATGACTGGACATAAGTATTCTAAAAAATTACCTAAATTGTAATTGTTACCCCTAAAAGTGTATAGCAAACTGCTATATTTAGTACAAATTTGGCACAGATGCAAAGATTACTGTCTTTATATATCATTGCGAATAGTTATCTAAGTCACCATTCGCTATTTATATACATACTATTGGAGTTGCCTGCTGTCGTGGGTGCACACACCCTAGCTTCAATTAAGTTCACTTAAGTTCTATGGCATGTCCGATCCCAGACCGTATTAAGAGGCCAACACAATATGGGGCTACTCTTGAGAATGCTTCTTCAGAACGTTTCAATTACACTGCGGTTTCTCATCTACCAGCAAACCTGCAAATACTTGACGTGCTTCGGTGAAATACCTTAATGAATAAAAATACAAGCTTATTATTATTTTTTTAAATAAAATGATCATAGGTAACTGCTTAATATTAGATAGTAAACAAAATATCTGTCATGCGTTTTTAGGGCTCCGTACCTCAAACCGGAAGACCGAGGCCGTTATAAAATCACATTGCTGTCCGTCTATCTGTCAAGAACATTTTCTCTAAATCGCATGACGCTATTAAGCTGAAACTAATATCAAAAATTCAGATCGACGATCTCTTAAAGCAACGCTATCAAAAGATATGAGCGTTTATGCTTAATTTTTTGCATTTTGTATGAAAATCGCCGCGTAATCAAAGCCTACAGTGTACTTCTCGATAACCTAGAGTAATGAAATTTGAAAATTAGTTAGAACTTATATAACAAGCAAAGGAAAAATATTCGAAGATTGGAAATTTATATGTATATCGCGAAAAAAAACCATTACAAACTTATTTGTGTAGTTCCATTTCAAACAAAATGAGTGCATGAGACCGCAAAGTTAAATTTTTCTTCTCTTATAACTTGTACCTTATTTATTTAAGAAACTTAACAAGAAGTGAAAATTTATAAATAAAGGAAAAAAATCTGTATAAATTAAAAGTGGTAATTTATATTATATTATATTGTTGGTGCTTATAAGACGACGTACTTGATTTTATATATGTCTAATATTTCTATAGAGAAGCTTAAAATGCATTAACTTATGTGATTTTGATAATTTAGAAATGATATTCAATTATAACAAAAATAATCATTTTACTTTAAAGCATTATCTTTTATTTGTGACATGGGTTTAATTATAATGAAATATAACTTAGGAAAAGGTTTTGTATATATAGTGTTGTTTGAATGAAATATAGTTTATTACTGTGGAGTTTTCTCATAACGTTTTCATCCACGCACACCTTCTGCGTAAAGTATCTACAGGTTAATTAACTCTGAGGCTTCGTCGAGCGCCGCTCAGTTACTGACGAACTTACATTATTAGACTTCCAACTATATGAACTACTGGAACAAGGATGTAGGCGTAGCCTTGTGGAAATACTAGACAAAGAGTTCAAATGAATTTAATTTATATATAGGTAATACATCCTACGATTTTATTGTATATTGAAGTGTTGTAATGTGAAATAATAGTATTTTTGACACACTGAGGCTAAAACCTAAGGCTACTCGTGTCCGTCAGATTTATTTTTAAAATTTAACAACGTGTTTCAATCCAATAATACATTATTTTATTTTCATAATATTAACATGATGTCCCTGTTGAGAAAACCACGACTACGAGATATTACTTTTAATAAGTATTTTTACATTTATAACCGGTTTTATTGTTTTAAAGAAATATTTGTTTCACGATTTCATAACTTATTTTAGAAAAAATTATATACCTACATACCTATTTCATATAATTATATTAATAAGCTTATTGTTTTGGCGGTATAAAAAATATAGTTAAAGTAACCATATTCTTTAAAATTAAATATTTTATATTTCTATACTCATATGTAAAATTAAAAAAAAAACAAACGTCGACTGATTTTTCCTAGTCACCACGCATATAGCGATATCTTTTAGCTGATTGGGAACCCCCTAGCATCGCATAAATTCAGGCATTGAGAAACATGAATTGTGCCATGAAAGTATCAAATCACATCAATTTACATCATTATTGTCCGTAATACAATTACATCTGATATTACCGCAAGTGGTACCTACAAGTTGGCTTTGGACCGGCACTTGATATTTGAATTTACAATTTAAACTTTGTTACTTTGCGTAGGCTTTTAAATGTTACGCCTATATTCATAACGATTTTGATTCAATAAACAGTTTACAATTTCATTTAGAACTATCTACTTAATAATCATATGCTAAAAATAGAATTTAGTAATACTTACATATTTTCAGTTGTTCATATATCTAGGGGCTAATACAATAAAAACAAATACCACATTTTAAAGGAACCTGTTAATTTCTTACAATTCTTAGTCATTCATTCATAATTTACACGAAAAACACACCGAAATAAAATATTAAAAAATATTATACTAAAAATATCTAGTTACCGTCATTACTCAAAAGAGGACGAGGTTAGAAAGTATTTTTGTTCCATTACACGCAATAGCGAAGTTACATCATTGATTTACCTACACCCGGTTATTACTTTGGTTCAACTTTTAATACTAAAATTACACTCAAATTAATGGCGTAATGTTATAACCTAAGTACAGATAGCTTTCGATACACGTAATAAACAATCGCAACGTGTCCTTATTTTTACTTGTGAAGCTTCCGCTTCATTATAATAATTTTATGTTTAAGGTCAAAATAGTAGTAATGATAATAAAATTTAATTATTTTACATAATTATGACGCAGATAAATGAGAATATGATGACACTGTTTGTATGTAGGTACTTTAGATTACTAGGCAAGTAAACAATACACCGGCTATAAGTTATCATTTATGCTATCGTTAAAATGTTTACCAATGTAAATAATGAGAATTATAGTTACATGCATCATGGATAATTTTATCTATGTGTATGTTTATATTATATTATCTTTGTATTGACTTTAAAAGTCAACTCTGTACACGAAAGATATAAAACATATTAATTGCGTCGGTTAATATATCGATAGCAGAAGCTAAAAGTCGTTGGTGAATTTGTGCGCAAATAGTATAGAAATTATTGAATATAATTTAGATATGAATTATAGTCTGGACCAACATAAAAGAATAGACCCCATAAATAGACCCCGTAAAAAAATTAAAACCTATTAAGTCAAAATGAGGCCCCCTTTGCACTTTACTGTATAACACATTTTGAATTTAAATTGGATAATTTCGAACTTTGGCATAGTAAGTGAGCCTAAAGCCTAAATCAATATATACGCTTGTTTTGGGTCAATCTCCAAAACGAGTGTATTTATGTAATCGCTCTAGTGTTTTTTAGAGATTGATATTTATGGGGAATTATACATCTAATTTAAAAAAATTATGTTCAAATAGTGTATTTTTAGTGTTTCGTACCTAAAAAAAAGTAACGAAACCCTTATATATCACCTGTAGGATCACTTTGTTGTCCGTCCGTCTGTTAAAGCATAGAAAAAATCAAACTTCTAAGTCAACGCAATCAAGAGATATGAGCGTGTATGCTTAATTTTTTTGCATTTTGCCGCGTAATCAAAACCTACAAGGTACTTCCCGTCATCCTAGAGTTATGTTTTTGGCAATAGTTAGAACTTATAGTGTAACCTGTGGGAAAAATCCAAAAATTTTAAATATCCTAGAAAAAGACCTTACAAACTTATAATGTTGTTCATTTCATACAAGATGAGTGCAAACGACCGCAAACTTAAGCTCGTCGACTCGTATTTGTTGTATTTCATTAACATAGACTTATGAAGTTTGACGGAAAGTAAGAACTTACAATATATATGAAGGATAAAATATGTACAGTATAGTTAATTTCATACAAAATGAATGTGTGGTGAAATGAATGAATGAATGTGTGCATGAAAAATGGTGAAATCACTGAAAAATAAAAAGAAACTGATGAAATATTATGTATTTAGCTGTTTAAATTGCTTAATCTACAACCGGATGAATTAAAATAAGGTAAAATTTTCATATTTTTTAAAAGAACAGAAAATGTATTTTGGCACGATTAATGTAAATTAATTTTTATCTCCTATGTTACAAAACCTACAAAGATATTCCTGTCTGCAGCATTTTTCTTCTGTTATTGGAAGCTCATAATGTACTGGTAACCCATCCAGTTTTTTTCTTCAGATAATATTTGCGAGAGCTCTGCTTACTTTTCTTGTTTCGTTTTTTTTGTTGACTTGGAGTAAAATAATTTATTGGTAGAGCTTTGTGCCTTGAGCTTTTTTTTATTTTGATAACTATCTCTTGACTACAAGGTATTATTATACGAATAGATCAGCATCTGGATCTTGGCCACTCTATGATGCTCAGGCAATTTCTTCCTAAAACGATTTACTCCATAGAACGTAACTAAATGCCATTAATTATGCCCTGATGTAATAAGGTTTCAAGTAAAATTGTTAAAACAAAATCAATATATTTAGTTTATACCACGCTGTGCCGAAAATACATTCCCAGTGTAAAATACATCAAAATCTATTTTTACACGACTGCGATGAAGCACAATAGAATGTTTTTTTACGCTTAGGTTATTCGGAAAACTCAGAAAATGTAATAAATTATGGTTTATATGAATAGTTCATCATTTATCATAGTTACAGTCGGATCGAATAATATAGCTTAAAAGAGATTTTTATCGAACAATTAATGCAAAATATCATCGCTCTAGTTTTTTTTTGGATAGAGCAAAGTCACAAAATCATAAATATAGCCGAATTTAAAAACAATAGCAAGTTATTTCACATAATAAATACATTCACAAGCTTACTTTTGAATTTAAATATCGTGCAATTTCAATCATAAAATTTGAAAACCACTCTGGCTTTGGTTCTCATACGGCTTTGGTAATCATAAACTTCCCTTTGTAACGATGGAACTCATGAACGTTACTTCCAAGTGTCTTCCTCAGCTGTTTCATAACTACTGGCGTTCCTCCGGAATTTAGTTAATATGGTGCTTCTCACTAAAGAGTTACAAACCGTTGTTACCGGTTTTTTTTTCTTTTCATTTTAAGACTTACCGGTTTTTATGATACAAATTTTTTCTTTTGAGTTACGGAACCCTAAAAATGAGAATACGACACATTAAAATTACATCAATAACTAGCTAATGAACTAAATTCAAATAAATAAAATTGGAGTGTCTGTTTTTAATATATATACGGTACATATACCAAAATAACATTTACTTTAATGTTTGTCTGTCTGTCTGTTTGTCCCGGCTAATCTCTGAAATGAGTGGACCGATTTTGACCGATTTAACGGCACTTTCACTGGTAGGTTGCTGATGTAATAAGGAGTACCTTAGAATACATTTATTTATTAAAAAAAAAAAAATTATATATATATATATATATATACATATATATATATATATATATATATATATATATATATATATATATATATATATATATATATATATATATATATATATCTATATATATATATATATATAAATATATATATATATATATATATATATATATATATATATATATATATATATATATATATATATATATATATAATATATATATATATATATTATATATATATATATATATATATATATATATATATATATATATATATATATATATATATATATATATATATATATATATATATATATATATATATATATATATATATATATATATATATATATATATATATATATATATATATATATATATATATATATATATATATATATATATATATATATATATATATATATATATATATATATATTATATATATATATATATATATATATATATATATATATATATATATATATATATATATATATATATATATATATATATATATAGATATATATATTGTAGATGTGATTTCGTATAACGCATAGAAACGAACGCAATTCAGTTTAGTGAAACGGTAAAGCCGCGATCAGGTCGCTAGTGTGTTATAAATGTATGTAATCATTTATTATACATTAACTATCGCTTTCTTGTGCATAATTTTATTTTAATATATTTTTTAAATAATCAAATTCATTTATATATACTAGTTAATGCCCGCAACTTTGTTCACCTGAACTTTATGAGTTTCGTATTTAACATCTAGCCTCTAAGAGTTCCACTTGAGATGATAAGGACTTTAGATTTTAGTATGCCATTTGAAAATACTCATCATGATGAACAAATTTTTGCCAAGATGCCATGTTCTTTATATAGATTAGCTGTTCTTATAGCTTGTAGAATTCCACATCTGATGTTCCAGACCAAATTTTTTTAACAACTTTAATTTAGATGGGTTTAGTTTAGCTTAGCTGGATATTATGCTTCTTCATTAGGTGATTCAGATCTGTGTTGTTATATGTCAACTAAAAATACTTATCATTTTCAATCGATTTTCAGAATCTTACAGATCTTACAGCTGTACCTACTATGTGTCAAAATCAATTATAGCTTAGATCCTGCCCAGACCTAACAGGTATACGTAAAAATAAGACAAAAAAAAAGATTTGTAAAATTCAAAACGAACTAAATTCAGCTTTATAAATAAGTAATCATGTCAATCATCAGCTAGAACAGCTAGCAAAGCTGCGGGTGTGTCGCCAACGAAACTTAAAAACGGCAATAATATTTAAAAAAATCTTAATTTACACTACATATTATGGTATTTATTATAAACAAATGAACTGTTATTGTGTCAAAAATACTTGTAGTTAATAGTTTAAATTATCTTCTAATATCGTCATTTTATTTAAGAGCGTACCAATTAATTTAAATTGTTTTTTTTTTATATAAAAATATACTAAAATATATATAATGTGAATTCGTCAAAAACATGCTTGTGCGCGTTTACATTTTAAATGGAGGGTTCTTTTTGGTTGTATCAGATACCTTTTTGTTGATATTCATCTCACTAAAAGTCCATTATTATTTAGATGTGACACACATTCAATGATTTTACAATGGTTTCAAAAATTGTAAGTAAATCTAGTACAGAGCACCTAAATTAGTTGTGAACATTTAGTTGCAAATAGCAAATAGGGCAGTGAAGCTTGATCTTACATTAGACGTAGCTATCCGACTAGTACAATGAGAAGTGATTTGGTTTTTGGATTTTGAATATAAAAATATTACGTAAAAATATCGGATAGAAAGATTTAAGTTTGTTTATATACTGATTTTGATATTTAAATTGACCGTCGACATAACCAATTATAACTAAATCTATCGTGAAGGAAACTGTAATAATAAGAGAAAATCTTGGCTAAAACTCTGAGGCTAATAATTATATGATATATAGTATATAATAATCGAGCTGAGCAGTTAGTGGGCACGCTTATTATTACTCTATGCTATTGTAATTTAGAATACACCATATATCATTGTAACTAAACAAAAATCTAGTTGATCTAGTTTTTAGGGTTCCGTACAGGAAGGGTACGTATTACTTATCCTACGCTGTCCGTCCGTCCGTCCGTCTGTTTGTCTGTCACCTGTCACCAGGCTGTATCTCATGAACCATTATAGTTAAATAGGTACTTGAAACTTTCATAGATGATGTATTTCTGTTGCCGCTTTAACAACAAATACTTAAAGCAGAATAAAATAAATGTTTAAGGAGGTCTCTATACAAAAGACATGACTTTTTGCCGTTACTGTTGGATAAAATAGGTTTTAAATGTTTTATCTTGTATTACAAGTATGCTTATGAGGGTGTTGACTGCTTAAAACAGGTCTACGTGGACAGTTACGTTGTATAAATACTAAACAAACGGCCAATTTTACGAGTATATTGGAAACAAATAAAAAATAAAATATCGGGCAAGTGTGAGGAGTAATCGTTCAACCGAGAGTTCCGTACTAATTTAATGATTGTAGGTGTTCCGCTGAGGAAAATACTACTTATAAAAATTGACAAACTTAAACTTGCGGTCGTATCCACTAATTTTGTATACAACGAACTACAGATATAAGTATGTAATAGTCTTTTTCCTGTGTTAAACTTATTGATTATCAGTTTTCAGATTTTTCCTTTATTTATACTGTACCTACTCACTTCTTGTCTAATTTTACAACTCTAGGTCAATGAAATAAATCTTTTAACTACTCGACAAACTTAAATTTGCAGTAGTATGCAGTCATTTGAAAATTGGAAATTTATAAGTACCACAAATACCACAAATTTAAGTGTGTACTCTTATTAGTTGTTCTTCATTAACCGAGACTTGTGAAAATTGACAAGTAAGAACTTACAGTATCAATGAAGGTGAAAGTTTCAAAATTAATAATTTATATGTTTAACACAGAAAGCAGCCATTACAAAGTTATATTTGTAGTTATTTACATACAAAATGAGTGGATAAGACCGCAAATTTAAGTTTGTCATTTTTATAAGTAGCATTTTCCTCAGCCGAATACTTGCAATCATGAAAATAGGTACGGAACCCTGGTGCGCGAGTACTACGCGAGTTTCAACAATGACCCGTTCATCCTTTGCGTGGATTTTATTACCTTTACTATGCTAATTCCATTTATAATCCGCTATCACTAAGACACGTAGCAGGTATGCAAATGGAACTTAGCCTTAGACACTACGTTCTCAGCTTTCCACTAGAATCGAAACTTGTTAAGTGGCGGCTAACTCAACGTCGCATCTTATATTAGTGTGGAGACTTTAAAACAATTTACATACAATAATGTTCGCGTGGCGATCGAATTCATAACCATCGCAACGACAGTTGATCGCTGTCGCACTGCGCTATGATGACCTCGGTTAATTAAAACTGCTTACTGGGTTATTCCAACTGTCATTTTCTTAACATTGCGTGGTGCTATCAAGGAAATAATAACATATATCCTAATGTATAATAAAAAGAGCCTTAACCTTAAAAGAACCTTAGAGCTTTCAATCTTTGAATTCAACGCTTTGAAATTTGATTTTTTTCCTGTGCTCAAAAGGGACTAGATCTGGATATCCGATTATAATTTCAGATTAATTTCTTAATTTTTTTTTGAGGTACAGATTCCTGAAAAACTGCGTCTGTATATTAATTTTTTTTACGGAAAAATATTTAGAGCAATGAAAAGATAGTAATCTGTTTTTGTTTCTATTTTTATATACTTGTTTGTATGTTGTGTACAAGTACGTTTTTTTGTTGTATAGTTTAACATTAAGCCTAGGCATTAGGATATCAATCGCCGCGTAATCAAAACATAAAGTGTACTTTCCGTTAACCTACAATTATGAAATTTGGCAAGGAGATTTTACGGCACAGATATCCTGAAATTTGAAATTTTTATATATATCATAAAAGAAGCCGATACAAATTTATATATGTAGTTTATTTTAAAAAAATGAGTGCATATGACCGCAAATTCAAGTTTGTCAACTTTTATAATTTATACTTACTGTTGACTACAAACATCAAATTGTCGCGGAACCATTTGTGGGCGAGGCCAACTCGCCCTTGACCGATATTTTTTATTGTTTTATATAAAAATAATTTAGATCATAACGTTAAAACTACTATACTAATGACTAATTATAATAATCGAAAATATATTTGTTCAGTTCAATTCAGTATTTTAGTTATGGCATTTTATATGTGCCAGGTCACAAATTACAATTACAAAGTACACATTGTATGAAGAATATGCAAAATAGATAAAATTATACACAATACTAAATTTTTTATAGATTATAATAGGCCAAAAGCCATCGAGGGTCCTAGTGAATGCAAGTCCTGGACACGTTCCCGTATGTGCTGTTTGGTAAAGACGAAATTCCGCAGATTTACTGGAACATTTGTTCAAGTGTTCGGATCTGAGAGCAATATAATATTTTAACAGAAGAGCCTGTTTCTTGGCTTGACAGAAAGGCAAAAAATGTGCCTTTAAACACAGTTTGTTAACTAATAAACACATTATAAAATATTTAATTTTTTAAGTTCAAGTCTAATGCTGTTACTTAATAATTGATTAGAAATAGATTTATTATTACTTATTTATATTCACTATTAAATTTATTTAAATATTTTTCATTTCAAGCAATTCTTTTTATTCCATAAAATATAGCCTTCTTAATCTCGAAGCGTAGTATGAAATTCCACAGTTGTTGTTAAACCGTAAGCAAAGCGACGTTAGTCTTTATATTCTCAAAAATGTTATTGTATATTCATGTTAATTAATTCATATTATACAATAAATCGATGAAAGGATCATAATGACTTCATTCTCTACTTTTGGCCCATTTATAGACACTACGTTGCTCAGGATATGTCCGTACTTGCATACATGCTAGCTTATACGTGCTAGGAGCTGATGGAACAGAATAGATGACATTTCTACTATTACTTATCATGTCATCTGAATAGTCTCTGATTTTGTTACTATTTTTGTTAACTTGGAA
Source organism: Dione juno (assembly GCA_037127375.1). Lineage (NCBI taxonomy): Eukaryota > Metazoa > Arthropoda > Insecta > Lepidoptera > Nymphalidae > Dione > Dione juno. Next base: position 7,901,859 of record JAXRJS010000014.1, on the reverse strand, counting down.
TCGAATATTGGCACAAAAAGCTGGACGCTTCAAGATCCACTGATCAAATAGGTATATGAATAAATTGAGAAGAAATTCTAATAAAAAAGCAGCAATAAGTGTGTGTGGTGTTAGGAAAAGTGGCTTTAACAAAACCGCGATGATTGGTGGAATAACAAATTAAAAAATGCCGAAGAGAAAAGAATAAAGAAAATGTATACCTACTATACATTACTTTAAAAATATGTGAAAATCTATAAAGAAAGATTATATGATGAAAAAATACCAATTAAAGTAATGTCAAAAATGAAACCCAAAAAGTCGGAGAAAGAAAGATAAACAAATTAATTTCGAGGAAACACAAAGCTTTTTGGCGGAAACTTAGTGATTCGTCGTTAATTTGTAGAATAAATTTACTTCGGAATGACGGTTGCACATTTACAGAATAAACTCAAAAAAAATCTATAAAGAGTAAAACAAGCATGTTGCTTTAGTTTGATATGCAGTGCCCATGTCATCATGAGAATGCGACTAACAAACATTGGTCACCATTTTTAAACACACGTGTAAAATACTCTTAAGTCTAAATATAAGTAAAACTAAAAATGTTATGATATTTGAAAAACACTAAGAAAGAACGATGATAAATGCATATGTAAGGTAATCTAAGCATATTAGCACGAGTGAATGAAACATTATGCTTGGCAAGTTTGTGTAGTAGATACAGGGCCAGAATTAAATAAAAAAAATAATTTTAATTTGTTAAAAATTAAAGTAATTAAACTTTGCGAGCTTTATTCAACAAAACTTCATTGATGATTTCACTGAAACCTAGCTCCCGTAGTTCCCTTTTGGTGGCAAATTTGTGCTTGTACTGTCATATTTTTCGAATTTACTTTATACCTCTTTTCCTATTATGTGTGTAATAATCACGTATTTTTCAGTATTTGTTATGAGTTTTGCTGCAGTTTTGTTACTGTCACAGTCAAGACATCTTATCTAAATGTTATGCTTCGTTTATTACCTATATCTTTTTACTCCTTATGCGAAGATATGCTGCTTAGTTTTCCTTTGGATTTAATAGTACTAACAATAACGGTAGAGACAACATTTAGGCTGAAATCACCAGAAGACTGCAGCTTGGCAGCATTTGGGAAGTTGCATCATATCCTAGAGTCATTCTTGCCACAATGCCATAAGAGGGTTTTCGATAAATAAGTCCTACCATGACCCATGACCCACAGATCCGAGACGTGGAACCTTACAGTGAAACTGGCGCACCCGCTGCATATCACTCTGCAGAGAACCAAAATAACATACATAGTTTGAAATGTAGCAAATTGAAGTGACTGTGGGCTTGTTACATCTGTTGTAGAATCGATGGACAGTGGAGTAAACGGGTTCGCGAATGGAGACCACGGATCGGCAAGCGTAACGTTGGACGCCTTCCGGCCAGATGAACCGATGGCGAAAACGGGAGATCGTTCTTAATGGCGTGATCTGAATTTACCATATTTTCACATATTTTAATCTGCATAGTAACATTTGAAGGAATAATTATTGATTCTTATAAATAGTATGTTATTTAATTAGTCTACAGTTTCTGGTTTCCATAACCTCATTCACTGTATTTTTCGTGACCTCCTCTGATATAAATATTTAAAGTCAATATTTTTTCTTTGGCTACTCATTTTTGAATAGGGGCTCGACATGCCCATATATATGCCCAGTAAAATATTCTGTAATGTTAAAATTAATGCATAACAAAGTTTACGTTAAGTTATTTTTTTAAAGAAAAGAGCTCTTGAATTTTCGATAAAAAAGTTTTATCGTTGGGTAGGTATATGGATGTAAAAACGCAAAAAAAATCGGTAACTCGACAAAAAAGACACTTTATGCTTGGGGGCCCGGCTTAAATCAACCCTGAGTAGATATGCAAGATAAGAAATGGATATGGAAAGATATTCCTGGCGGTAACTAGATTAACGGAGTTCGTCTTCATCGATGAGATGGCGGAACGTCGGTATCCTTACTACGCAATGGAGTTCCTGTACCTGAGTATTTTGTGGCTATTGTGGGTATTCGGCTAGGCATAGGTGCAGGGATAGAATAACACCGTGAAGCTGGAAACATATTTTTTTCTTTTAACATAGACTAACGTACGCAGAAAAAAAATATCTTTGAAGAATGAGATGATAAAAACTTGCAATCTATCTGGTTAAGCGCAGATACCATTCTGTTTATATAAAGCCAGTTGTTAATGAGAATAAGACAAAAAAAAAGGATCTCAATTTATTGTGATCACTTACCATCGCATACCATTAGTTCTTAGGGTTCTGTAACTCTACTTTCATATATTTTGGAAAAAGTCGAAAGTATTGAGTGATTTTTTAAATAATGGAAATTTTATAAATTAATTTAATTTAATTTTATATTTTCTTTAGTTCTTCGGTCTGCTTAAAATATAAAAATAAAATAAAATATACCCTATGACAATTTCCCAATAGCTGTACAGGCTAAATTAACAGAGTGACACCTGCTTGACTCGAAGATCAGTGTTTAACAGATGAGAACAGATGAGTTAAACAGCGACAAAGTTATGACTGATTTAAAACAATTCGGATTATGAGGGGTTAAAAGAATCCACTTTTCTATTTACATATGCATTGGTATACCTACTTGTTATTTATACCAAAAATTATGATGTATTGAACATCATAATTTTTTACAATTGATAAATCATACTATATGGGATAGTTTTTATGACTTTCTTTAATAGACGTTCGCATTTACTTATTATTGCGATACAAAATAAACTTTTTTCGTAATTCTCGTTATTTAAAAAGTAACTTGATGACCTATAGTACGAAGATTCATTGTAATACTTTCATGAGGTTACATACACAACCTGCAATTATATAATATGCACTTATAAATGATCGGTCGAAATGAATACATATATATATATATATATATATATATATATATATATATATATATATATATATATATATATATATATATATATATATATATATATATATATATATATATATATATATATAATATATATATATATATATATATATATATATATATATATATAATATATATATATATATATATATATATATATATATATATATATATATATATATATATATATATATATATATATTTTAATCATCTAATGGAAACTTCACCGTTTGCGTCTATAGGGATGGAGACGATGGACTTATTGATGCATTATGCAGATAAAAATTTAAGTAATAAAATATTATGATTTTAATACTTTAATATAATATGTTCAGATGGGTTATCTCATTAGTGATAAACCAGTCGACATACAGCTGGCGTCGGCAATAAAACGTAGAGATAAAACAAGTAGTGAGTAAAATATGGGTCCGCATTGGCAAACAACCCCGCTGCAGTTGCACGAGTTTGTTCTGACTGCCGGTTACAGCTCACCACCTTAACCCATTACAATTCAATGCACCCAATTTTCTTATGACTAGCTTATTAATAGCTTGATTTTAACCTCGGAAAGATTTTACCGTATCAGCGTTATATATAAAAAGATATACGTGTGTAGGGTAAACAGAGAGGGAACTTGAGTTAAGACATTCTGTTGCCTACTTTCCGTCCGATAATCTCGAGACATTGCGTGTTGAGTGGCAGAAGTCAACGCCGCGCTTTATGATAAGAAAGTAGGAAGTCCTTAATCCTCATAATAAAAAAATCTTTATAAATAGGCCACTAAGCTGTGAGGTTATAAGCTATATAGTTAATACGTCGCAACTAATACGTACATGGAGTTAAATTTTACCTACTTTTTTATAATTACTTTATGATATACTTTGTATGTGTATTATATATATATATATATATATATATATATATATATATATATATATATATATATATATATATATATATATATATATATATATCTTCTTCTTCTTCTTCTTCCTGGCATTAGTCCCGGCTTTTGCCAGGGTCTGCCTTCCGACTAAGACCAATCGGTCCATATGAGTGGCGAAGTGGTTTTTTGTGGAGCGATTGCCATCTGACCTCCAAACCCATTACTGGGAGAAACCAAGGAAGGAAAGGGAATAAGAGGCAGAAAGACTTGGAATATAGGGGAGGGACACCACTTACATGGATTGGATCGGGTTATGAAAGTGGTGGCTCGAGGTCCCGGGGTCGCGTACCCGTATGCCGGAAACCAAATATATATATATATATATATATATATATATATATATATATATATATATATATATATATATATATATATATATATATATATATATATATATATATATATATATATGTATTATGTTTATCATATTTATATATATATATATATATATATATATATATATATATATATATATATATATATATATATGTATTATGTTTATCATCGAAATTCTCTTTATTCGTTTTATAAAAAAGATCACGGGAATATAAAATTTTTTGTATATTTTAGTCTCAGAAAATAGTAACCTCAGAATGAAAAAAAGACAAAGCCCATAAAATATCACTTTGTTATCCGTCTGTCTGCCTGCCTTTAACATCTATGCTAAGAATTATAGCGCATGAAGTCTTCGATTTTATCGATCTGTGCTTATTTACATTCAAAAACTACAAACTACAAAGGCAGCTATGGAAAATGATTTGCTGGAAATTAAATGATGGTATGATTGCGACTGATTTGAAGGAGGACCATTTTTAACATTTATGAGAGGAGTAATCAGACAACTAATCAGATGTATACGTAACAAGCACGTTTTTTACATTTCTTAAATTATTTATAAATGAAACACTTCGTATTTCTATTAATTTGCAAATGTTAATTCATCAGATGTAACTGATCTGGAAGAAAATAATGAGCCTGATGAAATTTAAGCCCCAGCAGCTATTGCGATAAAATAAAAATGTACCTAATTTTTTTTACATAATATCAGACGGATTTTGAAAGATATTCTACTCATATTTTTATATGAATTGTATTAACTTATCATAACTCTCCTTTATTGATCACGCTGTAAAAGAGGTACACGGAGCGCTCTTCTGTTGGGTGCTGACAGTAGGTATATGTGACAGTAGAATTTTGACTGACTATTCTTATGTTTTTAATATTGATAATATTCCTCATGTTGTTTTACAGCAGTTCAGCAAGTACTACAGCATACTATTTCTTAACATCATATATGTATGTAACTTAGAGTAAAAAAAACAAGCATTCGAAAACAGTTAAATTTTTAAATCGCTCCCCTCCCCGACTATAAGATAAAGCTTGGCGTTGCGTCTCTACAGATCAAAATTTGAAAAAAGCTTTTTTCTTGCTAACATTTATGGGCTAACCTTAATGTTACCTAAAGCAATACGCTAATTAGATTTTTTATTTCTTCAAAGAAAAATCTTGTATATTTAGAATGCGAAAATATTATACGTACGATTTTGTACTCCTTCGTGTTTCTCATTGTTTTGTTTCTGATGTTACTATAATACTTTATGTAAATCTTCACAGTTACTATAGATTTATTTTGAACAAAAAATGTCATTTAGTTCTTTTTTTCTTTATACGTAAACAATATTATTAATTTTCATTGGAGGAATAGCTAGTCAGTTTATATTTTTCATTTAATTAATACCTGAAAAAAGCATGAGATCTGATGTTGTCTAGAAGCTATGGAACGGCGTACTAGGTTCTAGTGGTCAATGACCTAACCGGTCTGACGCGTGATGGGCGCCATTTCGTATGTATCCCATACAGAATGCTTGCTACTTGTCAATTAATTCACCTTCTACTCTCATTAAGTATATACAGCAAAAATAAAATAAAATAAAGAACTAAGATAATATGCATAGTAGGTATTAGTGCTGTATGTTAGGTATACGCAATACAAAAAAAATATAATTAAAATTGTAACTATGAATTTTATTATGAAATATGTAAAGACTATGTATGAAATATACCTAGGTACTATTGAAAATATATGTCTAATAAATAGTCAGCGCAGAACGCACTTTGAAATGATTTTCTTCATTCAATAAATATTTCTGTACTCCTTACACACTATATGTTGGAAGAGATAACACGTGCAATTCAAAGTGTAAATAGTGAGAAGACTTTTGGAGAATGCGCCGTGGTTTTAGCCTGCGTACGCGCCATTATGCCCTACCTTTGCGTTCATTCAACGCGACTGACAGCTACGTTACGCTACGTTATCAAGCAGTAACTCAAGATGAAGAGAGTCCATTCACTAAATCAATAAGCGTTTGTGAGTTTATTTTTCTATATTTGTTTTGTGTATTTTTCATACATTCCCTCATTTCTCTAGATTCAATATACATATAAACAAAATTTAAGTGTCTGTTTATGGTTTTAAAATGTATTTTTTAAACTAAAACATAAAAAAATACATTTTGTTTTTGTCTATCTATCTTTCTTTCTTCTCTTAATCTAATCTTTGGAATCTTAATCTTTGGAACGGCTGAACCGATTTCCATGAATCATAAATTTCACTAGAAGAGGTTGTGGAGTAATATACCTATAGCCTATTAATTTTTTCCCGAAATTATAGTAGGATGGGGCTAATATTGCATGTATTACACCACAATTATAAAATAATAATTTTCATTTATATATATATTTTTCATTATTTTAATAAACTAAATGAGCCAAAGAAAAAAGTAAAAATACCTATATGTACAATATATGCATATTATATTAGAGTAAGTCCGAGAACATAAATCAGGCGTTAATTTTCGCCGGCACGTTTTAATAAAAAGTCTCTTTGATGAACAACGATGTAATTTTTGTGAGCACTTACGATATTTATTTCTCAACCATGATATTCTTGTTTTTACACAACAGAAATATATTTATTGTATAAAAGATTAGAGATATAGTTACAAAGAAGTACCACAACCTAGACGTCATAAATTGTTTTTGTCATTCAAGTGATTTATTGTTTACCTGCACATTCCATATACATTTTTAGATTATGAGAGTTCGAATAATCAAACAAAGTTACAATTCTTTGGATAGCATATCCTATTACATTAATTTCTATGAAATTTATAATATCCTAGCGTTTTTCATTGTGATAAAAAAGGTCAGACCTCAGACTCAGATGGTTATATATAGTTGTATCGTCATCTATAATGATATGACCACGACATATGCAATATATATACATACATATATATTTAAGAAGAAACACCATATGATAAATTCGTTCATCACCAGTACGTGGGCACTTGGATTAACATAAATAACATAGAAAGCAATCGAGGTCAAGGTAGTCTTTGTAATCAATGACGCTAGCGGACAGTTTATAAAGAAAAGTATGTTTTATAAAAAATATACTTACTTATACTAGAACAATCATATATCTACTTATTCTTATATATGGTTGTAACTTGTAATAATATAACACTTAAAACTGGCTTCACGCTGTATCCCGCACGTGGCAGGGTAGGCAAAGCGAACCGTAGGAACCTAGTGTTAAGATACTCCGTTCTCCGATTAAAACACTTAAAATTATATATTAGGCATCATCGAGTACCTGATACCTTTTTGGGTTATTTTTAGGCACATTGAGGTTATTATTTGGTACTATCAATAGTAATACAATATTTTGTATCACTTTATAATTAGTATAATTATAAAGTGATACAAAATATTGTATAAATATTTACTTATATGAACTCACTAAACTTCGACTGTTTAATCTTTTTTTACAAGCAACTTTCCTGATTTCAAGTTCCTGCACATGAATGTTTAGCCATACACCATAGTACCGGTAACAAGTCCTTCTCGGTCTAGTAAAATCTCATCGTGTGCACATAATACATTCTGACCTCGATTACGGTTCAGTTCCGTTAATACTTAAAAACGGACGTATTGGAATTGTAATAATTAACGATAAAGTTATATAAGTTAATTTAAAATTTTCTTGTTTTCACTGTAATTGACTAATTGTCACTATTAATATATGTCATGGACAAGTTCAATCTCGGATCGATTAAATATTCTTTGAGACGGATCGTTGCCGAAGCGATACTGGATAGGAGTCAGAACGTGACTGTAACGATAGTATGAATATAGACTGACATCGGACCGAGAATGCACTACGACCGGCACTATAGTGTGCATCTATCCTTAAAGGAACCTGTGTAGGTATGACTTATAACTCCTACCAGTTAGTGCCATTGGAAACTAATTTGTTGATTGATTGTTGATGGAGGTCATTTAACTGTTATATAAATACACCTGTTTATGGTAAGGTAAGATTGCCGTGCCCTTCGCCTCTTTTAATGGGTTATGATGAAAACTTATGTTAATATGAGAGATCTATTAAGCTTACCTAATATTTACGTGATACCAAAAGAACTATTCTTAACCGAATTACTTTTTTTTTATACATATACATATGGTTCCATGTACATTTTAGAAAACGTATAAAAATTTAAACGTAACGACGACGAACGACTTAACCACGGCGCCTTTGGTACCATCCAATTTTATACTTACCTTTTCTAAAATACTTTTACTACTCTACTACCTATACTGTTTTAGCTTAATTATATTGAATAAAATATTATCAAATAACATTATTTATTTTGATGGCATATATAACGAGCGTGAGGTATCCTATTTTCTAAAATAAACATATGAGGACTGTCGTTGCACGGAGGCATAGCGTCTGCCTGTAAACGTGATGATTTGTGGGTTCGATTACCACTCGGGGGGAAATGAAATATATTCATTTTCTTCTCTCTGGTAACGAGGTAGAAGCGCCACGTTGCGCGCTCAACACGCAATACCTCGAAAGGCGGAAAGCGGAGAACGGAGAGTCTTAACACTAGGCTCCTTTTGCCTACGATTCCTTCTGCCTACTCTGCTATGTGCAGGAAACAGGGTGAAGCTAAAAAAACCTATGATACAGAAAAGAAAGACTAATTTAGAATATAGTTTATTAGAGCAAGTAGTCATATTCGAAGATACGAAAATAAAAAGTTTCATGTCAATACTAGACAATTTGTATTTTTCCTGGCTATAATTAATTGTTTTTATTTTTTATTAAAGTACTTAATTGAATTTTTATTACTTTCTTCATTTTACTAACATTTTAGAAGTAATAACTGTGACTAGCGGCCAGTTCGCGGCTTCACGCAATTGATCATTGTTCTCGAATTTCGTCTAATATAACATGCATGTATTGTACTTATAAGTTATTTTTATTTTTACTTTCAACACTTAAATCATCTTGTCTATGAAAAACAATGAAACATGAGAAATATACACATAATAGTAATATATAAAAGAAAATTATTTTTTATGCAACATTTTATTTGAGCGGAAGGTAAACGCGATTCTTTAGCGTAAATCCCGATTTCGAATTAAAAAAAAGAAAATCTATAAACATCAGTTCAGCTGTTCCGGAAAGGCAGACAGACAATGAATTTAATAATATTTGCTTGTTAAAAACGAAAATTAACTATAAGCAGTTGAAAAAACATTTATTTTGAAATCATAAACGTAACACTCCAATTTATATTAATTTTAATAATTAATAATTTTAATTTAATTTTTGCAGTCTGCGATCTAAAATAGCATTAATATCACAAATGTACAAAATAATAATATTCTAATGCATATTTTAACTTTTTAAACAGTTCATCACGAATGATAGATAATAGAAAATGCTAAAATGTAAATAATACGGAGGTGAGATATGTTTATTAAAATTAAGTAGATACTTCTTAGGTACCTACTTAATTTTACCAAAAAAATATTTTGTTACTTAAAGAAAATTTTATTAATAACGGTTTTATGAAATAAATGTTAAAGCATAAGAATGTCACAATTGAGATCTCGTTTTACGTACAGAAATCAAATATTTAAAACGATATAACGGACTCTTGGCATACCCACCCATAGGGTCGGAATACGACATCATCATCATGAATATTAAAACGACATTTTTTTCTGAGGCAATACTATTTTGTTAATAAATATAACACTAATGTTTGCCTGCGGCTTCGTCCGCGTTGTCAAATGAAAATAACTGTTAAGTACTTTTCTATGACGTATGACAAATGCTAAGTGCTCGAGGTAAATCGAACCGCAGTTATAGGTTACATAGAAATCATTAACGTAATGTAATATGGTCTATAACCTCTACAAATGGACTATCTAACAAAAAAAAAATAAAATTAATAACAAACTAACTTCATACTACTATAAATAGTATTTTAATATCACTATTTTTAATTTTTCAATTTACGTAGTAATTTTGCTTATATACATTTTGTACAAATTAAAGTGTTCGTTATTCATTAGCTCTCAATCAATTTACATCAGTTGCAAATTGCTTCAGCCATACAATCTTGTCATTAAGCCAGTATGCAGCTCTCATATATGAATTAGATTTATATTTGATAAATTTACTATCTCGATAAACATTATTCCATCTCTATATTGGTGTGCATTGATATAATTATCTACAATAGTTATCATTGATACATCATTGCTTGTCGTTAACAATAATAAAACTAAACGGGAATCTACTATTATTAATTCTAATGTTAATTAATTATTAAATTAAATATAAAATAAAAACACAAACATACACACACACACACAAAATGTTCATTAGGTAAAGAACTTATCATTATATGTCATATATTTCCATATCACATGTTCCCGATCTTTGGTTATAATATTCTTTTCATCTTTACACTTAACCCGGAATAGAATGGGTAGGTATAACGAAGTGTCAAGACACTCCGCTCTCTGTTATCTGACGGAATTCTGAATATTATGTCTTTAATTTCAGCAGGAAACACCAAAATGCTTTATTATAATCCACAATCAATGCATTTACAGTTAGACGCTGTCCCACGCCTCAATTTTTTATGAAATTTATTTGTCGATAAAATTAGCTGTTTCTTATACTTAGCAATTTTTACATAGGTAATATTTCTTTATTTCTTGCAATATTGCTAGTCTATTAAAGTTAGTTATATATACAATTTGTAAATATTCATAGTCAACTATAACCTATGTAACCGATCCGAATCGATCCTTTATATGATATATTATTGATCCTTTATAATCGATTTATATCAAGCACTTTAGAATCGATTACATCAATTTATATCAAGTTGTCATTACAATCAGTCCTACAAAGGGAGCTACCACCGACTCGGATGTTTTGGAATATAATTTAACAATAGATAATATATAATAATCATAAGGTTACTGAGAGAACACCAACAGCATTTAACGCACACACAATTATCATTATAATATTCTTGGTAGAATGGTATTATTATTATTTCCGTATTATTATTGCTTTCGTAATATTACGTTTTTTTATTTGACTTTAAATTGCTTAATTGGCAAATCTGAAGTCCCTTGTGAATTTTTGCTTCAAATCAAGCAACGTATAAATCTATTGGACAGAAAATATATATTTTTAGTGTAAATTTTGTATGATATTAATGATGATTATTTTTGTTCAGTATTGTTATTTTCATTATATACACATATTTTTAGTAAATGGAACAAATATAGTGTGAACAGAATTATTTGAAAGGATGTGTTCCTCTCAATATATAATATATGCATTATTATAATGCATATATTATATATTATAAATTGTGTAAGCGGGCGAAGTCGCGGGCTGGTCGCTAGTAATTAATGATAGCAACAAAAAGTTTAATTTTAAGTTCGGTCAGTAGTTCCAGAGATAAGTTTAGCTGCTCACACACATAAGCAGACAAACAAATAAACATACAGACAATTTTTTAATGACCATATACCGAATTTTTATAATACAACATATTTAATTCCCCCAAAACTACTTCTTCGTAAATATATTGAATGTACAAAGAAAAATTTCTTCCGCATGTTTTGTTATAATGTAGATGTATCCATTATTTTTTACGATATCCGGGACTAACAAATTATAAACGACATTAATGTGTTATAAAGTCCCTAATTTTAATGCGAGATACGTGCAAATTTTGTCCACTCTGATAAACATAAGAGCTCATGCGATAAGGCATGACATATCAGAGTAGTGTAGAGCTACAGCAAGATTCAGTCATCAAATATTCACGTGTGGGGGTTGCCGTTTTACTGTCTTCCCTCTCCCACAGCCGACCCCACCTCAAACAACTGAATGTGCTAAAATCAATAACTGTTGTATGACATTGGGATTATAGAAATATTTCCATTTGTTATTGGTTAATAACTAAACTTAACAACTGCTTTCGAATATACGAGTATGTTTCCTGGTTTTCATAATTTTATCTATTAACCGAATATTTAATATGGTAGATATTACGTTTAAAGTTGTGAATACATATGAGATTAGTCTATAGTTTAATTAAATAATTAATTTAATTGATTTATTCAAAACGATTGTTTTATGAATGATTGTTCACCACGCGTGCGTTAGCCGTTAGGCTAGCTATTAGAGTATTCAAAAATAAAGTGTAGCTATACATTTCGTTAATATAAAGTGTTTTCAAAATATTTAAACTTTTATATTTAAATGTTTAAATTTTAATTCTATAAAACACAAACAGATAAAATGTTTAAATAACAAAGCAATTAAAATTTTGTAAAATAGGTCTACTGCTCACTCGAACTTATAAGAAATAGTGTTAAATTTGAATGTGGAGTAAAATAAAAACGAGGTTTTTTATTAAAAATATAATACCAACAATACGACGAAATGGCTAGGTCAGACAGAGTCCGACTGAAAGTCCGATGGTTGTGTTCGATCCCCGCTCGGGGTAATGATTATGAATTATAGGTATATTCAAATAATAATTCTTCATTTCTCATTCTTTTTGTGAGCAATTTCGGCGGCAAATAGAGGACAAAGTTCCTTGAAACTAGATTTTCTCCCGTAAGGTATGCGTGGAAAAAAATAGAAGAAAACAGGTCTTTACTCTAATTACTACATTTAAGTTCTAGAAAGATGAATGCTGTGGAGATGTGATCTCTTCGGAGGATATGCGGAGTCAGCTTAACTGACCGAATCCGCAACGAAAAGATACACAGAATGGCAGGTACCAGCGAGGATATCACAATGAGAATGAGGAAGAACTTGCTCAGGTGGTTTGGGTACGTCGAGAGAATGAGTGATGAAAGAATGGCAAAAAGATATATGAAGCAAAAGTCAGGAGTAAGAGAGGTAAGGCGAGTGCACTGTGTCGAAGATACTGGTGGAAGATCACATATAAATAATGAGGACTCCCGGAGGGCATGTATTAATACGGCCACAGTGGACGAGGCGAAAGAGGTATGCAGGGACCGCAGTGTGTGGCGCTCCGTTCTCCCTGGCTACCCGCGAGATAAAGCGTGAAGATATGTATGTATGTATGCATGTATGTATATAAGTATATTTCTCACAATTGGAATTTATAATCCAAATTATTCCAATATCACTTACATTTTTTTTATCTGTGGTATCGTTAATATTTTTTAACGTTATCTATGCCTAAAATAATATTTATTATACTAACAAACCAATATTCTATTCTATTAATTAATGGTTAAATAAAAAGATAAGTTATTAATTCAACAAAATGTGAACTTTCGTTAAAATTAACTAATTATTTAGTTTAGAAGTCATTTGAACTAAAATAATTCCGTACCAAAATTCATTACTAGTTCTATATTTAATCCAAAAATAAGGGACCTTCACTTAATTTTGCCCTATGGCCTCCACATATGTAAATCCGTCCCTGATGATAGTTATTATGTATGCGTTTAAAGCATGCTTTGAGCAGTTTTTAAACCTTTCGTATATAGCTATAAGTATTCTTATGGCTAATAAATTAATTTCTCAAATCAAAAAGTAATTCTACCTGAATATGTAGGTTCGTATTATAAAAATTACCTCTCACAGTCGGATCATATCGATAGTAATAGACAAAATACATGATATCTTTATATATAATGGTTAAAGCATTTATTTCTTGAGACAAAATATAGTTGGGGTATTTTATTCTCGAAAGTGCGAGGGTGTCGGCGGTGCCCTTGCAATTTAAATCGTTGATAACTTTTAGGATATCAATATATCTTAACCATATACACTAAAATACAATTAAGACCTACAGTATATGCACAACGGATCTAGTGTATTTAGTTGGATAAAAAATAATACTGTTTATTGTTTAAAATAGTTTCGTTAACAAACTTTTATATCTTCCAAAATATAAAATAAATGGCTGAGAATTGTCCTTAGCCAGCATATATGTATCTACCAGATATATGCTGGCGCGGACCTTATTAAAAACTTTTTAAAAGGAAGAATTTCGTCATACGTGGTTTTTGTGTAACTTAAATCGTTTCTGCAGCGCACGCAACGGAATCTATGAAGTTTCCCAACATTTTTTATTGCTACTTCTGTAGCTGGATTTCTTAACTTTTTATTTGTTGAGGCTCCCCGAACTATTAGATGATTTTGATGATTTTTAAGATTAATTTCGACGCAGCGTGAGGAAGAACGCATGGCATAGTGGTCAGAGCACTTGGACGGTTTCCATAAGACGCGGGTTTGAATCCCGCTGCGTTCAAATTTTTATGTTTTCTTTAAGAATTTTTTATAAGTAATATTTTCATGTCCCGCTGTACTTTTTTAGAAAGTAAAACGCATATTATTTAGAATTTTAATAATCATTTAACTATTTACGCAAGACACGCACGGATATTGTCAAAGTTGTACACGTTTTTTAATAAATATTAAAGTTTTTATACGGATCCCTAACGTTTTTGTAAATATTTGATCACCTACATATGTTCAACATAGTTAAAGTACTTTTCTAATGATATAGAAATTGTTCAAATCGCTCAAGTAGTTTCGGGCCTGTCGTAGTCAAACAAACAAATCTAATACAATATTAGTATAGATAACTGGAATAATTTTTTATTCTCATTTACCATTTATTAAAGCACATTACCCTTATTTTGAACCTGTATCCATCGTATATACACGCACGTACACGTTAAATATATCCAAACTGCGGCACTTATCGTCATAATATCGCATTAAGGTTTAGTTATATTTATATTTTTTACCTTTCCAATCGTAATAAAATATTAAAAAAAAATATTCTAGTAAAAATCTCTAACTACTAACTAAAGCTCCAGTATTATATCCATTTGTGTGTACCTTTTTCCATTTCTTATTTCGGTGAATTCAAAGCGTGTGTAGCAGGTAACGGGTAAAAAAAATATTAAAACAATGCACAAAGTAAAAGCAGGGTGTGAAAAAGTTGAACAAAAACACTCTAGATCTGTAAAAGAGTGTGCCTTTCATGATAAACAGTCGTCGTTAGCCGTTTTTGTACCGCCGGATATCAAGTCGTGGCAAGCTACAGTTTGCACAGGATGAGGCTTGCGGTCTTATTCAATGAAACTTGAGCGGGATATCGTTTAACTATTTCGATCTCCGCTCCTCAACTGTACGGCTTCTTTGCGGATGTTATCACATAACACAGTGACTATTGAGAATTAACTACACACCGGTTATAGCAGAAACATCATATGGGAAGTAGGCTAGTTAAAATATGTCAATGATATTATGAGTATACATTCGGAGTAACGTTTATATATCATTTAATTGTAAAATGGTTTTGTTATATTTGATATTATTACGTGTACATAAGTTTTAAATAAGTAGAGGACATTATTTTGTAAAGTGAGGTATGTCGATTAGGTCGTTTATATGAAAGCTAGTTTAATGTATAAATTGATATAATTATTTCACCTGGTAGTTGTTGTTTCGAAGGAATTCGATGTAGTTTGGCCCATAAATATATTGCGTAGTCAATATGAATCATCAATTATGATTTTTTTTAAATTTAATTGATAGTGTCGTCAAATTTTAATAGAGAATTAATATATATATATATATATATATATATATATATATATATATATATATATATATATATATATATATATATATATATATATATATATATATATATATATATATATTTATTTACCTTAATACCTATATCATTGTAAGTAAATATAAAAGACTATCGATATTATTAATATTACGTGGGTCGGATTGACGTTATTTCGTGCTTAAAATGGGTGAACGATATCCTAAACTAACCTTTATAACAATAAATATAAGTAGTTTAATAAGTAGTTTAAAAATCATAGATACCTACGTGATTCACATGTACCTATCACAATGTTTTTACCAAATAAAATGTATATTTTTTCGTAAATATGTTTAATGAACAGACGTACTTTTTTACTGTTTTATTATAATTAAGAATAGTAAGTACCCTTATTTTAATTTTATAATATTTAATTTCTTTACAGTAAAACAAAGAGGCTTTACGCCGATATAGAAACTACGCAAAGGATTTCAACACAGCTTTTACTACTAGACGAAAAGGTTGATCATACTATGTTAAAAGCGATAATATCAAATATTTGTGATGTGATGTAAAAACAAAATTTTATGTCCTTACATGACTAAACTAGAAGTAGGAAATGACGGAATACCAATTTTAAGAAAAAAATAATAAAACGACTTTAATTTTAAATGGCATCAACAGTACAAAACATCTTAGAATTTTTGAAGAATTTTATAAATTATTATTAAATAACCACGGATTAGAAAAACTGGTCTTAAACTTTCTAACACAAATATTTATTTTTAGTTTGCCTTTTTATATCCATCTCCGTTTGATATAAATTGTAATTAGCTCATGGAAATGCTATACTTTATTTGCCCGCATATAGCAGCTTTTACGGCTTGATTTCAAAACAGTGCGTGTTGAGTGGTGAACTATCTCTATGTCTGGCCAGAGGAATGACAATGGAACCCACGACAATCGGTTTAAATTCATAAAGAATTAATGTCGCTCAACATGGGCGGACTCTTATATTTAATTCCTATCATATGAAATAAAATGTCACTAACCAAAGTCCTATTAAAAAAAAGCAATTTGTTTACCAGACCGGAGGTCTACGGACGACGGGGACACCGACGTCCGATAATTGAAACAAACTGACTTGATTACTTTTCGTGTTTAAATCCTATCAATTTGTTAATGACGAGGTTCTAATTGTCATGTGTTGCCATTGCATAAACCATAATCCATGTAAATAGAATTAAATAATTTAAATAATGATAACATGTTTGTTTACATGTCGTCGGAGAAGTTTATTGTTTGAAATATGGAAAATATTTTTGTTATGTATATTGTACTGTTTCAACAGAGATCCATGATAATGGATACAAATTTTGTGTATAATTATCACAACAATGGTCGGAGTATTTTTTAAAAATAATTTCCATTTTTATTTTACTGATCGAGAAGTGTCAATAGCACAGGTCCATGTATTGCGGTCTGGCTGGTAATGAAATTTAGAAGGTAAAACTTTGTCCACCATAATTATTCTTTGGCTTTAATCCATTTTAAGCTAATTAATTGGATCATTTGATAGCGTAAATTTATGACTATTTTTATGGTAAAGAAATCAACAAACATATTAATTTCGGTTTGAATATTCAATTTAAAATTCGTATTACTGCCGGTAACAGAATTAACGGTGCCTCAGCTGCATTTGTGAGACGGTGAAATGTGCTTGGAGATGGGATCTCTTCTGAGGATCTGAACTGCGCGTCAGTTTAACTGATCAAATCCGCAACGAAGAGATACTCAGAATGGCATTTACAAGCGAGGATGTCACAGTGAGATTAAAGAATAATGAAGGTGGTTTGGGCACGTCAAGAGAATAAGTGATAAAAGAATGGTAAAATATATATAAGCCTCGGTTGACCTTCGAAAACTAAGTGTCGAAGATATTGGAAGGTCACGTAAAAAGCACGAGGACCCCTCGGAGGGCATGTATGAAGAGATTAATTACAGTGGACGAGGCGAAGGAGGTATGTACGTTTGGCGTTCCGTTTACTCGGGCTTCCAAGCTAAGGATAAGCGTGAAGCGTAAATAAATAAATATTTATTTAAATTGTATTACAACGTTTATATCCTAAAATTTCTAATTAAATAAATTATTAATTTAGTATTTTTTTTTGGTTAAGAAGATAAACTCAATTCATAATTTCTCTGAAAAAGTTGCTTCTAACACATTTAAATATTTTCGTACATTTCAGCTCTGCTCACCATCCGTAGCTCATTTTACTATAGTAGGTAGTGGCTGTTAAAATTTGACACAAATCGCAGAATTATAAATAATGCATATAAAACTTGACGTTTGTTTACATGTTGACATCGATGCTACGTCACAAGTACTAGTGTTATTATTTTAGGTTCACGCTGTAACCCTTATATAACAGCGTAAGCGGAGGAATCCCAGAGCGATACTCTGTTCCTCGCTTTTCGCTTTAAGACATTTTACATTGCGTCTTGATTGACAGAACTTAACGTTGCGCTTTGTCTTGTTACCAGATCGAGGAGAATGAAAATAATACATTTTCCCTGAGTTTATAGTCAGGCGCTGTCAGTGCGCCATGGTGACAGATTTAAAGTCAATAATAAAATATCGAAAATTGTTGTTGAAATGTTGTCAAATAGCCTATTATAGAATCTATCAAGTCGTATCTTTGTGGTGTCGATGAAAACAAAAAACATCAACGATATCTCAGTTTGAAATTAACATCGATGAAAATAGGGCTTCTTCTTCTTCTTTATTTTGAATTGTTTTTACTTTTGAACGAAATATGAATTTTAAATTATACTACTATATTTAACTTCATATAAAACTTTGAAATGGTGAAACAATTCAATTACGCGCTTTGTACAATCTTGTGCGTTTTAAATGTTGTTGTGAATTCGTTGTGGTGACTTTCTTTTTTATATTAAGTAGTCGACCTGTTATTTAAACCCTATTTTTTAGACAAAACATCCAAATTCAACTGATTTGTAACTGCTCCACCGACTACAAATAATGCCAGTTGACTGTAACGTTAGTACGTTAGTTAGAAGCAACTGGGACGGAGTGCTCAAGGTTTTTCTCTAAATTTTAAAGAACAGAATGTTTCACATATTATATGAAAATTGTATTATTCAATAGGTACTTATGTTTTCGTTTTACTTTAAACATTGTTAGCTAGTTATAAAAAAATATTTTATAAGAGTGAAAATGGTTATATTTTATTATAGTAATGGAGCTTTACCTACCTATATGTATATTTAGTCTGCACTGAAGATCACATGTACGTTTGTCAGTTTGAAATGAATGATCCCAATACTCCTTTAGATACATCATTGTAATTCGTACATCATACGATTTACTCTAACACCTCCTTAAAAGGACTGTGAAGCCCTTATATCTGTTTAGTTCTCTAATTATGGTGTTTCATAAGTAAAGAACTGAACTGACTGTAAGATTATGGCATGGCATATAAATAACAACACTGTTATTGGTTTTACCTACTTTCCAGCTAGGCCCCAAATTCGCGCGCTCAAGGGCCTCAACATGTTCTAAGACGGCTTGGTACATATGCATTACGTATGTAAGGTTAGGCTAGATGATGATTTTTAGATGTAAGTATTATTCATAGTGTAATTATAAATATATTAATACTAGCCGCTACCCGGCTTCCAACACGCAACTTGTGTGTTATATATAGGTATATTATTATTATTATTATTATTATTAATTCCTCATCATAAATCATCCCCTACATCAAGCAATAAATTATTTAATATATAATTTTTAATAATTATATAATTTTTACTGTAAAATGGGTCATTTTACCATGAGTTAAAAGGGTTGCTGAGGTACCTGAAGATGCTACTGCTAGCGTTATTTTACCACTACTTCTAACTTTAGATAATATCAAATGTATTAAAAAAGTTTTTCCAGTTCAAGTGCATCAATAAAAAATATTACTCCTTCTAAAGTGTCTACCCTATTCATAATTTCATCGTAAGTTCTTTTTTGGTCTACATTAATTTTCAATTCATTTTCTTTTCCATGCCATCAGTGTCATAATTTGTTTCGGCTAGATATTATCTGTTTATCTAAAAATTATCATTAATATTATAATATAATATAATTATCATTAATATTATATTATAATATAACTGATTATTTATAGGTTCTGATCTTTATTTATTTTACATATTGCGTAAGATAAACAATAATATTAATGTTTAATAACTTACGTTACGTAATTTTGTCCTTTAATCCTATATATGTATCATACAATAAATAAAAAAAAATCAATTTAAATAGATTTTATTAAGTTAATTAAATAGATTTACATTTTTACTTAGTTATAAATAAGTCAGATTAGATAATCTTGTTTTGACTGTTTAATACAATGTGATACATTTGACAGAGGCCTTTAATAAATGAAAAAGAAACCTAACCTATAAACAATTGGTACGCGTTAAAAACAATTGACGCTAATGGAATAAAAAAAATTAATGGCTGCAATTTTACTGTTTCTTCATTATACTTACACCCAAATTCTGATTTATAATTGATTTAAAAAGTAGCCTATATTTTAAGAGACAGCATCTTGTATATATATAAAAAATATATCTCAATCAAAAAAGTGGTCGATTAGTTAAAAATTCTAAAAAGGGTAGAGGGATAGTAAGAGTGGGTCATAAAAATGATATTTGGCACATTATCCGCGAAAAATTACCATGTACAGACAGAGCCTACAGATTTATATTTTAGTATAGAGTATAGAGATAGATAGATATAGAATTATAGATATTGATTATTAAGTCACGCTAGAAAAAGTTACAACTGAAACCTATTAGTTAATAAAAATACGCTCGTTCTAATCTTCTAAGATCTGCATTGAAGCCGGGGTTATTGGATTCTTGCCTACCGGGAACGTCTACGAGTATACCGTAACACCCTTTTTTAAAATGAATTAGAGCTCTTTGTAATATCATAGCGACTGATTTTTAATGAACTTACTGAATTCGTGTTCCTGCTCGACAATTCTCTTAGTCAAGACGAAAAAAAGAACTCGAAAATGTGTAATTAATATAGATGGTAGGAATATAAAATATTCATCAAAATCTAAATATACTTTACTCAATTAGAACATTACAAACACTTTTAAATCGTAAATTTACATTTAAGTGTCAGTAGAGTCAGTCTTATAGGAAGAACAAACAACAATTACTCCTTTGAAATATCATTTACAAATTATTTATAGTAATCATGGACATCGAAAGTAATTAATTCCATGCACAACTAACTATCATTATAATATTTCTTTGATATATTAAAACGCTTTATTGAATAAAATATTTTTAACTTTTACTTTAAATTGTTCGATTGGAAGGTCTGATCCTTTGTGAAATTTGTTTATACATAAGTATAGCTTGTGCCATGAATGATTTGTTAATCTCTTAAAACCCACCACTAAGAGTTACCAGCTTATTTTTATTTCTTGTACTTATACCGTAACTATCGGTGTGTTTAAATAATTTTTACTATTTTTACGCACAATCAAAATATTATTAAAGAAGTACCGTAAGAATTCCCGTTTTATTAAAGATTTATCGCAGTGAATACCGAGCTCTCATGCCGTAAATAGCTCGCACTGCTGTTTTTTAGATTATAAATATTGACTCAATATCAGTAGCGTTGCCCAATAGCAATGAAAATAACTTAAGTAAACGAGTCGAGCAGTATCAATTTCTTAAGGTGTCTCATTTTTTAACAGCCTAAACGGCGGAGTTCAGTCTACTCGCAAGCGAAGTCAGGTGGGGACTGAAGTTTTTAATCTAGGGTTAATTCTAGAAAAACCGCGGAATTATTGAAATATAAAATTTCATTATTGAGCTTAAGATAAAAAGGGTACGGTACCTAAGACTACCGATCACCTTATTGGCAAGATTACGGAAAGGCGCACGTGAACTTGATTTGTCGAGTTCAATATCTAATATCTACACAATTAATATGCCGTGGATTCGCCGTGTTGTAGAGAGGAACTAAGAGCAGTGCCTAGGACTTGCGACTCAGGTGTAGGTTAGGCCCGTTAGGCCCCTTTGAAAGGAGCATTAACGCTCGCCTCTGCTGTCCAAGCTGCACTCTCTTTACCTAACCTAATTCGGACAAATTAACTCTGAATCTATTCCTGGACAGTTCGTAAGTATATTATACAAAATCGAATTCTAATTCTCGTAATCGTGAAGATAAAGGACCTCCTACTCGACAGTAATTAGCAATCGAAAGACAAAACCAGTCACATTCAAATAAAAAATATATAATTATTTTTTTAAATAAAACTTACTTTTTCAATCTATTTTTTGTAGTTGACTCGAGAAACTCGAGAAATCCAAGTCGGGAATTCTCGTGCCTCCAGAAACAAAAAAGGTCGAGAAATCAGAAACACTAATGGTAACAAAGCAGAAACCCTTTGATCTTACACAACTGTATGTTTAATTGAAACTTTCTTAGATCTTTGTGTTATGTTGGATGAAACATTTAAAATAAGCGATATAGATTAGTTAAGTAGTTAGATAGGCATCTAATTGAAAGTTGAAGTCATTTGTATTAGTAAAGTAAATTCTGTTTTATAAATTTAAATATGTGAATAATATAGTTATTGATGTATGATAACAAGGAAACCGACTTCCATTTGACCGGTGTTTTTAGCTTTTTAAGCTATATTGTAAGCATGTAAACCTTGTTTTATTCATAATTACAGAAAATTGTAGGGTTCACTTTTTCGGACTAAAACATCGGTATTCTATAATGCTATATGCTTTACTAAATTTTCTTTGGTAAAATATCTCTCGACTTATAATCGAATCATCAATTCGATGAAAAAACGTTGATAGACACGCCGGTGACACGACTCGGTTGGCGTGAATCAAATCGAGAACCACGCCGCGCCGTGCCACATTACTTGTAACAAATATGAATAAACGACCGTTATTGAACGCTAAATTCTCAACGTAGATTTACTGTAAAATCTATTTTTATCTTATTCATAACATGCACTGTGCACATGTTCATAATATACATTATAAACACAAATTATTTAAGGTTCATACTTATTTTTAAATAAGTTAACATAATACTAACATACTAGCGACATGCTCGCGATTTCGCCCGCTTTTAAATATACACCTACAACATCACATTGCAATGTATCGATTTTTTCAAATTTACATATTTTAGAATCATTCTGTAATATGTGTAAATCTTATATGCGTTGTATTTTTTATATGCAATATTATATACGTTGTATTTTTTATATGCAATATGTTTGTCCGTGGACCGTCGTAGTGTCTGCACGGTCCTCGGACAAAAATATCTAAATATCTGCCTGTAAACGCGACGGTTTGTTTGTTCGATTCCAACTCGTGCAGAATTAATTATTTATATTTTCTTCGCTCTGCCAACAAGGTAAAGTGCGGTGTTGAGTTCCACTACTCAACACGCAATGCTTCTAATGGCGGAAAGTGGCGACCGGAGTTTCTTAACACTAGGTTCCTTCCACCTACGGTTCCCTCTGCCTTTCATGCTATGTGCGGGATACAGCGTGAAGCTAAATAAATATATGTAATAAACATGTGTAAGCACTCTATTCTAGTTTATTACATTATAGCGTGCATAAAAAACATAAGATCCACTCACTTTCCACAATTTAATAAGCAAAAGGAATAATCCAAATCATTCCAATACTATTTATTTTTAATATACACCGCCACTCCTTGGCTAATCATGACAAATGTACACTCTACTTTCTATTTTCAACATCGCCAATGTTTAAAATAATATAGATACACTTTTTTTTTACTTTTTCTTTTAAATAATGGTCATAATTAATAAAAAGATAAATAATTTATTCGACAAAAGCTATTATATAACTTAGCTTCCCTTGGAGTAATCGACGTAATTTAAATGCGCGTTTAAATTTTTATTTTTCCTTCGGAAACCTCATGACCGCGTCTAGGCTTTAAGCTATTATCGTGTCAAAATTCATTCCTTCTATTTAGTAGACATCAGTAATCAAAGTAATTAGAATTTGTTGGTTTTTAATTTTTTTACCAAAAATTTGCCATACTGAAATTCATCAATTTTTGTCCAATCTTAATAGCTTAACTAAGCTAGTCTGTAGAGATATTTTAATATATATCGACATTCGAAATAAGTACAAATCAAAAGATACACAATATCTTAAACCCAGATTCTTAAACACTTAATATTGGTTTTCTTAAATAATTTTAATTTATAAGAAAGATGATGCCAATAGAGGGCATTTTATCAAAAATTAAAAAAATATTTTCTTATCGCTAGCTGATATAGTGAGTGACATCTTCGTTAATATTTTTGTAATTTTTTTATATTATCAAATTTATTTTTAAAACATCTACTACCGTTAGCCACTGTACTACTCGTTAGTAAGATTTTAATGCAATTACGTTTATTTGCGACATTATTTAACCGTCTCCGTTTTTTATATTTATTTCGAAATCTGCATTGCAATGCACGATAAAAAATTATTTAGGTTTCTAAGCTATTACTATGCCAAATCTAACTCACTTTACTAACTCACTTTGTTTTCAGTAGTTATCAGTTATCAAAGTAATACTATAATAAACTTTATCACTATTTGATTTTTTTTCGGGTACTGCATGGAATACCCGGTTAAAACCATTTTTATGCAGATCATGACTGTAAGCTATTCCTATACCAAAATCCATTCATTTTTGACTAGTAGATATTGCGTGTTTGGAAGCCAAATAAGCAGACTGATAGGTAGATTGACAGACTTATATATTTAATACACATCTATTGTCCCGTAGAGTCGCAACTTATGATTTGTCAATTATAATTTGAAAACAACACACCGACAATAATAAATATAACAATAAAAAGAATGACCTAAATTGTTCCATCGGTTCACGGTATATATATATATATATATATATATATATATATATATATATATATATATATATATATATATATATATATATATATATATATATATATATATATATATATATATATATATATATATATATATATATATATATATATATATATATTATATATATATATATATATATATATATATGTATATATATATATATATATATATATATATATATATATATATATATATATATATATATATATATATATATATATAGATATATATATATATATATATATATATATATATATATATATATATATATATATATATATATATATATATATATATATATATATATATATATATATATATATATATATATATATATATATATATATATATATATATATATATATATATATATATATATATATATATATATATATATATATATATATATATATATATATATACATATATATCTTCTTCTTCTTCTTAGCATTAGTCCCGGCTTTTGCCAGGGTCTGCCTTCCGACTGAGCCTACTCCACTTTGCACGGTCTTTAACATCCTCAGTGGATAATTTATTGGCTCTCATGTCTTGTGTCACGACATCCAGCCATCGCTTCCTTGGGCGTCCGGGTGGTCTAACTCCATGGACAGGACAGACATGTCAAGGCACTTCCTTCCGACATAGTTCTCAGATCGGCGCATAACATGGCCATACCATCTCAGGCGACGCTCTTGGAGCTTATCCACTACGTCACGGACCCCAAGACTACCTCGAATGAATGTGTTGCGTATGCGGTCGGACCGCGTCACGCCACACATCCATCTCAGGAGCTTCACGTCACGGAGATGAAGATGCTGAGTGTGCCGAGATAATGTTGGCCAACATTCGCTGCCGTATATAAGAACAGGTCGGATAATGCTCTTGTATATCAGTCCCTTGAGCTTGGGCGGTATTCTGCTATCGCAGACCACACCAGTGACCTCCCGCCATTTGGCCCAGGCAGCGTTTATACGGGCATGGATGTCGTGGTCGATGCCTCCAGACTCATGCATAACGGCTCCAAGGTACCTGAACTTCTCCGACTTAACGGCTGGCTCAGGCCCGATATGGATGGTGCTCGAGTCCGGGCTCCCACAAGCCATGTACTCGGTCTTCGACACATTCAGTTTGAGACCACCGTTTTCAAGCGCACCCTTCCAGGCGTTCACTTTACGCTCCAGCATCAGTCGGTTCTCATCGATGAGTACTATGTCATCGGCATACATCATCAGCCACGGAGGCTGGCATTGGATGTCAGCCGAGACAGTATCCAGCACTACAATGAATAAGAACGGACTAAGAGCTGAGCCCTGGTGAACCCCTACTGTAATCGGGAAGGGCTTGGTGTCGCCAACAGCGGTCCTAACCACTGAAGCGGAGTCGTTGTACATATCTCTGATAACCTCAATATAGGCTTCAGGGATCCCCTTGGATCGCAATGCCCACCAGATACACTGACGTGGCACACAGTCAAAGGCCTTCTGCAGGTCCAAAAAGGCCACATGCAGAGCTCTCCTTTTTTCCCTGTAAGCCTCCATCAAAGTTCTGAGGGCAAAAATGGCATCCATAGTGCCTGATCCTGATTGAAACCCATACTGAGACTCAGAGACAGTACATTCTTGGCGGAGCCTGAGGCCGATCATGCGCTCGAAGAGCTTCATGGTGTGGCTCATAATCTTAATGCCCCTATAACTACCGCAATCTTGAACACTGCCCCTTCCTTTGTAAATAGGGATAATAAAGCTCTGCCGCCACTGATGTGGCATCTTTCCAGTATTCAAGATACGGTTAAACAGGTCAGTAAGTATAAGCACACCAAGAGAGCCCAACGATTTCCACGCCTCGATTGGGATGTCGTCAGGTCCTACCGCTTTTCCGTTCTTCATGCGTCGAAGACAATTACGAGTTTCGTCACGGGTTATTGGAGCAACAAGTCCGAGGTTAGGAGATAATTCAGGAGGAAGACTACAAGACTGCTGAGTGTTCAGCAGCTCCTTAAAGTAGCTTCTCCATCTCTCCTTCACAGAGGCATGACTACAAAGCAACGTGCCCCGAGAATCTCTGACGCAAAGACATTTTGTAATATCCTGCGTCGCTTTATCTCGAGCACGAGCCAGTTTGTATATGAGCTTCTGCCCCTCCACAGTTTCAAGTTTATCGTACAATGGCGACAAACTTTCTCTGCGGGCTCTGGCTACAGCTCTTTTGCTGGCCCGTTTCGCTGCAATGTACTCCAGTCTGTCTTCAGGAGAGTTGGAATGCTGCCACTCTTTAAACGCAGCCTTCTTTTCCTGAATCACCCCCTGCACCTGGTCATTCCACCACCATGTCTCCCTGTCGATGACACGCCCACCCTTAGTAACACCAAGAAGTCGCTTGCCCGCCGCAATGATTGCTGAATGAGCTCGATCCCATGCAGTCTGAGCGGTCTCGGTGTTTTTTTTTTTTTTTTTTTTTTTTTTTTTTTTAAATGAAACTACTTCCACAGACTTTGCGTCCGTGCCCTTTTTTGCTTTTATTTTAATTTTTATTAACAGAGCATAACAATTCTCAAGAGGTTTCTTATAAACAGTGGTTAAACTTATGCTAAAAACGTGAGTCCTTCTATGTATAATTTTATTATGTATTATTTACTTTTGGTGTTAATTACGTACATATGTATCTTTATATAAATTTAAGTGATTTAATCCCCGTACAATTGCCATATTTCGCGGTCTCGGTGTTAGTCAGTAGATTCTGACTCTCCACCTCCGCCAAAAAGTCGGTCTGCATCGGCCCATTCAACAACCACCACTTAAGTCTAGGCTTGCGTTTCTCGGCTACTTTCTTTTTCGGGGTAACATTATAGTCCATGACAAGGAGGCGATGTTGGGCCGTCAGGCTTTCGCCGGGAATGACCTTACAGTTGGTCACCCTGCCTGTATGACACCGTCTAGTCAGCAAATAATCAATTTGAGTTGAGTGGGACCCGTTCTTATACGTTATAAGGTGCTGATATATATATATATATATATATATATATATATATATATATATATATATATATATATATATATATATATATATATATATATATATATATATATATATATATATATATATATATATATATATATATATATATATATATATAATATATATATATATATATATATATATATAATTAATACGTTCAATGTTTCAGTAAATAAAGCTTCTCATCTTTTTGAGACAAACACGTTAAGCATATAAATCAGTTATTGATCATATTCCGTATCGTAACTAGTCTACCAACTGCCACATCATTTGACATGTTCACATGGGCTATATTTTATATAAAAAATAGGGATCCCTTATAAAAATGCAATAATATAATCCAAGGTGTGAAAAATATTGTCAGAAAAATCTGTTATCGCGTGCGCTGCGGAAGCTATTGATGATAGAACAAAACGTATCAATATCTACAATATTCACCTTGCTAATTAATCATCGTGTAGTTGAAGCGGGCGAAGCTTCAGGCGGGTCGCTAGCTATTTAGATAAACTGCAATATTAATATCAAATTTATTAAATCTATTACATTAATAATTCATATATGAATGTGTGCAAAGAATACTTATATCTGTTCTAGATTAAGATATTGTATTATTATTCTTGTATTTTCTTAAAATAAGCATGTACCTTTTATATAAGATAAATCAAGTAAAATATAATAATTGAAAACTCCCTTATCCGGATGGAGAAGGCATGGATATGCCTTAGTTCTGAGGTAAAGATAGAGATAATAAATAGTTTGTTATAGTCAATATTAATTCTATATAATCAAAAGTGATATAATTAAAGTAGATGATAAGAAGACAAAACAATTATAAATTAAAAAGAGACCAAAGAAGACAAAAAAGACCAAGTGTACAGACACTTGGTCTTTTTTGTAGAGTTAATTATATTTCAATAAAAAAAAGTCAAATAATACAAGCTCATAATTTCTATTGTGTAATATTTGCAGAACAATAAAGTGAAAAGTTATGATTTATCATAACATCATTTATTATTACTTAAGTTAGTAATGAATATAAAATTCAATAAGTGTTCCTATATACTTAGATTTATAAAATATCAAGGTGTCAGTGCTCTTCCATTCTGATCACGGAATGCCAACACGTTAATTTTCGCAAAACCATTCCACGAAGTGCTGTGTTATAAAAATTCGAAACTCGCTACCGCAGAAATTGTATTACAATTTTACGTACCAAATTTATATCATATTATATATTAAAAAAAATAATAAAAATATAAATGTATATCATATTATATCATAATAGACCTACATAATAAAGTTTGCAGATTATACAGTCATACTACTATGTTCGTATTTTATCTTTTATGTCATAAAACGTCGGTTAGCGTTACTGACTGGCTTATAGACAATGCACACCTGAAACTACAGTATCTAAAAACTGTAATTGGACAGATTCCTTGAAGGAAGTACCTGTATTTAAGCACTAACACAAGATTTCTTGAGGGTTTCCCCATAGGAACAGGAAAAACAGAATGTAACTTTTTGATATTTACATAGAAATAAAATTATCCCCGAGGATATAGGTCTTTCGTCATCCATAGATCGGATACTTTCCTTTACTCTCGAAGCATAACACGCGTAATACTGCTAGAACTTACGGTTCCGTGGAAAACGAATATCCCTGAAAATCATAACTTGGAACTTACTTAGGAACTGAATTGTATGCGGTTGAAGTAGGAGCGAGAGGTATAACAGCGAAATCTTTGCTTTAAACCTACACTTCGGTCGCATGTCCCAAGCTGCTCGCTGCTCTGAGCTTCTCATCCTATAACGTGGTAGTTTCTACTCTTCTCTTTTAAATAAACAGCCTACATGTTTCGGAAATATATAAAGTAAAATCTTAAAAAATATATATATTTTGACGAGACAAGGTAGTTCTCTCTGTCGCTCCTGCGTATAATCTAGTATTTTCCATTCTATAATTTCCATTTAAATACGCTTTTATTATATCTAGGTCTACGCGTAAACTATGTGACATTAAGCTAGTCTGATGATAGAGCCCCAAGATGAGAGACAACACCCTGGAGTAGTTAGATTTACCTAAAATTTTGTTGACCTGACTAATGACTGGAACTGTAATGTGGCTGATGGAACCCTTGAAAGCCTACTGGAAAACACAATGCGATTGAGTTCTTTAGATTAGTTATTTAGCCCCAACATATGCAGTTAATGGACTGTGTTTTTAGTTTTTGAAGCTGTAATAATTTACTAATGTTTGTTATGTTTACTAATGAAGGTTAAGTAAAGTAAAAATGAATCATCATCCATGATGTGCCACGATGGTAATCCATATATACTATCCAAATATATGTATTTATATATATTTATAATTCAAATTGGATTGAGGTATATGTATGCAGGTATGAGATGCAAAAATACTCTTAGCTTATTAAGAAATCAAAACAAGTGCAATAAATTGTAGGCCTAACAAATTCACTACATTTAAGTGAACTAAAGTAATTTTTATGATTAATATTCATTCACATTGTTAAGTTATTTGTTCAAGAAACATCAACAGTTCTGACTATATATATTCAGTACTGAGTTTGAGGTACAACCAAGAAGCTTACCAAGATTTTATTGATTAACAATATACTCGTATTGTACATAAGATTACGTGGTTCACCACAATTTTTTATACAACAGTGAAGACACACGGATCTTACCTTAACATGTTGATCAAATAAGTATTAATAATAACAACGTGACAAGTAGTAAGTAATTTGTGTAATGAATTACCATTGTGCTTCAGAAAATATCCTTTAGGTAGTCTTTTATTTGATACGACAGTCTAGACTATTATATCTCGCAAACGTTATCCAGTTAACTGTTCAAAATTTTATTGGTGACAATTTCAAATTGATTTAATTAAAACTATGTTCAAAAGTTATTAGTGTCTTTCTTTCTTTTTACCCCTGAAAGTCATATATTTATAGTCCTGAATGTGCTTGTATATTATGTGCAAAATATCAATCTTTTAACTCTATTGCACTTAAATAGACAATCAAAAGTGCAGTGTTAAACACTATCTTTACATTAAATATAATGTAAGGCACTTTATATTGGTAGAATTAATAAAATTAAAAAAAATACATGTATTTACGTATTTATTGTATATAGGTATATAATATGTAAATAGTATGTAAGTACTTATATATAATTTTTAATAAAATTAAAATACCATTTATTTATTTATTCGTAATATATATTATTAAAATATATATATTTTAAATAAGAAATAAATAGAACAAGGTATGTGCAATGTGCATAGCGATAGTTGAAGTCGAGCAAGCGGTATTGGGCGACAGGCGTCAGGCGGCAGGCAGCAGGAGCCGTGCGGGCGAGCGGAGCACGTGAGCCGGGGACCATTCATGTGAGGGCGGCGGCCTGCGCGCGCACCGATCAATACCGACCGCGGCGGGCATGGGGCAGTGCCCGGCCCGCCGTGCGACCTCTCGCACGCCTTCACGCTACGCACCAGCGCCCTCCGCGTCGGACCCATGACCGCCCTCCACAGATGACGGAGCCCCACGGCCGGACCACAGGACAGCAGACACCTACCCGCTCCAAGCACCCGCACCGCGCTCCTGAACTGGGACAAGGTACAGGCTACGGAAATCGATACACCACGGCACCGCAGCAGATCCGTGACCGAGACGCTGAGAACAAGGGCTCTCATGATTGCTTGTCACTTCATTACCTATGCTACTACTTCATCCATGTGGTATCTTGTGCATGAATTGTTAATCGTGAAAATCTGCTATAATATTAAAATTAATAATAGATAATCACTTGTCACTTACTAAAAAAAATGCAGCAATACTGAATAGATTGGTAGATTTACTAATTTACATATTATGAACATTTCATAGAGTTTTTCAGAGAAAGTTAAGTGTAGTATAGTTTATGACGTATAGCTTAAAGCCCCTTTTAAAAACTATTATACACGTTTTCTATTATTACTGTTCTATATATCTTATTATGTGTATTGTAAAGGTACATCGGACTACTATAATATTTAAAAAAAATCAAAAATGTGTCAACGATAAATTATATATTTATAGAAAAGTTATGTATAATTAAATATTGTATAAATATAGAAAGGTAATCTAAAAATTACATAACATTAAAAATAATAATAGTATTAGGAGTAATTAAAAAAGATCCATGTCAAAGTAAGTAAAAAGGAGCACAGTAATTCAAATATTATAATAAAAATCTAATAATTCGCTATTCTTAAGAAGCATAACAGCTTACATTTTCATAGAGACTCGAAATAGAGATACATATAATAATGCGTATGTCTGGCACATGTATGGAGTTTTATGTATATAGGTACTATATGAAAATAGCTTATTGTACTTAATTCATATATGTACTCGTGACAATGGTCTAAGAGTGAAGTGTATGGAATAACGTCAAACTAGGCTGTCGAGTAAATGGGTTGTCGCATAACTAACTGGGTAGCGGCATACTCCGCAAAATGCAGTAGCAGTGTGAAAATAAAAAAATATATATTATAGTGATGTGACACAGACTCGAGGTACCTCAATCTAAAAATAAAAACATAAAGTTTTGCTTAGTTCATATCTAAACATACTTTACATATAAAAAAAGGACATTTTAATCACATTTAAAAGTTTTGCGTGAGTTATTTTTTATATAGTTATGCATCCGGAGTTGGTTGGTGTTGGTAAGCGAGGCAAGCAACTATTAAATATATAAAATTATTTATATATTTCAGGTTCACCGGTCTCATATACAAAAAAACATTTAACTTTATTTTTTTAAACAGATCATTTGTAATTTAAGCCATAAAACTTTGTAGGCTATTTCGCCGAGTCTAAGGCCGATTTTCATAAAAGCAGTCCACCAAAACAAGTCAAAAGTACCTTATAAAACCACGTAATATCAAAATCGATAAGTTGATTACATCAACACGAACATTTGTAGAGGGCAAGAGTTAAACTATATGGGAAATATTTACAAGAATATCGTGATGTAGTGCAATTATTGCGCCGTAGAATATAGTCCAAGGACATTTTGAATGTTTATTCAGGTATAACATTGGGGCATGCATTTACTATTGAGTGGTTACGGTAGGGGCGCGTTTAAAGAGTAAGTACGACGAGTTCTTGATGCTTTTAGTAAAGAAATTTGTGGGGCAAGTATTTTTTTTATATACAGTTTACCCTTATTGTTTTGCACCATGGAGGGTGTGGAAGACGGTAGACTATCCGCAATCAATCTTAGTTTTTGTTATGTAGAGCTTACAATGTTAATTAATACTGAAAAATATTTTATGTTAATATTATTCAAAAAAATATTTTTCTTTTAAACATTTACAATTTTGTATAACTTTTTTATTGTTTTTTTAATACGGAGCTGAATAAGAATAATCTTGTGATACTAGTCAGATAAAGTATCACAAAATCATAACTATCATATATTTTTTATGGTTTCATGTCGTATCCCGTATATACCAGGGTAGACGTAGTAATAAAACTCTCCGTTTCCAACTTTTCGTTTTCCGCTTTCAATCTTGGGGACATTTCGACTTGACGATTCTCTCGAGTGGTGATAGAACCCACAACAGTCGACGTTTTACAGTCAAACATTGTGCCGCTGCGCTACTACACATTAATATTTTTTTTATTAAATCTATATCTCGAAGTCAGATACAAAAACAAAGTTATTTCAAAAAAAAATATAGTTAAATATAGTGTTTATGAACGTCCGAGACTTTTTTAAAGAGTATAGATGAAACGAAAATTAAAAAAAATAAAACCGTTTTGAATTGGCTAGTTAAAAATTAAACACCGGATGCTACACAGCATACAATGCCTATGTAATGTATTGGAACATATTGTTGTGTTTTTATTACACTGATTAAAACTTATAAATGATAGGTTGGTACGATATTCAATAGTTACTTGATATATTTGTATCTCTATATATGAAAATGAAACTACACCAATATAAATATTTAAATTATTTATCTTTTTATTTAAACAAATAGGTATATTTTTATTTTCGACAATAATCAGATTAATATAATGGCAAAAGGTTCCCTAAATTTTTATTTCTCTGTATTTTTGAAACGTAATATTCATTAAATCCACATAGACAAACACACGTGTAAATTTAAATTGATCTATATTTTAATATATACGTTATTAATGTTTTTTTTTATATTTTATATTGGTGGATTTTAAATTAAAATAAACAAATTGTTTGTATTCCCCAAGGTGATGCACCGAGAATGAGTCGCCGCGCGCGGCCGTGACATGGGAGCGCAGGCATGGGCTGGCGCGCCGAGCAAACGCCGCACATCGCCGCCGGCCTGCTCCTCTTGCTGCTAGTCTACTTGCCGGGTAAATTATATATATGCTTATACTTTATTTGTTATTAATATCAGTGTTTATACTCAGGGTATAGGGTATACATTTATACAGGGTATAGGGTTTTGCATTACTATATTGTGTTAATAAAATATTTATTTCTTATATGTACCAAACATGAGTACGCGTCGCAAAACGGTCACTAAAATATTTTGTTATTTGTATGCTTATTACAAAATTAACCCGGTTATATTATCCGATATAGATTGCAGTATTCAGTCCATTGAAAATGTTTATTTGCACAATTTTGAATATTTTTTGTACATATAGAATAAAATACTAATTAAAAAAATATATAATATGTGACTGACTGTAACGCGACGGTTCGATTCCCATTCGGGAAGAATAGATTTTCCTTTTCCTCGCTCTGTTAACAAGACAAAACGTTGTCGAAAGGCGCAAAGCGGGGTATAATATCATATATATATGTACATATATTTACATCACCCACTATTAATATATTTTTAACATCTTCTGAACCAAGGGGCTGGTGAGGGTAAACGTTAATTAGCATTTCGTGCTCACATATTATTTACTTTATATTTATAATACTTTTGTTTGTGTACAATAAAGTACAATAAATACATAAATATGCAACCAATAAAGTTATCATAAACAAAGTTTGTTAATGAATTTGAATTGTAACTTTTAAGAAGCAATTGTGTAAATAGATTGACCCACGAGTTGGTACAGTGTAACCAGGTCATATTCGAGACACGTTAAAATATATAATTCTTTTTGGTTTTTTGCCATACGTTCGGTACCAATTTTGTGGGGTATAAAAACTAAGGTTTATTACAGTAGCCAACCTATTACAGTAACTTGTCACCAAGATCACCAAGATGCTGTCCACATCACAGCAATCCTGGGGGAGAGCGTCGTGTTCAATTGCCAGGTGGACTTCCCCGAAGACATCCCCGTGCCGTATGTCTTGCAGTGGGAGAAGAAGGTAGGCGAAACGGTACGACGGCCAACACTCCACTCTTACAATACAACGCTGCTCATCTATCGTGTGTGTGTTTCTGTTCAGTAAAGGTCGGCTCGTCCCCGCGACGCGCCCCGCAGAATGTAAAGTATATCTCGTGCTTGTGTCTACTTCGACACTTCGTATCGTCCCGTGCTAGTGGTCAGCGGGAGCCGCGGGCCGGGGGTTCGCCCCGCCACCCCCGCCCCGCGACACCCCCACGCACGCCTTTTATGTAAATGCCTCTTCAGCGTATTGCCTCTTATTTGACTCGTCGCCCACCGACGCAGTCACCGAACGGCTAGCACCACAGTGATAAAGGCCTGCAAAACGAGTCCGAGAGAGCAGCAGACCCCCGTTAGATAATGAAACAAACACACACTTCCACATGTTATACCTTCGTTTACAAACTTTTTTTTTCAATATTATAATAAATTTTATTTTGGGTGCACCGATTCATCTTTCCAAGATAGTATGGAGAGCACGTTGTAGCTTACACGGCTGACACGGGGCACGCGCACTCCCTCGCGCACTGGCGGCGGTTCTGTCTGTTTCTCTCTTCCTGTGGCTGTGGGATTCGCCCACATACTTTCCGCAAAATTAGTTTAACGTAAATAATGTAATCATTATAATTCAATCCATATAAACTAAATGCATGCTGTAGTTTTTGTGTTTCTTATTTTTATGTTCTGCACGCTTATATGGTCTTGTTCGTGTAATTAAGGAGTTGTTACTGTAAATCTTATTAAGAATTCTTTGGACGAATTCTAATAAAATGCGATTGAAATAATATATAACTTTTCATCTGTAAAGATCGTAATTTAAGTTGTTATCATCGCATGCTTTTCTACTGCAGTTAATTTATGTAGTTAGTCATTGTCTTGTGACATCTATACACTTGATTGTTACGAGATAAGGTTACATGTATGTGAGTTGATGCTACGCAGAAGCAAAACAGTAGTGTAGGGAACGTATGTATGTTGTGCGTCAAGTCAATCGAAGTAGTTGTTGGAGCTGCCGCGCCAAATGAGGGGCATCTACTAACATATTTGTTGAATACAGGGACAGGACATCCCTATCTACATCTGGTATGAGAGTTACCCAACACACAGCGGAGAGGGCTACGAAGGCAGGGTCTCGCGAGTGGCTCCGGATTCGCCATACGGCGCTGCCAGCCTCAATCTCACTAATATTAGAGAATCTGATCAGGTAATCGTTATTTTTATATGATTATCAATTTGTTTACGCTACTTCTTGTATTGCTCATGACACGCCCCGTCACCTAAAACAATATAATATCTTAACTATAATATTTTTATTACAAGGGCTGGTACGAGTGTAAGGTCGTGTTCCTTAATCGATCGCCAAATCAGCATAAAAATGGAACGTGGTTTCACCTCGACGTACACGCGCCACCACGCTTCTCCATCACACCGGAAGACATTATATACGTCAATTTAGGTTCGAATCGTTATAATATATGATTATTAACTTACTATCTACTAAGAGAAAAAGTATATAAATATTAATACTATTATTAATAGTTATGTAGGTAAAATTAAATTAAAATATTTCTTGTACATATTTTTTTAAAACGATCCATCCAGCTCAAGTGCAACTGACATACCGAGGTGTCTGTACGAATTTTATAATTGTAGGTCAACGTAAAGTACAATTTACAAAAGTTGACAAACTTAAGATTCTCATGACATGGTAGTGACATTTTCATTCGACGATTCAAAAGTACTTATAAAAGTATATTTGAATAAAGAGTATTTTGAATTGGAATTCGAGGCGTCTGTACAAATTTCGTTTGAAATGAACAAAGGACATGTATAAGCTTGTAATGGTTTTTTTGATGTTATACATATAAATTACCAATATTCACATTTTTTTCTTTATTAGTACAGTAA
Source organism: Dione juno (assembly GCA_037127375.1). Taxonomy (NCBI): domain Eukaryota; kingdom Metazoa; phylum Arthropoda; class Insecta; order Lepidoptera; family Nymphalidae; genus Dione; species Dione juno. The sequence continues at coordinate 7,864,592 of JAXRJS010000014.1, read as the reverse complement.
CTTCTCACGTCTTGTCAAATTTTATAATTGTAATTTGAGTTCAACACGAAGTACCTCATAGGTTTTGATTGTGTGGTGAATTTAATACAATTTATGGGCAAAACGAAGCATAAGCGCTCTTATCTTATGATTGATTTGACTTAGAATTTAATTTTTTCGGTGCTCCAAGACACTATAGACCTGGATGTTTGCTATAAATTTCTGCTTGATGACACTAAGCAATCTTAAGAATAAAAGCCTTGACAGACGTACATACAAACAAGTTTTCCATATGGTCCTTTATAGGTACGATACCCCAAATGTAGTTTAATTAACGACGAAATTATATGATTATTTTCCTTGTATTATCACGTAATTCAGAAAGATACTTTTAATGATTATGAACAACTAGACGGCTTAAGGACATTCATTTGTAAAAAATAACAGGTGATGCCATAATACTCAACTGTCAAGCGGAAGGCACACCAACGCCTGAAATTTTGTGGTTCAAAGACGCGAACCCCGTAGAACCGTCGGGCACTGTGGGTATCTTTAACGATGGCACGGAACTCCGAATAAGCAATATTCGACACGAAGACATAGGCGACTACACATGCATCGCGAGAAATGGGGAAGGACAAGTATCACACACGGCCCGAGTGATTATTGCTGGCGGAGCTGTCATTACCGTAAGTGGAGACGTAAACACATTCTAACTAAAATTTTACTATATTTTTTATATAACATAAACATGCAGTATAGTATTTATCGAGCCTCTACTTACCCTTAGATGCCGCCAACGAATCAGACAAAGTTAGAAGGGGAGAAAGTACAGTTTTCTTGTGAAGCAAAAGCTTTACCGGGCAATGTTACCGTTAAATGGTTCCGCGAAGGCGCCCCTGTGGCGGAGGTGGCAGCGTTAGAGACGCGCGTCACGATTCGAAGGGATGGAGCTTTAGTTATAAATCCTGTAGCCGCAGACGACTCCGGCCAATATTTATGCGAAGTATCCAATGGCATTGGTGATCCACAAAGTGCTTCCGCTTACCTAAATGTGGAATGTGAGTAATTTGGTTTTATTTAACAAAAAACACATTATTATAATATTTTATACTAAGTACATTGCTTTAATATATTTCAAATAGATGTTACTATATCATGTCACGTAATTCATTGTGGTTAAAACACTGTTAATCTTAATGTGCCTATCGTTAATTTGGTCACATCACTCTGGGCAGTTCTTTTAACAGCCGCAATTTGCGTTATATTTTGTTTATGATAAGCCGACTGCCAATGTAGCTCGATTTACCCAGACATATCACGATTGACGCAATGCAAAGACATAGCTACATAGACATAGCGTGAAATAGCTTTATTAGTTTTAATTACTGACGTTATTCGAAAATATGATTATTACTCAATAAATTTCGTTGTTTCGTAAAGGCTCTTTATGAAACCATCTTTTAAATGTACACAATACATTTAGAATATAGAAACACATAATTAGATAATTACATGTTAAATATATTGTGAAATAAAAAAATGTTATAATATTCTCGCCTTGTAATTTGCAAATAAATTTTCAGATCCCGCCAAAGTGACATTTACGCCGACCGTACAATACCTCCCGTTCCGCTTGGCAGGCGTAGTACAATGCTACATAAAAGCGAACCCGCCTCTTCAATATGTGACGTGGACGAAGGACAAAAGACTGTTGGAGCCTTATCAGACGAAAGACATAGTGATCATGAACAATGGCTCACTCCTGTTTACACGCGTCAATCAGAATCATCAGGGTCGGTACACTTGTACGCCGTACAATGCGCAAGGCACGCAGGGCTCTTCAGGTAATATCGCAGTTAAATAGCAGAACACAATTCCGGGAACAATTTTGTATTTTTATATTATTATATAACTGGACGAGGCTTAGATAAGATTTCAAAGTACATGAGAGTACTTCAAGATGAGTATCATTAAAACTTTAATAGTAAAATAGAACGAGTAGAATGAAAACAAAATAATTAAAAAAATTCATTTTATTAAATACAAAGCTGAATATTGGAGTGAAGTACTATGAGAATAATAAATAAAGCAAATTTAAACTAAAAGTAATTAATTAAAGCAATTGTTATTGTGCAGAATGTTGAGGTGGTACAAAATGATCCAACTTAGGGTAAGAAGCTATAAAAGGGGTTTATGAACACTTTTTCTTTAATTTACAATATTTTAGCAGTACCTATGCGTCATCAACCATAATGACGTAGGTGATTTAATAAGGTGTGTACACTTTTGTGACAATCATGGTGTTAATCATAGCGGTTTTTTTTAATTGTGATGTGTAGTTTTTCAGGTGTAATTTTACCGCATCATTTATAAATAAAGATCAAGCTTATATAATAGTCACCTTTGTCTTTTATATAAATAGATAAGATCATGGTTGTATATGTAATGACTAATATTTTATATTAATTATGATGAATTATTAATGCATTTAAGTTATAATTAATTATGTATATAATACCACATTAAATACCAAAATTATTTTTATGCACTTGTACTATATTTATATTTAAAGTTAGGTAACATTTTGTAACACTTATCACACTTACATTTTTTTATATGCGGTGTTTACTTTTGGGCGGTAGTGCATTAAATGTTTTTGTCAATAAAACTAATTTATTGTGCTGATAATAATGTAACAAGCAATTAATAAATATGTAAATATCCAATTATTTAGGTATTTATTAAACACGGTTGGAAGTTTGTCTGCCTACTTATGGCAAGGTTAATATGACTAAAAAGGGATCGCTTTGCTCCCATTTTCCCTTGTTTCCTGTTTTCAAATACTGCAATAAAGGATGTACATAATAGTATAGTTCCATTTTTTATTTGCAACAAAAACTGATACATACACGTACTATTATATAATATATACATAAATTTAAGCTACATAATGTCAAATAATTGGTTATTTAAGATTGAACACAGTAATTTCTTTGTATAACGGATTGACCATAAGACCACGACATTCGCTTAAAATATGCTTAATCTTTATGCTGCTATTGGATCACTACCTTGAGGGATAATTTTGTACCACGTTAAAAAATACTTAAAGAAAACATACAAGTGATCTGACCACTATGACCACCATGCGTTCTCATCTAGCTGTGTCGAAATTCTTATATGCCACCTTCCTGTACTTTTCTTATTAACAAATTTTTATTGTCATTATTTTTATATTGTCCAGGTCCAATGGAAGTTTTGGTTCGAAAACCACCAGTGTTCACAGTGGAACCAGAGCCTTTATATCAGAGAAAGGTAAAAATATGGCATATTTAGTAATACAAAATATAATACTAATAGGTTTGTTCGTTCTATATAGGCGAATAAAATATTATCGGTCTTTTGTTTCATAACTTTATTAAAACGCCATTATTGAACTGACTTAAATTTTTATACATTATTGATGTATTTTTTATAACAAAAACTTATGAAAAAATATATCATTATATCTAAATTATTTTTGAAATATTTAGCGTCATCATGATACGGTTTATATAACACTGACATCGTCGAATTCGTCTCGTTACTGCACATGAAGCGATAAGCGCGATCATGTATTTATTTATTTAAAATACGTATATGTAAATATTTACCACCTAGATTTTATTTTATCAATATCAATGTTTATTAGATTTTGTAATTTGTATCTACTTCAATTTTCTGGATTAAAATTTAGAACTTGTATATTGTTACTAGCATTGTGTTGTTCCACACTAATGATAGAAATTATATAAAAACATTTAAGTGGTCTGACTACTAAGCCATACCTTCAACTTGCTTGCTTGCTTGCTCGCGGACCACAGATGTCAAATTGCTAATAATAGTGCAGTATTCACAGTCCAAATCTAGAGTTAAATTTCATTCAATATTGACATAAAGTGGTCCCCGGCCAAGAAGGAATTGGGAACTCTGGCTATTGACATATAGCAATGACTTATTAATTTCAATTCAGGTAGGTGAATCAGTAGAGATGCATTGCGAGGCGCAAGAGGCCGAAGGCACGCAGCGGCCGAGCGTAGTGTGGCGTCGGCGCGACGGCCTGCCGCTACAGAAGAGCCGCGTGCGAGCGCTCGGCGGCAACGTTACTATAGACACACTGCGCAGGCAGGACTTTGGGATCTATCAGTGCGTCGCGTCCAATGAGGTGATTTTTGTTTACTTTTTTTAAATTCCGCTCAAAAGAAGAAAAAAAGGGACCCAGTCTGTCTGTCAAGAACTTTCTCATTTTTCTCAAGGTCGCGAGGGGGTGTAAAGCTAAAATTAATATCAAATACCTAGGTCTTACAGTCCCTTGAAGCACAAAAAAATATTAACTTCTAAGTCAACTCAATCAAAAGATTGTGTTTCATTTTTGCCGCATATTGTATGGGTTACCTATAGATTATAGGTTAATCTCTTGACCGATAACCTAGAATTATTAAAATTGGCAATTAGTGAGAACTTATAGTACATATAAAGGGGAAAATGCAACAAATCTGTAATTTATAGGTTGAGCACAGAAAATCTTATAACTTGGTTGGTTCGGAACCTTCGGCGCGTTAGTCCGACTCGCACTTAACTGTGTTTTTTTTTGAGACTCATGTGACTTTGTAACTCTTTCTATAACAGTTAAAGATAAAATTCCTTTTGTCCCCGCTCCCATACGAATTTCGAAACACCATATCTTAGTGGTCCCCTACACTCTATTTATTTAACTGTACGTTCTCTGTCAGCAAGTGCGTAGCTGAAGAGTTTATTTTAATAAATATTGAGTATGTGTGTTGAGTATGCATAATAAATATTGAGTTGGTAGCTATATTGATTGTGAAATTATATTATTTATCAAAATTATTTTATTATTAAGGATATAGGATTATAGGATAATATTATTAAGTATCCTTAGCCTAGCTATCTATATTCAGCTGTTTTAGGTGGAGGCAAAACGACGTCTGATATTGTTACATTTTTATTGAGAAGTTAGTCTTTGTCCTAAATACAAACTGCCAACGGATTTTAATTACCCTTTTAAATGTCTAAATTTATATTAGAATGATATGGATTTAAATTGCTTTAAAATAATAACAAAACATCTTTCAAAGTTAAACGTTGAAATTATTTATCATATTCAAATAGTGTGTAAAGCTTTTATTTTAGTTGACTGTATACAAAAAAATTATCCTTATACATTTCTGTTGTTTGATCTTAACAAACTTATTATTTAGAAATTACTGTTGAATCTCAGGTGGCTACAATAGTGGCAGATACGCAATTAGTGATCGAAGGTACACAGCCGCACGCGCCATACAATGTATCAGGCACGGCTACAGAATTCCAAGTAACGTTACGCTGGCAACCCGGTTATGCTGGGGGCCCTGACTACAAGCAGGATTACACCATCTGGTACAGAGAAGCTGGGTATTCAGAATGGACGAAGGTTCCTGTTACCCCCTCTGGTGCTACCTCTGTAAGTATTTGAATACTTGAGAACATTGAGTTACACAATTTAAATGAATTCTTTAACCGGATTAATCGCATATATTTACGAATTAGCGATGAGAGGACATTTCGAACACTTTGCAGTAGTCCGCAGGAATGAGTGTTTAATTATTAAAGAGTTAACTTTAAACGTGATTAATCCGGTTAAAAGAGAAATTGTATTATATTCGATTTTTTTTTCTATTAGGCGAAAGTCCGTTTATAAATTATTCCTTATTATATAAAGGTTATATGTTATATGTATAGGTAACAATAAATCGGCTTCAACCTGGGACCACGTATGAATTTCAAGTAAATAGCAAAAACACGATTGGTGAAGGAATGATGAGCAAAGCAATTACGATTAGGACACTTGGTAAGAACACTAACTATGTAAAACAAAAGTTTGGCTACGTAGTAATTTTTATTAACAAAACTAACAAATTTACAGTAGAAGCCATACTAACACGTAACGAAAATACCTAACATTTTTGTAGATGTAGGAGCCAAACCGAAGGCAGCTCCCACTGCTGCAGGACCAGTCGATGAGAAGATATTTCAGAATGCACCTGAGGGATCTGGTACTTAAATATTTACTAATATTTTAAATAGCATTAGCCTTCTTAAATTTTAAATTTGCCTTTCTTTGAAAGTGAATATCTGAATTGTATTTTAAGTATATTATTTTGACTTAGGTCCGAAATCAGGTCCACCCAGGAACCTAACAGTGACGGAGGTGCACAATGGGTTTCTCATAACGTGGCAGGCTCCGCTTGAACGAGCGCATTTAGTACAGTACTACACGATAAAGTACCGCACAGACGCGCAATGGAAAACGCTCAACCGAGGGCAAATACGGCCTGAGGAAAGTAGTTATTTAGGTATTCACATTTGTTTTACTTGTTCACACTTTTTCTAGCATTAGGGGAAATATAAAGGGGGCGGGATGTTCAAGTGGGTATTAATTATGGGTCGTCCGTACGTAGGTCGTACGTTGTTTATTATATTTTAATTAAAAAGAAGAAGTTATGCAACTTTACTGGAGGAGATAGGAAAATTTCACCGACCCACCACTTGGGGGGTATGGAGGGTCAAAAATTGCGTCAAGTAATGCTTGAACGGTCCCGTAGTAAAGTAGAGAGTCTACAGGTTACTACAGTCTAGAGGCTTAAATTCTGATACTTAATTCACAATTACTTCTTTTCGGTGTATTTTCACACACTGAAAGACTACTAGAATCATTTATAATTTAAGAAGATATAGCCAATTTTACTTACATATAATATAAAAATATAATAGAATAAAAACAGCAATTAATTGCTATTGAAATAAATGCTTAAACAGTAACAAACTTAGTAACAGTACCTAATATTTTTTTTTTTATTTTAGTAAAAAACCTAGTGGGCGGAAGAACATATTACTTCCGTGTGTTAGCGAATTCAGCTACTAGTTACGAGAGTTCCGAGGAGGTGAAGTTCCCGGTGCCGGCGCGGGTGAAGCACAAAGCTATAACGGCGGGTGTCGTCGGCGGTATCCTGTTCTTCATCGTCGCCATCATCCTGTCCGTGTGCGCTGTTAAGATATGCAACAAGCGCAAACGACGCAAGCAGGAGAAAGGTAAGCCTTGACGAGCGGCCGCCGTCCCGCTGTCCGTCGCGCCTCCACACTCTATTAGTGCGGACTGGTGACTACTCTTTTGGTGACCTTAGTACGAAAAAAATCTCTTTGAAGGAAAGAGTACGCGTTTACCATATTGTCGATACCGAAGCGAGCACCGCCGCGTTTTGTCATTTGTTTATTTTGTCATCCATAACATTATATATCTATGACTGTATTACGCGCGCACTATGTTCATTATTTATTAATGCATGTCATTTTATTTGTTGACTATATACACACATTATAAATTAAAATTTTATTGTTTTGTTAAATCAATTTTTATTTGACTTAATCATATTGAAGTGGATAGAATTATTTTGATTGATATTAAGTAAGATACTTTTAAATTTTAGTACAACAGAGTGTGTCGATATCTCAAGATAATAAAATCAGGCGCAATTTAATCGTTAGCAATAGGCAGCGTCTTTTTACAAGCTGTCACCATTACATCCATCACTTGTTCTTTTTAAATATAAAATAACATATTAAGGTTCTTGTTGAAATAAAAATTATTTTATGCTTTTATACGAATGCTTGCTGTTGCCTACTTCGACATGCTTTGCTTTTAACAATAATGTGCTATGTGTGGTTTGGTTTTAGTGTTTTTGAGATCTGATAGCTTTACACGTAGGTACCCCAATTGGGTGTGTTATGCTTATAAAACGAATGCAATAGATTTATAATAATTAATTATCCATTCAATAAGCTTAGTTTAATGGATTATATATTTATTACATACAGACAGACATATTAATTACTTCCAGTCATACAGGTTCTCTTGAATTGAATATTTTTATAAACATAAGGATATTATTTTTCATACTGAGTACTTTAACGTGTCTATAAAAAAATATTTATATATATAGCATTAAAATATATTAAAATAACATTTCGTTCTAAGAAGCTTACAACAAGTGTTGCTCCTTTTTTCTTCACATAATTATGCCTTATTTTTAAATAACAATGTTTCTACCAAGCTTAAATATATAACCAGAAACTCATTCATTTCTAAAACATGCTCCCACTATCTATGTTCGGCTTTAATATATAATTTATTCGCTTAATAAACAATATTTCCTTATTTTTTTATTATTCTATTTTATTTTATACAACTAATATACGAGTATATCTAATATAACTGGAAAAGACTACTTTTCATTTACGAATTATTATAAAACGAAGTAACAATTAAATAATCTTCGAATATTTCTTTAATATAATAGATATTTCTTTATAAAACATTGTGTTTGAATAATTTAGTAAAGTAGTCGTTTCTTGTGTCTGACGCTTTCAAATTGACAATATGGTGTGTGGTACTGTCGGTGAGAGGGTTTTAGAGGTGATGGTTCTGGCGGCGGCGGGCGGCGGGTGGCGGCCGCGTGCGTCTGTGAACTACCCACCGACACTACGTTAATGTATAGAAATTATTCGGTTGCAGCATACAACATGGTAGCCGCGCGACTCACAGACCTTCGCGCCGCAGACAGCACTCAAGTGCCTTTTAAAAAGTAAGCTAACTTTTTAATTTTATTTTACTTATATTTTTTCTATTCTATATCAAAGCCCCTGTATATGTTAACTACTATATAAGTATTAGCTATAGTTTATATTTTAAAGTAAGGCCGCTGTGATGCAATGGCACAGCGTCTAATTGCCAACGTGCCGGTCGTGGCATCGATTCTCACTCAGGGAGAGGTAGCGAAGAAATAAAAATCTAAAATAACACACTCAGCACGCAAACTTTCGAAAATTGGGCAGATAGTGGAGAAGGAAATTTAATGTAAAGACACGTCGTCCGTTTACAGTAGATTTCCTCTTCCAGCTGCTTTTATAATAACTTCAAATTTGTATTAGGTCCTTACATATGAAACTGGCGTTTTATATGAGAGGAACAAAAAGTCGAATATTTTTTAATATAATATATTTATTTAATCAAAGTATAGACCATTGTTATTTATGCACTTTTGCGACCACATAGGTTTATTTCATTGATCCCTTTATTAAAAAACCATTCGGATGGGTATTCATAAAATCTTTGAAGGCGATCTGGACTGCCCCATCGGAGTAGAATATTTTCCCTTGCAAGAAATTATCCAAATTCCGAAAAAAAATGGTAATATATTGTAGCAAGGTCCCGGGAATACGGTGGATGTCTTAAACAATCCAATTGAAGCTCTTCTAATTTGGTAACCGTCTGTTGTGCAGTGTGTGTCTTGTCGTTGTCGTGAAGCAGCAGTGGCGTAGAGCGATTGACTAGTCTCGATTGTTTAGCAGCTAAGTTTTCTTGGGATTCCTAAGCAAAGAGGAGAAATTTGTGATTAAGGTGGCCAGTACGACAAAACATCAATTTCATATGTAAGGACCTAACATGGGATACAACGTGAAGTTAAAAAAATATTGGTCAAGTGAAAGTACCCGCGCAGCGAAAGTTTCGTACCAACTTCATGATTGTATTGTATCAGCACAAAGTACAATTTATAAACATCGATATACCTAACTTTGCAGTCGTATGCACTCATTTTGTATGAAATGAACTACACGTGTACATTGCCAAATTTTAGATTTATTTGTTTAGGTTTACTGTAAGGTGTAACACCTTGCTAAATTTTAAAGTTGTAGATCCTTGCCAAATTTCAGCGGGAAGTACCCTATATTTTTTACAAGGCGGACAGACAGAAACATAGATGGACAACAAAGTAATCCTATAAGGGCTTTATTTTTTTCTTTTAAGATAAGGAAACCTAAAAAGGGTAGTTCTATCGAGACATGTTTTCATTTAATACATGTACATACGTTGTTTGTCTTTTACCTTATCTATTTAGTATTAATATAATATTTATAAATGATGACATTGTAATATAGTTATATACCTAATGGTTTATTTCACAAAGCTATTTACAAAATTTTACTTTCCACGCTGCTGAAAATAGGAAATCAGGTAAGGATACAAACTCGGAGCTCCAAATCATAACTAAGTATATTCAATTAGGATCAAATAATTACAATACTTTGTTTTCTTTTTTAGATTTAGAGAAAGCGGAATATCAAGTATAGTCCATTGTTTGCGGTTTACGGCCAACTGGATCTGGCCGGCGTCGCGGTGCGGCGGCGAAACCCGGCGCTGGGGACGCGTGCGGCGCGTATTCGCGGCCGGCACCTCGCTCGCGTCCTCTCCCCCGCCCTCGCCCGCGCCCTCAGCCACGCCTTCTGCCGTGCCTTCCGCCGCGCCCTCCCTGGCACCCTCCTCCTCCGACGACGGTGGGTTCCTCCCGCGGCTGCGCGTCCCGCTCAGTCCTCCTGCCGCGCCGCCGCTCTTCCGAGCCTCCTCACCAGCGCTGGCGCTCCACTGGCCGCCCTGGCCGCCGTGGCCCATGTGGGCGCCCGCTTGGACCCCCTGGTCACCACTTCACATCTCGGACCTAAGCTCTGTGCCCTTCCCGAGCTCAGCGGACGGCTCCTTCCCTACGCCACCATCGTTCCGCTCGCGCCCGCTCGTCGCGTCGCTGGAACCACCGCAGACGCGTTTCTGTGCTTTCAACCGCCCTAGATCCCGCCCTATGTCGCGTCACGCTCGTCCGAGGCCCATAGTCGAAACCTCGGCGCCGCCCCCACACGAAGCTTCTCCGGAGAGCAGATCCTCCTCTAGTGGATTCGGAAGCAAGAATGCATCCTCTCAACACAACCGCAGCAGTCGCACGGGCAGTCTGGCGGAGTGGCGGCCGCCGCCCTACAGGCCGCCCCCGCCGGCTCCGACCGGCGCGGGTGGGAGCGGTGGTGGAGGCGCGGGCCCGAGCGAGGCGGCCGACGCGGGCTCCGTTGACGTCCACTACGAGTGGGACCGCGCCACGCGCACGCCCACGCCGTCGACGCCAGAGCGCACGAGGACGCGCGGGGGCGCGGGCGCGGTCGGGGGCTCAGGCGGCGGTGACGACGTGGAGGCGCGCGTGCGGGCCATGAAGGAGGAGTTCCTGGAGTTTCGCAAGCGGCAGGCGCTGCGGCGGCGATCGCCGGAGCCGCTGGCCCCCGCCGAGACCGTCTGCTAACATAAACTTAACCTTACTTAAGCGAGTCAACGATGGACCGCGGCGACAGGCGGGGCGACTCATTTGTTATTGTTTATATGTTTTTTTATATAAAAGTACACTCCCCTACATTCATTTTTTAAGTCAATTTAATAAAAGACTAACGACGCGTAGGTTGTATGTACAATTGTAATTATTATATACTTATTTATTTAAGTAGTTTTAGTGAAGATTTAATTTATATAATTTAAGGAGCAGCGGCCATCGTTGCCTCGTTTCTAAAACAACTATTTTAGTTCACCTTTATCATAGAGTTAATATCCCACCTCGGTCGCCAGTCTCGCTGGGGCTATATCTACTTACTATATTAAATATAATTTAGACACGATTTCAGTCATAAGTTCGACTGGAGTAGTAACTTAATGTACATACGTACGTGTATATGTGGATGCAGTGGCGTGCTGCAATCGCACTGGCTGCTTTCCAATAACAAAATAATGTCAATTAACGATTCGAGGTAATTGTAACGTTTTCATTTTAATCTGAACTGCTTCATTGTGATATAAAATTGCTATTTGTAATTTTAAGCGATCATATCGACAACTTGCGAATCGTCATCGAACGCTTGATTTCTGTACTGAAAATGTATGAGTGGCATATACCACTAGTGGCCACGAGCCGAGCGACGCGGGGCGGCGGTGCGCTGTGCTAGAGGCAGGCAGGCAGTGCGAGCTCACGTTCACCTAAACGCTTTAGGTATGAGCGGGGAAGCATCCACAAAACCGCTCATACCAATATTATATTGTAGTTATTATTAACTAATTACGTACAATTAAAAGTTAGTGAGACTCCGCGCACTCGACGCGGACGTCCCGAGCGAGGGGCGGCCGCGTCGGGCGCGCGCCCTCGTATTATATACACACAAATAATCTTAGTTAGACTTAGGATTATATATAGATCGAGCAAGGACCGTTATGACTGTTTTACGTTTAGGAAGGAGATTCTTTTTTTTTCAAGTACAAATTTATATTTTTATTCGTTATGTACCTCCTTTGTTTATTTTACTGTACATATGTAAAAACATATTAGATATTATATTATACACTTATTTATTTAGGTATTACGTGAACGGGGTTCTAATGAACTAAGCCAGTAAATGTGAGGCACTAGTATAATTTTATTTAGTGTTATTATAAAAAAATTACTTCTTACACTAATTATACAGAACGTAACCAAGTGGCACAAACGCTATAAAAGGTGCTCTATCAAATTGTGCATATTCTGACCAATCCAATATCGATATTCAATAAGTTTGCCGATAATATATCTTGGATTTTCCACAAAGCGGCGTCTTTTTGTATTCATCGTTGAATTTAGAAGGAGAAGCAAAAGCATATTTTACTCAATGCCTAAGTAGCACGACCACTCGGTTTCTTAAGCGATCCCACCTGTGAACCTAAAATATTATTTATTGTTCAGTCACGTACGAAGACTGTCGTTAGTTTTATTAGCATTATTTACAAACTAAACTAAACGTTTGATATTCCTTGCATGCATGAGTTTTACACAATTTTGTATATCTTTTTTTGGGGAAATGTTTCGAAATTTTCAATATCGTTAAGAACCTCCTAAAATATAAGTATAAAATGTACGCTTTAAAGAAATTGAAGTTAAATTACTCATACAAATAGATAGGTAGTATATTAAGGTGTAGTGTATGTTCGTGTGGAGCGGATGTGCGGAGTGCGCGTGCGCGTGCGCGAGACGTCAGTCATCACTCGGGTCACCCGTCACTGCCGGTCGATAGATTAAGCTGCGAAATATCGTCACTTCAGTCTTCAGTAGATACACTTAACTCGTTTCGATTGTTTTCGACGTGCATAGCGTTACATTTAGGTCGTTACTCGTTAGTATCAACTACTTGTGCAATAAATTATCCCATTGTTTATTACGATTGGTATGCTGATATGCTCGGTGATTTCGAATGACCAACTGAACGAGGCACCCGCGGAGAGGGCCATTGGTTTTAAATCGAGGTCATTTTGGCAAAACCGAAGTATGTATTGTAATCGTTTTAGTAATAACTTTTTAATTTTATTGTTATTTGATATGTTTAATGTTGCAGTTGATGTTGTTTTCTATTTGTGACAGTAAGTTGTTTCTATTGCAAGTGGTCTATGGGTTATATTTAGTTTGTTTGCAATACGTTATAATATGCACTCCCCGCGCTGTTGAAAGCAATTTCACACTGAAGGTATTTTGTAGTTACGTGAATATGAAACAAAAGTAAGAATCGATATAGCTCAAACCATGTGATATCTAGTCTCCATTATGAATAAACCTTCCCGATCGTAATATATTAAAATATTGTAGTAATCAAGTATCGAAATCAATTTATTACACGGTTGAATAATTTAGAACTTGGTTTTAGAAGAAATTTTGAATTTTTATTTACAATTAAGTACATTATAATTCTTTATTTGAATGCAAAAATTTTAAAAATTATAAGTAAAGCACGAAGTCAGTTGACATTTTCTATAGACTAAAATGAAAAAGATAGCAATATATTAGATTAATAATAACTTTTATCGTATATATCAGTTTATATAAAAATGTATGAGAGTAATTTATGTGCACATTGGCAAAATATAATGTGGTGAAACAGGGGCACCCATGTTACAAACGTAAGGCACAATATCTCAGCACAATAAGTGACAATTTCTTTTCAAAATTCAACATACGTATATAAACCTCTAGCACTTTTAAAAGTTACTTCAGCGAAATCGATACCTATGTAAATAAGTATAGTTCGCCTCGGTGGAAACGAGCCATTTGCACATGCCACAATTTTGTAACTTGATATCCTTAATTTTGTTTTTAGAATATTTTTAGTTATAAGTGTTGAGATCAGTGTTTACTGTGTAAGCACGCAAAGGATTCAATTCAAAAAATAAAAATACAATAAATAAACGTTGCTATGATTTAATTTGTGTCTTATTTAGAAACCTTATATAAAAAATTTAAATTATATTTGTATAATTTTGAAATGAGCAAGTATTTTTTACAGGTTATATAATAATAACAATAAATAAAGCTTGTTGTTGTTAAATATGTAGATAATCGCAATTCGTTATATACAAAAGTAATAAACATATTTCAAATAGCTTATACAAAGAAAATTATAACAACAAATTAACATTAAATTTAATTAAAATAGAATTGTAACATTTTATACCTAAATCCGTTTTCGCTGCACTGACCTAACAGACCCGAGACCTGCAGAGGAGGCCCTCCAAAAAATCCTATTTTTTCTGACTCTTGCTAATTGTGGCAGTTACTTCCTGCCACTGCTCCTATGTCTTTTTGTCATCGAGTATATGATCTGCCTCTAATCCGAGTACCCGGTGGACCCTTCCATTTCACACAACGAAATGGTTGAAACAAAAAAATGAAGTCAGTCGCTATTTTGATTATGTCTGAGCGAGATCTGTTTCTGCATCTACTTGACTGAAGTGATGATCTACTTGATCAATTTTTTATTCCTTCTAGTTCCTTAAATGCTTCTTTCATGCTTCTTGTATTTACTAAATGTCTCGTTATTATTTTCTTTCTGTAGCTTTCGTAACATGTTAATTTTTTTTATTTGTATCTCTGATGACAGACAGTAAGTTCTAATATTACATATCTAGCAAAATGTCCAGCTCATTTGTATTTCGTAGTCGTTGCAAAATGAAGGGCGTCTATAATCTTTGATATATTTCTAATATCGGTGGCTTTTTTATCGTTTAATTATGGCGCTTACACAAAATTTAAAGTATTTTATCTTGTACAACTTTTTCAGATGATCTTTATCTTTTTTGGTTTGTAAAGTACGTCATCAGTTCAACTGATAGAAATATTCTAACGTATTTTTTCTATTTTATCTTTTATACCTTAGTCTATAGCAAATCCGATATTCTGACAATAATCAGTTTCCAAGAAATCGTTGTAGGTGTGGATTAAATTTGGTGTATGTTCTTGTAGATTAGAGGCAGTTCTTGTCAAAAGATAAATTGAGACATGCTCTTATTAGTCTATGATCCGACGCGAACGAGAAGG
Organism: Dione juno; assembly: GCA_037127375.1. Taxonomy (NCBI): domain Eukaryota; kingdom Metazoa; phylum Arthropoda; class Insecta; order Lepidoptera; family Nymphalidae; genus Dione; species Dione juno. The sequence continues at coordinate 7,849,317 of JAXRJS010000014.1, read as the reverse complement.
AGATTATAACTTCGTACTTAAAGAAAGACTGTGGCGTTTTGGTTAGAATATAGTCTATTTTGTTCTTCGTTTTTATGTGGGGTTATATCCACGTCCATCTGTTATTACATTTTATGTAAAACATATATTTAATATTATATTCACACTCGTGCTGGATAAGTCGCTCACCGCGTGTACTTCTATTCCCGTATCCGTATTTTCCAGTAACTTCATTTTATGCTTTAGGTTTTCCGATCTTGCCATTAAAGTCTCGCATAGAGATTTCATTTTTGGTTGAGATTAGTTCATGAGCAAGGTTTTCGTAAAAGATATCTACTTCCTAGTCAGATAATTTTTCGTTCAAATAGTTTCAACAGAGATAATCTCTAAAAGATTAGTAATATTTTTATTTATTATCGTACTTTCAACATTTCGTACGTGTGTACTTAACTATTTTTATGTCAATGCCACATCAGCATAAACATAAAGCATTTAAGTCTAGCGGAAGTCATTACTTGATAGGAACCGTACCTACCAATAAAACTACCATTGCATTCATAATTTTTCCATTTTTGCATTGAATTTTTGTCTAACAGCAAAAGTAAGATATGCTATTCTATCAGAAATTAATTTTATTTTTTTTGTATTTTTTAGGTGTGTTTGTTTTGTTGGTATACACAATTTAATATATAAATAAAATAACGATTATAATTATTTTGAAAATATTTTAGAATTTACTGTATTGAGATGTATGTCTGTCGACTATGGCCCGGGTTATGGAACTGATTGGCTATATTTTGTAGACGAATATGGCAAAAATCACATCATGAATTTTTCTTTCATTCCACGTGACACTCACGATATGTTATTCGGTGACGCATATTTTTATTTGTATACCAGGTAAATAAATCCTTTATTAAAGTGTAACCACATAATTCGTTAATATAAGTATTCATATTATAAACTTATCGTCCAAATAGTAATGATAGTAGTGATTATTTACAAAAAAAGTATTGTACCTATATCCTTTCAGACGAAACCCTCACGAACCTGAAGAGATTATCATTCCTCAAAATAATGACACTTTCCATAGTATTCATTTCAATCAATTGAATGACATTAGAGTTGTGACGCACGGGTGGCTTTCTACCGAGAGCTTGAGTTGGTTACAGAACATAAAGAATTCTTTTTTAAGAGAATTTGATTTAAACGTAATAACTGTAGATTGGAGTGAATTATCAAAAAATTTAGTTTACCCGTATGCAGCATTTAGCACCCGCTATGTTGGAAAGAGAGTAGCGCATTTACTTAACACAATTAACAAGAGGTACAACCACACAAATCACATACATTTGATAGGACACAGCCTAGGAGCACAAGTTATGGGCTATGCTGGTATGTTCTTAGACGGAAAAGTTGACCGTGTTACAGGTAACATATCAAAATATATAATAATGATTATCTAAATACTGTCTAAATATTAAAGTTAAATGAATATTGTTTCTAAGGCTTGGATCCTGCACGTCCTCTCTTTGAAATACCAAAGATGCCGCATGATTTCAGTCTAGATGCAGGTGATGCCGAATTTGTCGATATTATTCACACTTGTGGAGGAGTTTACGGTTATAAGGAAAGTTACGGTGATGCCGATTTTTATCCAAACAATGGACGGCCTATGCAACCTGGATGTGATGGTGCTCGGCAAGTAGCTGGTGAGCCTTCGTAAAAATTACTATTACTATTATAAATATATCAAAAAAAAGACAAATCAAGTAGAGGTCCACAGCAATAGCTAATATTTCTTAAGATGCTTAACCGATGTTCTCGTACTTACTTTAATGTAATTTGCATGTATTATATATATATATATATATATATATATATATATATATATATATATATATATATATATATATATATATATATATATATATATATATATATAAGCTTGAACTGCTTTTTTCTTTTTGAATCACCATGTCTATAAAAATAATGAAAACAAATGTACAAAAATGTTATTCTCGCGTAAATCTTGATCCCGTGGGAATTTCTGAATAAATTCCATAAAAGTCGACTCAGATAGAAGAGAAAGAAAGATAGACAACAATTTTAGTAATATTTGTTTCTGTTTTAGTAACGAACAAATACCTATATGCTCTTATTTAAAAACAACAAAACGTTTATTTTGAAATAACAGACTGTTAATTATATTCAATATATAGACCATATTTATTATATAGATATTAGATACATAGATTATCGTTATGGCAAATTAATTACGCTTTTATAATCCTCCTATATCATATTTGCTTAGATTCGTGCAGTCATGGAAGAGCAAATGAATTTTTTGAAGAATCAATTGGATATGTCAAAATTGGCTTTCTAGCTTATCCCTGTGAAAGTTGGGAAAAATTCGAGGATGGTCAATGTATAGAAAATGCTACTTCCATGGGATACCCTGCAAGCATAGAAAGTAGAGGAAATTACTTTCTTCATACAGAATGAATCAAAATTTGCCTAATGGTTTAAGAATTAGTAACTAGTGCAGACAAAATACAATTTACTAACTTAAAAATAAGCAAAGTGATATTTTATTTTATCCCTTTCCGAAAGGACTAAGATAATCCAGTTCAGTTTGTGTGAGTTTAGTGAGAATAAGAATTTTTAGGAAAAAAGAATAGAAATTATAACACATACACACATACATGTATCCATATATGTACATAAAAACTATGTATATACAACAAAAAATATATATGTACATTTTTTATTTTCACTATATCTCCCTAAAGCTACTATTCCTAAATGTTTCCAGATGACTCAATATGTATCAGTTACTAGTTGCCGCCTGCGGCTTGCTTCTATTGCTTGTACAAACACCCCTTGAAGATATAATTTTTAGTATACATTCAATGTACAGAATTGTTTTATAATATTAAGATTAATATTTTGGTTAAAATTTTTATAAAATATATATTATTCTATACAGTAAAATTTCATATACATAAAATATGAATATTTGTATGTAATTTTTTAACTGAACATTGAATTTGGTTCATTTCTAATTGGCATATTTGTTTTTGGTGGGACATTTTTGCCGTCAAGTATTAGTATTATTAGTAATTAATTAATCAAGAATAAAACAAAGCTTTTTTTAATTATTTATTAAATCGAAAATATAACATCATAAATAGTACATATTCAATACATACCAGACTGACAACAACATAAGAACATGTTACACGTTCAAAACTATAATGAAAGCTTTAACAAATATATTCAAAAAAACTAAGACTCATTAACAATCGTAGGAACTATATGTTATAACAATACTTATATATATATATATACATGTCGGGAAAATATCACGAATGTTCACTGCAGCTCTGAAAACAAACAACAAATTGTTAAAATTTATTACACAGACATAAATACTATAATTAGTTCGATAATTGTGTATTCAGATTAAATAAGATTTCTGCATTATGCATCAGTCGGGAAAAGAAGACAAAAATATAGTAATCATCATGTGTAGACCTGTGTACCCATATACAATAAAGTATAAACTAAAATTCTGTACCTACTAATGTTAAAAGCACAATTGTATAAATACTTTACACTGACCTTTATAAGCAATGAGGCAACTCCAATATTATCTGCAACGTGATTAACTTGTATTTTAATTATAATTTTGCCAAACTAAATAAATAGTATAAGTGCGATGATCGTATTAAAAGTACTCTTACATAAAATTCATTAAAATTATTTGTGTATTTGTGTACTCACACATTGTATTGTAGAAACAAGAACAACAAAGAGACAAAGATATATTTGACTTTGTGTATAATTAATAGTCATGTAAGGCTAAAGTCTAGTGTAAATAAATTAAAGTTGAGAAAATAAAATATATTCTTTAGTTTTGTAGATAATTTAAAGCATGACATTTACTAACTCTTAAATCGATCAATCTATACTTCATACAGCGACCTGTTTTATTAATGTTTATGGTTGCTTGTAAAATCGGAGGAGCATTTGTAACCTTTATAAAAATAATTACAACCACTTTTTGTATACAATTATAGAAATACTAAAATAAACGCAATATTAATAATTATTAATACAATGCAAAAACGTGTAGAAGATCAATCATATATGCGCTTGGACACTTGTGATTAAAGTCTTCAAACGTGGGTCCCCGTCGAGGAGACGTCTCCCGCAAGTCCTGCAAATAGCAAATTTAGTTCGTTTAGAAGAAGTTTAGTAAAATAATATTCAACTTCATTAATATTTAAGGAGACGCCGAACTTTCTCATTTTTGTATTTAGTCTTTCTATTCTTTTATCAGTCTGTACTTAAGATACCACTTTAATGTAATTTGATTTTTTTTAAAAACATATTTGGTAACAAGTTATCTTTTTATTTTTTTCAGATGGGCCACCATTAAGCTATCTAACATAATACATCATGTTAAATATACCTGTATGTAGTAATTGGCGTACACAATAGAGTATTTTACTTTAAATTTACTTTTACTTTATCTTCCATGAATATTTGAAACTTGTTAAAGTGGGATAGTGTCACATACACATGATAAGTAACTCGGCAAAAATATCAAGAATAGCTTGCAACCAAACTAAATACTTTTTATTTGCTAAAAATGGTAAAGTTCCAGTCAATTCAGATCATACGTTTTATGCAGCATTATGCATCAGTCGGGAAAAGAAGACAAAAAACTCAAATCATCATAAAATTCTTGAAGGTCTAAGTACATTAAAAAACATTCAAATACAGACTCAAAAACATATATATCATACCTTGCATAGCAAGACCATTCCAATAATCTTCGTGATGTAAGACATTTAAACGACCTGAGAAAATAAAAAATACATTATTAATATAATATATAATAAACATCAACGTTAACTTAACATGCCATAAATTTTAAGGTAAAATATCCTTTCTCGTTTCGCAACAAATAATAATTAATGTTAATCTCATATAATTTATAGTTATTATTAATTTTAGTACAATACGCAGAGATTTGGAGATCTTACCTTTATAAAAATATGAGCCCACATCTAGCTAAATACTGAAACCTGTAAAATACAAACCTAGGTTAGATTGAAATCGAATAACGGATTTAATGTCAAAGTTATTATTAACAGTGACAAATATCTGGATAAAATTAAATGTAATGTGTTAAACAGCTTTCGCATGTGTTTTATTTGAATACAGATGTCAACCATTTTAAAACTTACAATAATTATTAATGAATGCAAATTCATAATAAATTCATAAATTCATAAGTCCTACTAAATAAAATTTTATAAAATATTTAAACTACGCTTTTAACCCGTGAGAAGGCGCGTCGTGAACATTTTGCAACGTGAACACGCAAAAAAGTACTTTTGGCATTGTCATCAATCTAGTACTGCTCTGCATTTTGCTCTTATATTACGTTCTGCTATGCTGGACAACAGTTCCAAAGACTCTGGTCCAAGGGTTTAAAACTTGTAAAATTTAAATAAGATATTTTCGTAATATACACTACAATCAAAAAGAGTAAAAATTCATATTTATTATATGTATAGTTGTATTATAATCATATACGGCAAAAATGATCTAGAAAAGCGTCAACTTTGTGGGAATATGGTTTGCTTGAAACTTTAGGTGCACGGCTGACTTCTCACGGATTAAGGATGCACTATTTTTTTAGAAAACGTACAAATAATTCGTTCTTACTTATAGCTAATTAAAGTTTAATATAATATAGAAAATGCTCAGACCTCTTCAACTCAAATATATAAAATAATAATACTTATAGCGGTAGAAGAATTTGTATCACAAGCAAATGTGATCCCATAATTCCTTTAGTCTTAACATATGTTTTCTAGTAAAATAATATATGGTTTTTATTATTTGGATAGTTTTAGGTAAAATAATCTTGTTTTAAAATGGCGCAAATTGGAGACAAATACAAATATATCATACAGATGGTCGGTTCATGGTAGTAAAAGTGAATTGGCGGTTCATTTCAATCATTTTTTTTTCAAATATTTACATAACATATAAATAAAATATAATATTGTAGACGAACTTAAGGTTGAAGATGTCTTATTTTATACAAATACTACATATTTAAGAAAAATATTCTTTGCTTTTTCCTTATATCTTATCTAGGTCATTACGATTAGTGTGCTTTATCATTTCTCCAGGAAAATATGTTAGTAATTTTGACAGACCTCAGTAAAATATGTTGATCATGGGAAAATAATTTACTCAAAGTTAAAGAACGACGTCTTTACACCTGCCAAAAAGTGAACTATTAAGGTGTTTGAACTTTGTTAATTGAATACAGTAACAGTATTAGAAAGATTGGTAATGTGTCGTGACGTACGGAACAAAACAAATATTGGATTATTAGACACATGTAAACAATAATAATATAGAATTTTAATTTTTGTTATTCTTAATGTGGCAGGCAATACTACATTTTAATTATAAGATACATTTCATGATTTCTGCACAAAATTTAGCTTTTATTAATCCATTTTGTAATTTATTAAAAATATAGGTGCGTATTACGTAAATTAGAAATGTTCAATTAAAATCATGTCTATTGTTGCTAGACTTTTCATATTGTATGAATTGGTAACATTGTATTTATTACAGATCCTTAATTGGAAGTTTGTAATAAAATTAAAAAAAACAGCAAGTTCAAATATGTCGATTTAGCTGAAATAATTATAATATTTAAAAGTATTTGTTAGTATTATAACTTTCAAAGCGTAGCTGTCATATATAATAAGTTCCGCGTTTCAAATGTACATTACGGTCCACATTGCATTCATCCAATGTTCATCAGTAGACGAAGACATGGAATGACACACTTCTTACTAACTTTCTAATAACTGATAATTTCATGACAAAATAATCAATAAGTACACATTTATATTCGACACAAACTATCTTCATGAAAATTAGTACAAGAAAAGTTAAATTTTATATTGAAGCCTACTCTAAATGTTGAACAATCTCGTTCAAAGACAGTTTGCCATCAGAAAAGTTAAGGGGTCATTTTAGGTTAACTTACCACACTTTATCATTATGAATTCATTTCTTCGTTGAAGAGAGTCGATAAGTTGATTTTCAAAAATTTATCTCATTCCGATGAGGTCCTTATAAAATCTTCTTCAAGATCTTCGGCAGTATGATATACTATTAAGGTGCTATATTTAACTACAATACGACTGCCATTAATTTATCATTAATTAATATATGAATGAAATATATATAAATTACCAATAAAATAACACTGTTTTTAATCTAATCAGAAGGAAGAATGATTAATATGTAAAAATAAAGCTAATTAAAGAACAGAAGAGCACGAGTTAACTGGATACAATATACACACACACAACTATTTTCCAAATTATACATATAATTATACCTTTGTAGACCTTTAAATGTAAATACTATTATCACTTTTTTAAATATTAATTAAATAAAGAATAAGACTTATATTTTTGAACAATACTGTTTGTTACGCGAAATATTATGCACTTTTATATATGTGTGTGTGTTTTAGATACAAATGCTGGAAATGAAGAAAAAAAACAATTGTACACGTATACGTACAGAAACATAATATGAATACGTACGGTAAGTAGTTTATCAAGATATTATATGTAATATAAAATGTAAATAAGAATGTTGTTGAAACACGAACACCTGTTGCTTAAATCTTATTTAAATATCTACTTCCGATTATATTATCAGCTGTTTAAAGTAGATATTATATAAAAATAGCTTTTCATTGAAACATTGAAATATCAAATTTACATACTATAAATAAAAAACCAGCAACAGCACCTGAAAAGCACTCAAAACATTTGTTATTAGATACACAAACTTAGGAAAGGGCATTCGTAAAATTTGGTGCAAATCTATCATCAATACTAAATTGCTAATTTCACAGATATAGTCCAGTCTAGTCAGATAGCTATTTTATAAAATACTGGTCAAATAAAATGCTGACAAAGTTGAAATATGGTACAGACCTTGGGTACACCATTGCAAACAAAAACGATCCAACGATCGCATGTGTGCTAAATATGTTATTCAAGGGCGAAGGTCAAAATTTTTTTCGTTATTTTTCTCGTAAAATTAATTACATGAACACTAAAAGAGGCAACATTTCCGAGAAAGGATTTTGAAATTGAAAATAGTGACACATAATATACGCGCATTTACTACGTAGAAATAAACACTTATATTGTGAACACGACGATATAAGACGTAGATTTAATGTACCTGTTAGTACTACTTACTGCGCTAACTCAAGTCATGTCAATATGTAGTGTAATATAATTACTACTTTAATGACTGCCAACAAAACATAACTTAAATTAACTTCAAAGCAAGCTTATTATAAATAGCTTAAATTTTTCGATTTATCTCGTAGAGCTTGCGCAAATACATGTTTAGACGATTTTAATTTTTGATCTATTGGATTTACTTTAATGAACGTTAATATGAAGATTCCTCTTGAATCATATATTATACCTACATAGTATGAACCACCTTTCTTTTTCCATCAATATTCATTGCCTAATTCGTAGGATTTGCGCATAAATCGCTTGGAAGCGACGTTTTATACTGTGCAGAGAAGAAACTCCTTCAACTTTTCGAATTGCTATATCTCAGGGATAATGATTCTTACAAACCAACCAACAATTTGAAATAATTTCATATAGTAATGTACAACTTAACTCATCCCTTTCTCGATATAACTTAGTGTTTTAGAGGGGAAAAAATCTTGATTTATCCTTGAATAACTTTTTAGCAGACAGAATCGATAAGGACTTTTGATATTTAATTTATAATAATGTACTATCTTTACCAAAACTCAAATTATGCGCGAATTTTTATTAATTGTTCAGCAATCTGAACTGCTTATATCGTATCTGTAACGATACGCCGAAAAGTAAGGTAGACTGGAATCGATTATGACCGTAATAAGAAACAGCTGAAAAAGTAGGGAGGAGTACACGTTTCACAACATTGTGTCAACAATTGATGCGATTTATTTTAATTTAAAAACTACAATTAGTTTTGTATGTGCACAAAGTAATATTGATTGATCTAGATTGATCTCTCTATCGGACTATAGTTAACTATGTTATAATGAGATGTATTGCTCATAATATCAAGTATTCCCCAAGGAGCAACAATAACTATTAAAATACATCACACATTGTCTTTCGACAAAGCTAGTTTTCGACCTTAATATTGATATAATAATGGTAATTCATGTAAGAAACGCTTCTTATTCGTTCAGTATGTAAAACATTAAATGTAGCTTGAATGATTAGCAACAGCTTTTATATAATACATATTATTTAGCTTCAATATACAAAATCAAAGTCAATAAAACGTATCCCATATGATCACAACCGTACCCAGTCTACCCTACCAAAGTTCTGACAAAGAACATAACAGTTGTGTAGAACTCGTAATATTAGTGCTTTTTTTTTCTTTATTTTGATATTTTCGTCGTATTTATATGAAACAACATGAGTACATTTTTTTATGAATACCTAAATAATATACAAAAATGTCTCTCTTTAAAAATCTCTTAAATACGTTATATACCAATATACTAAACTAAATAAATCCTACCAAAGACATGAAGTCAGAAGCTGCAACTTTCTTTTAACGTTTTCTATACCATTAGAATTAGGTGATATTTAGTGAAACAGTTCTTCATCTTATCCGTGTTAATTGTGAAGATTAAAATATTGCTGAAATATAAAGTGTACTTAGTTACATATCTAGGTTTCCAACCAATTTAGCAACTAAATGTAATGGATAATTCATATAGAACAAAAACGTATTTCTTCATTTTATGTTTTATAGTATTGTATTTGTATTAATCGATTTGTGCATTGACAACAAGACCCATTTACGGCCCAATTACTATTTCCTCCAGACAATCCCGCATTTAGCGAATTAGGGTGAGATTAGTCAATTTGCTCTCAACTTTTCATCTTTAAAGGCATTGCGTGTTGTCGCACTTTCTTATCGTATCATGGGATGGTTCTTACCTTAGTATGTCTTTACATATATTTTGACAGTCGTAAAAATTCCAATTTCACTTTGAAGCTGTCCAATTATTTGACTTAATATGAAAATTACTAGAAGTAATGAAACTGAATTGTTATTTATACTCACTGTCGTGTGAAATCCTTATAAGCACGAAACTATTCAAGCGATCATCCATGAAATCACTTGATATTGGCAATACATGACAACGAAAATATTGAATCCAATTCAACGCCATCTGGCATTCAATAGGTATACCCTATTTCATTTCATAACTGGAACACCTCATAAAAGACCACAATAACTTTAAAAACATACAGAAATGGAATTGAATTATAGGGAAGCAGGGCTTTATAGATTAGAACTAAACAAAATGAATTGGAAGTGGAGCTTATCAACTAGGAGTAATGAACGTGGTGGAAGCATGTAGGCCCAATTTCGTCCAAGAAGACCAAACGATTATAACGAGAGAACGATGTGGAACGAGCGCGATATATTTATTTAGGCAAAAACAAACACATTAATTATAAATGAATTTAAATGGTTATATTTTTTTTATTATAATAATCCAAAAATAGAATCAATGTCTTTATGAATATAATGATAATTAATGAATGTAAAATACTGAGTAAAGAAGAAACATATTTCAGGGCAGGAAGAATGTGTTATTATTAAATTAAATTAAATTATTAATTAATTAAACGAAATAATAAAGTAAGCATGGCAATAAAAAAGCGTAACACTGTATGAATTACAAAAGTCACTAAATTAATGAAAAATAGAATGTGTAAGATTAGTTAGTCAGGTGATAAAATTAACGAAAAACATCCCAAGCAAGTTAAAAGAAATGCCATGATAAATACGCATAGGAGAAGTTTGAAATAATAAAATTACTATGTCAATGAACAAAATTGTATTCAAAGATAACAGCCAATTTCACTTTATTATTAATGCATAAAGTGCAATAATCAATTGTACGACTCCTTGGCATAAATACGATCGTTGAGTCATGTGAAGCAATTAGGTAGGTTATGAATGATATGAATGATATGAATGATATGAAATTACTAATTACTTACTTACTATTACTTATTTATTTTTTTAATCTAAATCGTAAAAATTAAAGATTATTATTTACAATTATTATTACTATTCAATTTGACCTTCTATCTATAGGTATACGTTTTAGTAATTTATATGGAAGTGAAAAATTGGTTCCAATGGTCAAAACTTCATTACAAAATATATACCTATCGATCTTACTAACGAATAAAGTTTAGCTCATACAAAAAATATTTTTTAAAAAATTTGTTATTTTTATGTCATAAATCGGAGTTTTTGAGACATGGCTATCTATCTTCTTCTTTATAAAATGCACAATTGCATACGTTTTTATATCATTCTCATTTTAGAATAGGTAAAGTCTGGCGGAAAGCACAAGAGAATAGTTGTACAATTTAATTGAATTATTTTTTAGCTTCAAGCTGTAGCCCCATAACCCCACATATAGCAAGGAGGCAAAGGGAACGAGGGAACGGGATTTTAAGACAATCCGCTTCCCGCTTTCCGTCTTTAGAGACATTGCGTAGCGCGCTGCGCCGCGTCGTTACTAGAGCGAAGCGAGCGAATGAAAATAATGAATTCTTCCGAGTGGGAATCGAACGCACATACGGTGAAGCTGTGTCTTTAACTTTTGTTTTATAATATGAGCGTCTTACCTATTATTTTATTGTTAGTAATTATATTATATCATATTTAAAAAACAATTTTGTCAAAAAATATACACATTCCATAGATGCTTAGGCTTAAATTGATTGATGAAAAAATTAAAAGCGTTTACATAATATTACATCTAATCCAAAACCTTCCAAAGAAGTTAGGAGCGCCATATACTAACAATTATTATTTATTTGATGTGTGTACACTGAAATACTACAAACGCTACATGATGTTGGGTGAAATACTTAGCACTGGATAGAAATTCCTGTTTAATAAACAACCATGTATAACTAATTGTAAATTGTAAAGTGAAAAGTGTATGTATATGCTATTGGCTAATAGTAGGTGAACCCATGATGCTAAATGGGGATTTACTCGAGCGTCATGTAGACCTATTGGGTTGCAAAGCTTAGATGATGAAGACCTATTGGGTTGCAAAGCTTAGATGATGAAAAGACAAAAATATTATATAGTGCGTACCATTCCAGCAGTAAGTGGATGAGTAGCTATAGATTTTCAAAAATATAAAAAAATAACTTGCGCACAGTCGAACGCGTCAAATATTGATAGCATCCATGTTCTACGTATTTTTTATAATGCACCCATGTTATAAAAAGTGTAGTATGTCAATTTTTAGAAATTTCTCGACCACTTTCGATTTGTTAAAGAAATTTCTTTTTTTAACTTTTCAGCTTTAATTTTTTCTTGTGTGTGTTTTTTTGTCACAATGTGTTTTTTTATTATAAAAAAGATATACTTAATTCTAGAGCATCCTCGTGAATATTATCAGATGCTATAACTACATATTTATACGCTTTGGGTTCTTGATAACCTGCAAACCTGATTTCTAATTTTCCGTGGACATCTTTCCAAGCATAGTCCGTTGGTCAAAGATCAATAGTATTTTTATTATGACCATTATTACTCCAGGTGCATGCAATGAATCTCGTGCGTAACACTTGTTGTAGTAATTCCAATTGACAGGGTGGCAAGTTGCTAATTCCGAATACTCGAGAAGAGTCATTTGTCTTCTAACTTGTACGTCTTATAATACTCTGCCTTGATTGCCATCGAATCAATAGAAACATGGAAAGGAGGATATAGGCATGACGTAGCTGCAATCCATGTGGTTATCCCTGAATTATTTCCTTCAAAATAAAAAATAAATTTGCCACACTCGAGAATGTATTGTTGTCAAATTAGTGGCTAATAGATATTTTAGCATATTAACTCGCCCTACCACAATCGGAATTTCTGATAATCACTTTTGGGCTAATCTCATATTTTATCCATGACGAGCGAAATGCAGTTCTCATATTTGGTGGAGGTACTAGGTACAACGTATCTGCTAAATGTTAATCTGCCGCGCTTTAATAAATCTCAAAATCCCAAAAGCTTGTGCTCCACTACTATAAATGATTATTATGATATCGGGGCAATATGTCCAATACAACAACAATAAACAATAGTGATCACGACGAGCATCAGTGGTCGTAACTACGTTATAGATTCAGAGAGGTTGATTTATTGATTGAGAAACACAAAGGTTTGTGTTAGTTAGGAGCTAAGACGTAAGACCAATAGTAACAAGCTGAAGCATAAGTCGGAACCGAAGCTTTGTCGACTAATATATTATTGTTATTGTTAATTTAACAGAACATTTAAGTTTCCAAAAAGCAATTTTCAAATACTGCTAATTTGTTATTAATCATGGTTCAAGATAAAGACCATGGTTTAAAATTGCTCACAGTAATCTAATAATCGATCACATTCATCACAGTACAGATAAATATTTTGTTAGTGTATTAAAATAAATCTTATACCTATAAAAGTTACCTAATTATAATTAAAGACTGTAATAATACTTACATATAAAAATAATCACATCAATGTTTAGTTAGTGCACATAAGCTTCGAAAGCTTATTCAGAAAAAAATATTATTTTAGAATAATTATAAAATTATTTTAATAAGCTTTCCTCGGACTTACAAGTTATTAATTTTATAAAAAAAAACACTATACTAACCATATAGAGCACTTTCAGAATCTCTGAAACAATGTGGTTTTACGATACCTACTAAGATGTATAATTACTAAATACCGGATAGATGTATCAAAGATTTCATTTATCTATATCCAACCCTTCATATTGTTATAAATAAGAACTTATAATGAATAAACCAAACACAATCTGATATTCACGCCGATTTAAGCTGTTTGTAGCATGTGGTAGTTACATAAACTATTTTCTTTAAAAAAGATATAGGCTGGTTCTTACAACAATAACAGACGTTATTAATATAAATACCCTACTACGTCAAAATTTTATAGATGTTAGAATTTAATTACAGCTTAATTAAATGCAATGCGTGGGCGATATCCGGGAGGAGTCCGTTTTTTATTTGTTGGATATATTTTTGTCTTAAGTGCACGAGAAACACTTCTTATATTTGAATCCTCTTTATTTTCTTATTTTTATACTGTGCTAGTAAAAAACCAAGTTTAACAAGTTTAAATCTTGCTGCGTTCAGTATATCTATTTTATTTGTGCTTCGTAGGTATTGCAAAAAAATATATAATATAGTATTATAAAAAAGAATCAGAAAATTCCAATATCAATAAAACTTATAAGAAGATACTGTACTCTGGACATCAAGTTCATATTTACATATTCATATATACAAGTTCATATATACTTGTGTTATCCACTTGAGATTATCTGTTTTCTTCACGTCGAATAGATTTATAACTAAGTTTATTAGTAGGGTCAGTTTCGTATTTTACCATTAAGCAGACTTTGCCTAGGATGAGGTCCTAGGTCCTATCTCACGGTGATTGCAAATGGTATTTTTAATACTTTCCAACTGAGCTAAAAATTTGCATCAATTGCATATTGGCACTTGTTCCAATGGCCATGTAACTGGCATGGCAACTACAACAATGAATCGGGTCCACTCACACCTTTACAATACCTAATTGTAAGATATTAACGGCGTTTGTTTTTATAGATTTGTATCCTCGCAATCTTGTACACTCGACTATTTCTAATTTTATATCAAACGCCTTTTTAAGTCATTGCCATAAACAAAAAATTGGCGAAAATTTCTGTTTTTGTCGCGTTCCAAATTGTTTGATTGAAATCCATTCAAAAGCATTTGTTTTTAAAATTTCACACACTCATGTTTAATAAATGTAAAAATTTATGCTTAAATCTTAAAAATCACGCCAGTTTGTAAGTTTTTATGGTTCACATAAGTCTTACACTTTCAGTTAGTCACATTATTGATTAGATTTATCTATAAACATAGTCATGTTTATACACGACTATTTTATTTTACTTGTTAAATGTAAAATTTAATTAACTCTGGGTGGAGTTGAGAAGGCTTGTGTGTTATCGTGGTACATAGTCTGTTATCAAATATTTTTGAGGTCATGATTTATGAAGAGTAACGTACGTCTCTTTCCATTGACACATGACACGACAACTAATCTGTACCATTTATAGTAAGCATACTTTATATTATAAAGCTAAAGTTTGTTTTGCTCACGCTAATCGCTGAACTACTACTAATTCACACTGAAAAATATATTTTGGATAACCCATTTAACTTATCAAGGAAAACTATATTGCATTACTTCAATTGTTACGATGTAACCTGTACCTGAGGTTAGTGTTACTTCTGGCACTTAATATGTCATGTCATGTGTACACAGCTCTAATAAATTGCCATTTGACCACGCGTACGAGGCTGTAAGTAAATTCTATCCCAGAAAACTCCCCTATAAGTATTGGGGGAATATAAATATTTATACCAATATAAAACCGCAAATATTTTAAACATGAAATTGATGAAACAAAATAGTTTTCTCTATTTTACTGAATAGGTAGACAAGGAAACTATTACATACTATTTGCATAAGTTATTTATTTTATAGAAGTTTTGAAAAAATTACAATGTGATTTTTACGATCCTACTCAACATTCACAAGATCTTAATTCTCGCACATATTGACTGACCCACATTCATTCCTCGTCACTTTCCGTTATATAAACAATAAATATTATTGGCTAATTAAAATCAAAGCCAATTAATATTATTTAATTAACCTATGGATATTCCACGTTTGTGACGAAAACAGTACTAATTACGATATTGTTCGAATTTATGTTGTCCAAAAACGTTTAAATTTTAAAGTACAATAGTTGTTATAACCAGAAATAAATTTAGATAAAATTTATGCAATTTAGTAAGAAAAGCAAGAAAAGAAATAATGCCACTTAGTTCAGATCTTTTAATTAAATAGTTAAGTTAAGATAATAAATATTTACTCAAACAAGCACTATACAAATGATATTTTTTTCACTTCTTAACGTCTTGTGAGTCAGTATTATGGCTGAAGCATAATTTCGGAGAATTCATGCTTTTCATAAACTATTTCAAATCTGACATGTCCTTCTTTGGTCAGTCCGATATAAAAAAAATAATAGCGATTTTAATTCTCAATACTATTTTATGATTTAAAAAACACATACGTAGATCCTACGTGCTTACTTAAATATACTATTCATATTATAACTATAAAAAATGAGTGAAGCCTATGATGAAATCATTTCGAGCTAAAATAACAGATTAGTTTTTGTCTTCGAATATTTTGGGCAATATAACTTAATTTAATTACTGTTTAGTACATAAATGAATTCATCAACAAGCAGTGCATCTCATTGTAAAACAACCTTTGGTTACTTCAATTTGGGATTGCACAACGACCTGAATTTAGAGTTGATCATTCTTGATCAGATAATTAATAGGTCAAATACTAAAATAAATGCTTATCATTCGACAGTAACCAAAGATTGAATTGTGTTTAGAAGAGCGTAAAACCTATCCCAGGTATCGCATATAAAGCCGCGTTCGGGCGTTATTTAAAAGCGCCGGCGTTTATTAGGATAATCATCCATTTGGCGCGGTCCTTCCCAACCGCCGCGATTCTGCGGCATGTCGTCAAAACCTCCACGTGGCATGTCGTACTGGTCTCTGAAGCCTCCGTCCTAAAGTAAGCAATCAAAAAACTGTCCAATATTTCTTGTCGCATTTCAAGTGTGTCGCGTTTGAATACGAATAAACGTTTTGATGTTTGTATATAAATGAGGTCTTTAATATGAATACATTGTGGAAATATCACCAAATTTAAGTTTTCGCTATCGGGGTAGGCAGTCCTAATATGTCAATTAATTAATAAACGAACAAACGAACGCACAATGATTAACATTGTAAATGCCCTAACCAAGACATGTACACAAATTGGAATTATTTTATGATATCCCCAGTGCATTAACGATGGCGAATTTACACATTTTCAAGGTAAAATAATTCCTGCCCTGAACCTCTACAATTGCCAGATTATTATCGCAATCCAACAATTTCGTCAAAATTATAATGAAATCGCCCTTTTCACTCATAAAAAGATATAATAATAAGAACTAGAAATAAAATTCCCTCTATCCTCAGGCCGACTCTACCAGTTAGTAATTGAGGGATGGGAAGGCCCTTCCAGGACACCATAAAACTGACATTTAAAAAAAAATATGTCAACGGCTTCATTTACACGTGCGACTATACGGTTATAGTTATTTCCTTATTTCCCGTCTTGATAGCACCACATAAAAATATGTTTCTTTATGACGAGTAGATTTGAGTGTAGCAAATGCATAACAGTTTACTACATTCACTCGATAAACTGATAAAAACGGCCGTGATTGAAATATATATTTACATATATTTGAAATAATCAACATAACCCGTTTTGATTTAAATCAGGTATATTTGGAATATAGGACTTAAAGAATAGTCCAAGTTTCATGATAATCGATTTAATAGTCAATTAACTAGGCATCTAGCGGACATTCCTTTCTTTGGGGATATGCATAATAGGTACCTAAGGTAAATAAATTATATAATTAATTAATGATCTAGTTATTGTTACCTCTTGATTTACTTTTCCAGTTGGTAGTTTTTAATAAATAAATTACTTTTCTTGTGTAATCAGTAATTGTTACCGTATGGAAATCTCAGAGATAGTTTTAAACGATACGAGAATAAATAATAGAAATATATTTCTATATTTTTTGTACGAAACAACAAAAAAATGTATACATAGTTATTAAGGGAATAGTATCCTTAGATACTTTGAACGGCCCTTTTTCAATTGTAGCGCATTTGGCGCTATAAAGGCGTGAATGACTTGCCTACCCCGAAAAAGACGAACATATTTTGCATACAATACTGCTGCAAAAATGGATTGTCATATAAATTCATTTTTATGTAGAAATATGAAATCATTACATATTGGTTTTTATAATGGAAATACAGGACGTGCTTTTTTAAAATTATTTTATATTTCGTGTGCTTATCTTAAATAATTTTATAGAATATATTTGAAATCGGTTTTATTATAATTTAATAGAATTGTTTTCAAAATTATTTCAAATGATTTTCTTTTCACTTTACACATAAAGAGTATACGCACACTGATATTTTTTAAGAATATCGTGTCTTCCTGATTTAATGAAAGATATTGTAATAATATGAATTCATTTAAACCCAGGAAGTAGTTTTTGATAAAGTACAAAATTTGCAGTGCATATTTTAAGTAAATAATTTTGTTTTATTTTTTTTTATTCATATAATTAGTAAAGCTACTAGAAATAAAATTTTAAAAATTTCAATATTGAATACTTAAAATTGTCGTTTATTCATCGATATTAAGTGAAATTATAAAAATTATTTTTACCACTGTATTTATAACAAGTCACCGAATGAAAACAGTTTAAATAAAAATTTGCTTATAATCAATATGAATGTTTTCATTACTCTTCAACTTTTAAAAGTTTTCTATGCAGGAAATATATTCGGTATTCAAGTATAAAACGTACTCACCATCGGCTGCTGGTGATCGAACATGCCCTGCTCCTGGCGGTCCAGCATGGAGTTGAGACGCTGCGCCTGCAACACACGAGCGACCCGTTGGTACTCTGCCGACCGACCGACCACACCCCCGCGCCCCGCGCCCCCGCGCCCCTGCACCCCGCACCCCGCGCGACGCGTACCTGCACGAAGAGCGTGTTCTCCTGCTGGCGGCGGCGCAGCTCGTCGTCCTGCAGGCGCATGCGCGCGGACAGCTCCTCCTCCTGGCGCAGCAGCTGCACGCGCTCGGCCTCGCGGCGCTCGTCGGCGGCGCGCTCCGCCATCTCCCAGCTGCGCTTCTGGCGCTCGCGGTCCTGCTCGCGCTGGCGCAGCTGCTCGCGCAGCAGCTCCGTCTCGTGCTCGTACCTGCATCAGTCGGAACTTAGAATGCTCGGTTCGTGAGTATGAGTCAGTGACTGTGGTGCGGCTCTCACTTAGCATATTCCATCTGGGCTTCGAGTTTCTCCTCTTCGGCTGCCAGTTCTTTCTTTAATGCCTCTTCTTTCTGGCGATGTAGCTCGTGCAGCTGCTTCCACCTTGTGCCATATTCGTGCTCAAAGCTACCAGCTTCGGAAAAACGTGGTCCCATCTACAAAATTAAAACTTATATAGATAAAAGCTGTCTTTCACGTCGCAACAGTGCAATGTTATGGTATCATTTTTTGTGTGGTGGTAATTAGGAGGCTGTAGGGACTATTTTTTACCATGACAAACATCACATTCCCAAAAAAAAAATTATATAATTAAAAGTTTCACTAAGATTTTTATCACAGGCTCGATTCAGTAATTCCAGAAAATATTTCATATTGATGAGTGACAAAGGACAACTAGACGAGAAGAGACGAAAATTAAATGTGAGGGCCTTACTGCAGTGGGAAAAGAAGAACAAGTAATGGTGAAAAACTCAATAATAGATGGATTTGGACTTCTCCACATGACTCATATAAAAATTAAATAGATTTTATCCTGACAAACAAAGAAACCTCCTTGAAGACTGCAGTTATTATGAACCTTAACAGTATTTACAGGATGGTCATGGCGAAATTAAATATAGGGGAAGTGAGACACCATAGACTTTTTATACTAAAAAGTCTAAAGCAGCTAGGTTATTCCAAATTTTTTACTAATATACTGGGGGAATCAATTTACCAAACAAAGTGATTATTTGTAGAATCTACTACTCACATAAAAACAACATATTACAATTTTTCTCAAAATTACATACAGAAATAATTTCATAAATTATAATTTGATTCCTTATGAACACAAAAAAGGTAAATGCACTTCCAAAAGACAGGATATACTCTCAATTGAATTTTATCGCCATTTATACTCAAGGCAATTTATACAAAGGCAACCAGCAGAAGAAATAGACTTTAAAATCACAGAAAATGTACCAACTATTTTACCAAAAGTTGAAGTAATAATTACATAAAAAAGTAATTGAAAAGCTCCTGTCTAATTTCTACTAGATATTAAAAATCCAATCATCCCAGCTCTCACCACTATGTTTAATGAAATCTTAATGAACAAATCCAACTCTTTAGTAATTAGTCAACTATAACATTGATTTGTTAGTGACTAAAACAATGTGAATAACAAACAACCTATTAGCCTACTGTCAAATTTATATAAAATATAAGCGAAAGTATTGCTTGGTAGCATGACCATAAAATAAGATAAGCATCAGCTTAGGGAGCAAGTCGGCTTTTGACTTACGACTATATTCATATTGTGAAACAGATAATAGAGAAAAGTAATGAATATGGTGCCTTTTTACATCTGTTTTGTAGATTATGCAAAGGCTTTCGATTCACTATATGGTGCAAGTATATTGTCAGCAACCAAGTAATCAAATAAAAATATATGTTAGACACATTAAAAACTTTAGGGATAATTCTACAGCTTGTGAAATTATTCTTGGCTATACTTGTCAACATTTTAAAAAATCTACCTTAGGTAAATTGTGGCCTTAGCATTAAAAGAGAAAGGATTACACACACTTAATTATTACATTATTAAAAACGACTTTATCCTACACACTGAAATTAAACTACAAACAATGATTAGCTTAGCTATATATTAAGAAAGTGGATCTTTCACTGAATCTAGACAAAACCAAATCTATAACAAATAATGCACAAGACTTAAATTCTTGACACAAAGGCAAAGAAAATTGGGATAAAGCCATCACTAACTGGTATCCTAGAGGCCACCAGTTAATAAGATGAGAACAAAATCCCAAAACAAGAGCCAGTAAAACATGTACTAGACTAGCAAGAGATAGGGGATGCTTGGAAAGAATTGGAGGCCTACGCCAAATTAGGCTAAACAGATGTTGATGTCGAGTAGAAACTAACTACTAGAGATTTGTTACCTTGTGACCTTATATCAAATATTCTTTTATATTATTATATCTGTAAACTTTGAATTTATGAAATACTGAATAAAGGCTTATTATTAATACACACCTCACGAGCACGCATAAATTCAGGGTGTTTTTTCGGCAAATTTTTTTCAGGGTACCCATCAAACTCATCTGGTTCTTCATAGTTTTCCACAATAACAGGACGAAGGGATCTTGCAAAATAATAATATAATAGTTATAATTAAATAGCAAAATATTATATATTTTTAATATGATTCGAAAACTTACGAAGTTAAGAAGAAACACCTCTCGTTGCAATTACGTATTGCAGCTAATGCACTGGGCTTACGTGCAAACTCTACAATACCTTCTCCAAGAGTTTTTCCCCTCTCATCTACTTTAACATATGCTTTTTCAATTTTACCAAATATTTCAAATGCACGATAGAGCAATTCATTGGAAACGAATGGCGGTAGATTTTTAACACGCACTGCACTGTTATGAGGAGCAAATCTAACTCTTAAGTTTCTACCATTTCTTAATTTGCCATCCAATTCACGTTTTGCCTTCTCTGCGTTTACTCTGTAATCCTAAAAATGGTAGAAATAATGAATAAGTACATAAAGTTAGTCAAAAATAATCACATAATAATAAATAATTTTACCATTTTAATAAACCCAAAATTCTTTTCTTTATTCAGAAAAAGTTCTGAGGATTCACCAAACTGATTAAACATATTTACAATTTCTTCTTCAGTGACATCATTTGTAAGATTACCAATGTACAAACGGCTTCTTCCATTAAATTTGATTTCTGGTTGTTCAATTGGAGACAAATCAACTAAAGGACCTATCAAGTCTTTCAATTTGTTAGCCAATATTTGTTCCTAAAAGTTATATTCCATAATAAAATACATGTACAATAAATATATTTTATAATAAAATTCAAGTATAATATCAGTCTATTTAATTTACATACTTCTCTCTGTACAGGTTTTCCTCCTTCTTGTTGTGGTCCACGATTAGACATTCTTTGTTGATTGCGAGCAGGACCCTGTCCACCTGGTCCTCCTGGTCCACTGGGTCCACCTGGGCCACCATGCTTCTGGTTAAACCCTTTTGGGCCAAAATTACCTCCTTGTCTGTTACCCTGATGACTACCTGGGCCCCATGAACCACCCTTGTTGTTGTTGCCGCCAAAATTACCTCCATTCATATTCTAAAATATTTTTTTATAATTATTTACTTTTTTAATATTTTTTTTTTATTAAACCTATAAAAAAGTACATTGTTTTTATGAATACTTACGTTTTGATTATGTTCCTGCCCAATGTCCATCAACCTGGGAGGAGGACCCTAGAATAAGTATAAATCAATTAAATTAAAATTGCAGCAGAAGCTAATGAACTTAAAAATATAACTTAAGGGGTTAGGTTTATCAATAATATGTTTATTTATCAACCAGACACGGAGGTAGTAAAATAGCTATTAGTTGTAGAAATAAAAAATATCTCTTAATAATTTCACTTTATGACACTGCCCACCTTTTGTATGTGTTAGACAAGATAACTTAATAAATATGTCATAAACGTTCTTCTCTTGGTACTAAAAAATGGGATTAATCAATAATTTTTACTTACCTTTGGGAATGAGTTTTGATTGTTTTGATTTTGTTTTAGTTCATTAGATACATTTGCTTTATCCACTTGGTCCTGTGGATCAGATTTATTCATGTTACCCTGATTTTGCTGTTGCTGATTAGGTTGCTGAATTTGTTGAGGCTTCTGTTGTTGGTTTTGTTGTGGTTTTGGTGGTTGTTTCTGAGGTTGGCTTTGTTGTTGTGGTGATTGTTGCTGAGACTGTTTAGTCTGTTGTTGCTGAGGTGGAGCTGGTGCCTCTTGCTCTTTAGCAGGTACTTGGGCTTGTTGATTTTGCTGCTGTTGAGGTTTTTCATTTTGTTTTACAGGCTAAAATTAAAAATAGTTATTAACACTCATATAGATCAGTCTTCTTAAGTATACTTAAGTAGTAGATTACATTATTTTAAGAACATACTAATTTACAAGCATTAATAATTTTGTAATGATATACTAACCTTCACCAATGCAGTGTATTATTGTATGATATATACATAGGTATAAAGCTTATGAGTAATTCAACAACTAATTTCAGTGAAAGGTATGTGAAAGGTATGTAAAAGTGATCAATATATACTGATATAGTCTCAAAATACCCTATGTGGAAATATTATAATTAAGGAGGTTTTGGGAATTTATTATATACTAGCGACCCACTCCAGGCAGCTGAACTGAATTGCATTAGTTCTGATATGTTATATGAAATCACATTGTACATGGTTTTATTTACTCTAATATAATATAAAAAATTTCAAAAAAGTAAAAGTACTTAATAAAGCCATAAGTTTTTTTTATTTACAATCATAACATAAAACAATGGATATATATTATTATTCTTCATTAATGTTTGTCAATATGAATTTGTTTCGGTATTTCATCATATTCTGTCATATATTATTAGAAAAGTAATAATATATGACTCTTAAAAAGCAGAACCTCTGTTCTGCAAGCAAATTTCACTAGTAATTTTTTTTATTTTTTACTTCTTCACTAAAAGAATAATATTTTGTTTCAAGATATTTTATTTGTTAATTTATATTTTTTTTAATTTTAAAGAAACAAATCGTAACTGTTTTAAAATAGCAGCAGTTTCATAAAATAAATTGATTATTTTTTAAATTAATATTTTTTTTTAGTTCCGGCACTTTTCCACAGAGGGTTATTTATAAAGACCTTCCCTAGAAGAAGTTGTCACCTCTTTAAAGGATCTGGTGAATAACCAATAAGCCATTATATGGCTTAAGATGTTCCAGTGCCAAATCATCACATTAAAATTAAATGAAGCGTCAATTAACCTATGCGATAACATTAAAAATCATTGATAGATTGATTTTATCGCAAAAATTAGTACACAATAAAGAATAACAGTTTTCATATAAATACATATATACATACATAGGTAATATTAGGATAGGTTAAATTATTATACGTATTTCTGAGAATCAAAACAAGATGGCGGTGAGGCTCGGGACACTCAATATACAACATTTTTTAAAAATTTAGGGTCCACGTTTGAATGCATTTTATTTTAAGCAAAGTTGAAAATACTGACCTCATTATGAGGACGTTGACTTCCCAGATTATTGGGTCCTCGTTGGTTGTGTTCAAATCGAGAATTACGGAATCCGCCCCGGTTATTACCTCGTCGACCACCTTGACGCTGTGGCTGGGGTGGACCTCCATATCCTCTATTGCCGTATTGATTCATATTTTGCATTTGCATTCTGGAACGATACAGTTATTTAAAGCATGTATAGCGATAAAATAAAAAAACTAAATACTATTTAAATCAACCGAAAATATTACCTTAACTTTAAATATCAAATATAACTTTAATGAATTGTGTCAAATCAACACAATTCGTATTAAAATAACTAGTATTAGCACGTAATAATTCCGTATAACGTACGAAGCCGAAGCTACTCGTTAATGGAACAAAATGGCGAAAAGCCAAAACCCGAATCGCGTCTACCTAGCAGATCAATGATGCGACCGGAAACAGTATTTAGTTATACTTGGTACCAACTTCAGAAATAAAAATATTAATAAGAAGAGATTTTCTAAGGAGTAAGGTAATGAATATATTTCACGATTTTATAAAAATATGGTGTATTTTAGTTATTGCTTATAATTTCTATTAAATAAAAAAATAATAATTAAAGAAAAACAGTACACCGGACATATCGTCTTATACGGATAAGACGATTTGTCAGGGACGCGTATTTCACGTTTGATCGCATTAAATAGAAAATATAATGTAATATATTCATATTTTCTGTACAAATTGCAGAAAGTTATAACATTGTATCATTAATGGCTACGTTATTTAGTTAGTATAAAAGTTTTTGTTTTGATTCAAAGAAGCGACTGATACACATAACGTTCTAAAACGCTAAATGCTACTAAAAATGACATGACAGAATTGAACAAAAATTACATTTGACTCATTCCCCTCTATCATTATCATTTATCATTTAGCCAGGGCCAAGCCGAAGCCCAAAACCATAAACCAAACATTAAAACAGAAAATCGAGGATATGCGTATGTAAATTATAAAAACTAGAAATCGGATTATGTTTGCACTCTTTTTTAAATAATGCTTAATAAGAACATACACTGTGCCGAAACTAAAATTACATAACTTAAAAATGCTTGATGATACAAAATATGAGCAACAATATAAAAACTTCACAGAACTCTAAATAGATAAGTAAATTCGATTAGAGTTAATAATAGATGATATACGTGAATAAAAAAGTTGCTCATCCCTGAATTTGGATATTTTCGTGTAGTATTCACTTACATTATTTATAAGATTTTCTTTATAAAATTTCTCAATCAAAGAATGAGCAGAAAAGCCATGATAGTGTCGCTGTTCTTTCCAATCCGACGTCAAATACGTTATTTCTGAAACTGTTTTTTTAAACAATTTTAAACCAATATAGTGATTACCATGCCGCTGCAATTTTTCTTCGTAGTCTTCCATTTGTAGCATAATAGTTGCACGTGTGTTGGTATTTTAAATGGGATGATGACCATAATGAGCGATAAGAAATATATGAAAACATGTGTTAAATAACAGAAAAAAACACAGAAAAAACAGAGACTGGCGTGTTACACAAGAAACCATATTAAGCGAGTTCTACTTCATTTATATACGTGTAATACGTATGTATCTTAAGTTGGTTTGGCTCAATAAAAGTAAAATAAAAATATAATATTGAAATGAAAGTGTGACTATTTAGAGTAACAGTAGTTTTTATGTACATAAAATTTTAGTCATGGAAATGTGTATAGTTCCAATTAATACTTAGTAACTATGAAATTTTCTTGTGTTAATGTGATCTGTGGTAAAGCATTTTAACTGGTAAAGCATTTTAACTCTTTTAGCCAGTGTAGATCGTGTGTCTCTAATATTACTGTATAATCTATGGTGTAGACTGTTCATTGTAGACCGACATCAAAAACGTTAACTGTCAAATAACAACATTCAAACTTCGTTTTTAAATGCTTGTTATCATAACGTAATCATCGTCAATAAATTAAAATATGGAACAAATGGTTGAAGAAGAACCATCACCAAATATTGAAACAAAATTTCCTATGCTTCCGTATGAAAAAAAAATTTATATAGATATATTTGAAAGTGATGCACTTTTAATTATTGCAAAGTAAGCAATGAATCGAGATAAGGCTTAATATTCACAAAATTAAATCAATTATAATAATCTGCTATATGCACACTTAATTGTTCATTTTACTTACAGAGGCCTTAATTATAATTCTATTGTTTCAAATATTTTGTGGACATATAAAGATGCTGCTAACTTGGTTTTGGTATTGAATAGCAGTGAACACGAAGAAAAATATTTCTCTAAAATATTCAATTTGCCTACATTGCCTAATACTGGTTGTGAAAGGTGAGTTGTAAGAATATAGTTTAATACTATAATAAAACAAAAATATCTATATTTATCAAAATTGATTAAAAATTGAATACTTTGTTTCTTACTTTAGGGAAAAAATATATTTGGAAGGTGGCATATATTTTGTCACAACACGGATTCTAGTTGTTGATATGTTAAAAAATCGTGTGCCTATATCTCAAATAACAGGAATAATAGTTTTAAGGGCTCATACAGTTCTAGAATCCTGTCAGGAAGCATTTGTGCTTCGGTTATATAGACAAAATAATAAGGTATACGGTACAATATTTTTGACTTATAATAATTACTTATATATCAGAACTAATTAATTTAAGTAACTTTATTCTTTTAGACTGGTTTTATAAAAGCATTTTCTCATTCACCTATATCTTTTACATTTGGTTATCACCAAGTGGAAAAAGTAATGAGATCATTATTTGTAACAGAATTGTTTTTATGGCCAAGGTAAATAAATATTTATGTTTAAAATGTATTATTTTAATTACAACAAATAGATTTATAATATTTATTGTTATAGGTTTCATGGTACAATAATAAAAAGTTTAAAGAGCAGGCAAGCTGAAGTTGTTGAATTACATGTTCCTCTGACTACCACCATGAGTCAAATACAAACATGTCTATTAGATATCATGAACTACACAGTTAAGCAATTAAAAAGCATCAATAGAACACTTGATATGCAGGTATGTAATGTTCCTTATACATAATATGTGTATTTAATTGAATTTATAATAAATTAATAAATAATCGATTATTATAATAATCTTTTTTATGGCTTTAAAAATATTTATTACTTTTATTTTATTTCATATTAACTTTTCAAGGAAATCACAATAGAAAATTGTATTACAAAAAAATTCCATAAAATTCTTCAGTCTCAATTAGATTGTGTGTGGCATCAACTTAGCACAAGGACAAAAGAATACATTCAAGATTTAAAAGTATTGAGAACCATGATCATGTAAGAATATTGTATTATAAGCTATAATAGATACCTGATTAGTTGGCCCTGTTATATTAATTAGTAAATTTGATTTGATAGAAAGATAAAGTTAGCAAAAATTAGGAAACAAAATTGGTAATAAAACAATTGTATAAATACAGTACATAAATGAACATTATTATACACAGTCTGATTATCCAGATTTTTTTTTATCCATATTAGATATGCCTAATGACAACAATTAGTCAAGTAAATCAAATTTCTACTGTAAGTTTATTGCTTTAAAATTAAACAAATTTATAAAATGTATTACTTTTAGAAATCTCATTCATGATGACTCAGTATCATTTTATTCATTGGCATCAAAATATAGAACTCCAGAGTATGCTAAAATAAATTCTGGTTGGATACTTCTTGACTCAGCCGAGCAGTTGTTTAAGTTGGCTAAAAGAAGAGTTTTTAACTATAGTAATGGTAAGAGTTAATATTTAATGTTTGTGTTTTTTTTTTAAACAAGTTTTAAACAAGTGTCAACAAGCATCAATCATGTATGTATTTTAAAATATGGGTAATTGTAAGAAACTTCCATTTATATAGTTGATATGCTATAATTATGTAACAAAATGTAATATCTATCTCATGCGGTCTGAAGTTATGCTACTAAACATGCAATATCTTTGAGAGGAAAGTGAAGATTGAATTGCCTTGGGCCTAGATTCTCTCAACCTACCCGTGCTATATGCAGAATAAGTTTTATAACATATATGAAACACATATTTAAAAAGGAGCTCTGTTAATAATGTAAATACATTTTGCCTCAAAATGTTTTAGAATTTGATCCAGAATCATCACCTAAGTGGAAATGCTTGGTTGAGTTACTTTTAGATGAAATACCATCAGAAGTTAGAAAAAAACAAAATGGTTCATTAAAAAATACAAAAATACTGATACTTTGCCAAGACAATAAATCTTGTCACCAACTTAACCAACTACTGACTATGGGTGAAAGAAGATATTTATTTTACACAGCTTTTATGAGAGAATTATCTATTACTACCATGGCTCCAAAATATAAAAATATAAGTAAACCAATTCCTATTAAAACAGAAAATAAGGTAGAACCATCAAATTGTATCATAAATAATTTGGAAACAAAAGTAGAAGGTGAAGAAAGTGTTATAATGGAAGATTTCAATAAATCTAATTATGTTTTAACTCTCACTCAATTGGATAACACAAGTAAGAACGGAAAGATAGATGAAAATATGTTTGATTCATTTTCACAGGTTGGTTATGCAGTCTGAAAAAGTAAAATAAAAACTCCCATAAATATTAAGAATAAACATAAATTAAATAAATCAATACATACTACTAGTCAACATAACTAATAAGGTGTTTATTGACCAGGACTAAATCATAATATCTACTCAATTTGAAATGATATATGTATATTATTAATATTTTGACTAGAACTAAGTCCAAAAGGAAACTTTAAAATTAAAATGGCCATTATTTAGCTTCACACTCTATGCCACATATAACAAGGTTAGACAGACAATGTGCAGATGATTCCTATATATTGATTTATAATTACAGGCTGAAGACCTGGATCTAACACAATTGGAAGTTGAAAAACCTATTATTTGCATACAAACATTTAAACAAAACGGTAATCATTTTTCATTAGAACAAACACTAGAAACATTTCGGCCAGAATATATAATTTTATATCATAGTGATGTATCTGCAGTAAGACAAATAGAAGTCTTTGAATGCAAGAAGCAAACCGAAGAAGCAAAGTGTAAAGTTTATTTCATTATCCATGATAAGACTGTGGAAGAACAGGCATATCTTACATCTTTGAGAAGAGAGAAGCAAGCATTTGAAATGCTCATACAAACGAAAAGTGTTAGTCTATTACTATCATCAATTTTTATATTTATATATAAAAAGTTAACAGTAAAGTAAAGGGTGGATACAGTTGTTACTGCTTTCATCATGCAGAGACAGATTCTAATAAACATTATTTTAGGTTTCATTTCCTTATCTCATGTAGTCTGGCTGATCTTTCATTTAACTTTATTTCGATGCCCGTTTCGATATGAAATTATGATAAATCATCTTAGCCGCGATGGCTTTTCTCTGTCATTTAAAATCAATGTTTTATCACATTGATCATTGTTCAACCCAATGCGCAAATTATATAACATGCCAATAAACTATAATAAATAGCAAAATCGCCATGAGCCAAATTAATTAAATATTTTTTTCTTATTTAATATACTTTGACATTAGGTCATGGTAGTGCCGTCATACCAGGATGGGAAAACTGATGAGTATTTTAACATGAATATTGAAGAAGAAGAGGAAACAACAGATACAAGGAAAGCAGGTATAGTTAAAATTAAATTACTGTTAATTCAAATTAACAAAAGATGTTACTGCGGCTTAGCCGCTGCCGAAATATTTTTAAGTGACCAAGGTTTACAGCCTTCCTTTCTATGAATAGACATTCCAACACTAAAAGAATTTTTTACAATTCGAACCAGTAGTTCCTGAGATTATCATGTTCAACCAAACAAACTTTACATCTTTATATATTAGATTAGAATAGAGTACAGGTTAATATTTTCTAATTCTAGGGGGACAAATCAAGACTACAGAGAAACAAATGGTTATAGTTGATATGAGAGAGTTTCGTTCCGATCTACCTGCTTTATTACATAAAAAGGGTATTAACATAGAACCAGTTACTATCACTGTGAGTAAACAATGTGTTTACTTAGAAAAACTAAAAGTACATAGATAAATTTAGACAAATAACCTTAATTTTCTAAATATAATTCCTTGGTTTTAAGTAAAAAAATCGAAATTTATTAATAATTTCATCTTTAAAAAATTGGTTTTCCAATGAAGTGTTCATTTTAGCTGTGACGAAAAATGGGTTTTTGCTGGTACAAACTATTACCCGACTATTGCCGTCAGTCAAATCAAATTTACTCCCATTTCGATGTAAAAACGTTTAAAAAGACCTACAAAATTTGATATTCGTCGGTCATTTTAAATCGGCGACAAACGTATTGCTTGCTTGCTTGCTTGCTATGGCTCTGTTATTTTAAACTATTAAACTTTAATTTATGTTACCTGATCAGTTGAAGCTGATTAGTGCAGCGAGGTTGCATGTGAATGTAAACGGCTGTGGATCCGATGCCATCTCGGGGGAATGCTTATATTTAAATTTATATTTAAATTATGTTAATACTTTGTAGACCACTCTGGTACACAAAGTGCGATGTCCGATTCCCGACAATTGGGCGGAAAGTTGAAAATGAAGTGTTTTAACACTATTTTCCCTCTACTATACCGCATTTTATATTTATTTTTTCCAACGACTTGCAGATCGGCGATTACATTCTAACACCAGATATATGCGTTGAGAGGAAATCTATATCAGATCTCATCGGGTCATTGAACTCCGGGCGTCTGTTCGCGCAGTGCACTCAGATGTGCCGCAACTACAGCCGACCCATACTGCTAATAGAATTCGACCAGAATAAACCTTTCAATTTACAGGTTAACTTAATTTTGAAAATTAAATTTATAAAAATATATTGATGAATGGTCCATGAAGGCCATTTCTCAGTGTCTTATTTTATATATTATATAATGTTTTCGAGTTATTTATATTATTATTATTATTGATTTTTTAACAATTGTTTATGTTGATTGCAGGGCAATTTTGTGGTCTCCACAGATATATCTGGAGCTGACATTCAACAGAAATTACAACTTCTTACTATACATTTTCCGAGGCTCAAACTTGTTTGGTCACCCAGTCCATATGCTACAGCTGAATTGTTCTATGAACTAAAAGTAACTTTATCATTATATATCTTACAGTTAGACTACATCTATATTTTTAAAATATCAAAGCTTTGGTGGTGAATAATAAACACACATATTACATGTTTCGACACAATAAAGTGAAACGTTGTTTACATATTATAGGGATATTTTGTGTTTTTTTTTAATTTCAGATTAAAAAAAATACACACTTACAAATATTTATTACCTTTCTAGCAAGGTCGTAAAAACCCAAATGTTGAAGAAGCAATAGCGCTAAGCGGCGACAATGTAGCTGAGGATATGAACTATGAAAGATGTAACATACTGGTGCATGATTTTGTACAGAAACTGCCAGGAGTCACGACCAAAAATATCACTAGGATTATGAATAGAGGAATTTCCCTAGAACATTTGATTACTCTTACACAGGTTGATCATTTACATTAATAAGAAAACTTTCTTTTAACTTAGTCAATAATTAAAATAAAAGGAGATTAGGTGAGTTTAAGAGACAAGTTCAATCCCCACCACTCAAAATGATCTCTCTGATTATATTTATCTATTAAGATTAATATTATATATTGAGTAGAGTGGATAAGTGTATGGATTTGGACAGGCATAGATGTAAGGATAAGATCCTTTCACAGTTCCTCGCCATATTATGCATAAAATTATAACAAATAATTTATTGAAATAGAAAAAAGTTTATTTTATTTCTGGATATATCGCCACTATATATAATATTAAATATTCCACTATGTTCAATAATCTTACTCTACTCTACTGAGCTATAAAAATTCAAAATAGCTAAGAACATTTTCCTTTCACAAGTGGCTTCTATAATGTAGCCCAAGAAATGTTTATCTTGCTTGCTAAACTTATTATTACTTTCAAAGAGACTCAATGAATGTGTGTTATTTTATTTAGGTTTTAATTTCGTAATTTTCAACTAATCAACTAACACAATATACTTATATCATGAACATAATAATAAATATGAGTATATAATTTCTTGTTTATTCTTGTTTCTCTTTTAAATTGCAGGAACAGCTATTTGAGATTATAGAAAATAAAAATGAAGTGGAAACATTATATTCAATATTGCATGTAAAAGCTGAAACTACTAGTACAGACAAGTCAAAAACATTTGTTAAAAAGAAGTTTACTGGCAAATTGTTTAGAAATGCAAAATAAAACAAAGTTTTTATGGATATATTAATTTATTACACTCAAATGTACAGAATATTATGTAATAAATAATGATTTATAAATAGCTGTAATCTATCAATATTATATATAATCATTAAGAGCCATACAATTGTTGGAGAGTTGTTTATGTGGCATATCAAATCAATCTAATGCCAGGGACCTAAAACACAATATGTATATAATTGCTTTTGTTATTACTTCAACATTGCTTGGTGAATGCTAAGCATTCAAATTTTGGTAGAAGTGTGTGTAAATATTGTTTAAATTTGCAGCTTAATTATATTGAATATTTACAAGCTTTTTATTGAAAAATTGTGTCATCACAGGGAATTCTTTAGAAAGTAAAGTATATGATTACAATGACAACTGCAATTACAGTACAAATTGTTGTGAGGGTAACATGGGGTCACTCACGGTACTGATGGTTCTTGTCTGTGAGAGGAACATAAATAACACTCATCAGCTTCTTTGTCGTAGTTGTGCCATCGAGAGCCTTGTCCACCTATAAATATAAAGTATGATTAAAAAAAGAAACAAGAAATAGTAAAAATCTTTATTCCTTACTGTAGTCAGCATGTTGGCAATGCAATGCTTACAAGGCAAAAAAATTTAACCATAAAAAATTGCAGTATATTATATTGGATCCATGGCATTTCTCAATAAAATGCTATGGATCCAATTTAGATCAAGTGCATATGTATATCTCTTGCATTATATTGTATTCAACAAAATGTTAAAGCTATTATTATCTTGAATTTACAATTATTATTTATAAAAGTCACAGTTTTTAATAAATGTTCCTCCAACATACTTGTGTAAGATGTTGTTCACCTCCTTCTGGTCCAACCGGGACAATGAGTCTACCTCCAGGTTTCAACTGCTCTACAAGCTAAATAAAAATTATTGTTGAAATATTGCTTTAATTTTTGCAATTTTATGAATAAGACCCAATATATGTTCTTGATATTTTCATAAACAATTCTATAAATAACCAGATTTGAATTTTGTTGCTTTGTCTATATATTTTACACACTAAAAACTTTAAATATGGTCCTATCCTATCCTTAAGAAATATTTTATGAGTTTTTACATTTTAAAATAATTTTATATAAGTTTCTGCTTTACCTAGACCGGTTGCAAGCAGTAATATACCCAAAACTAGTGTTTTGGGTATATTACTGCTTGCATTAAAGGTTATTATTACTTTACATTATTCTTACAAGTTTCAGGTTAAATTGTATTATGTTAGCTATTAATATACTAGTATAATAAAGTTTTACCAAATGGGTTTTCATACTTTAGGCAGGCTTAGGACTAACTGTATCTATTAAAGATTTTCTTAAAACAGATGCAAGCATGTTTAGAAAAGTTCACTTGATTTTATACAGTGGTATATACATAATATATAAAAATTAAATCATCAATTTATTTCTAAATTGGTTCCTTCTTTTTACGCTTTGTTGAAAATCATAAAAAAATGTTCTTTTTCGAATTTTCAAAACTAATATTTATATTCAATTTATACCATAACTTTTTACTTTTTTTAAGAAGTTTTTGTTCCGCAAATGTATGTTAAATTAATATTCAGTATAATTGTAAACAAAATCGCATATTGCTGTCTCTTTTTATTTTGCTAACTATGTTAGTATTGATGTACATGTCTAACATTTAAGTTTTACATAAATTCTATCGATAAAAAAACAAATGAAAATAATGTTACAGTCAGTTTTAATATGTTACTGTGATAAAACTATATTAGAAAAAAATATTTGTTGTGCTTGACACTAGTTCTTCAACTCTTAAGCATTTCTGAAACTGATTATATTAAATAACACTCATGGCTATGTTTGCCTGTCAACCACAATTTTATTGCCGTTTATAAAAAAAGTAAATTATTTAAAAAAAAATAAGTAGTAATTTAAGACTTACAGCTTGGGGCAAAGTAGGTGCAGCTGCTCCAACATGAATTGCGTTGTACGGAGCTTCTGATGGATATCCTAAGCGCCCATCACCAACTAAAAGAAGAAACTTTAGTAACTCAATTTTATATTATTGGAATGTATTAACTGGATTATTAAGTATTGATTTCATTGAGATTTATAAAATTAAAACAAACCAACTAGTTTGACTCTTTCTGAGGAGAGTAGTTCATGGTTGTCATTTTTGATGTTTTTAGTTGCAAGAGACACCAATTCTGGAATGTGATCTATTCCAATAACTCTTCCTGTTTCTCCAAGCATAAATGCCATGCATGCTGTTAGATAACCAGAGCCTGACCCAACATCTAAAGCCTTTTCACCAGGAATAAGTTGGTTTTTTAACTTTTCTAGTGAATGTGCATGCTGGAAAATATTTATTTATTAATATAATTAATTGAAAACTCAAAAAAATATAATTAATTGAAAAACATTTAGCAAGAAAAATAACGCTTACCATATGAGGGGCACTAATAGTAGCAGAATATCCAATAGATTGTGGAGAATCATGGTAAGGTGCATGGGGACAGTAATTCTTTCGATCAACGGCGGTCATCGCATTGGCCACAACATCAGATTTTATTATCCCATTCGCTAAAGTTAAAAAGATATAAATTCAACGGAATTTCGAATCATATAAAAGTTATTACACCTTTACCCGGTTATTTAGTTTGTCGGTATTTTTTAATATTAATATTTTATACAGTTTAAAATTACATTTAAAAATTGTGAGTTTAGATGTAAATATATACCTCTCAAATTTCGAACCATATCAGCGTTATTTATACCGTGACTCCTCCAAGCCATATTCAATAAAATAAAGATTACTACAGGAGAAAATGAGTTAGCCCATTGAACCCTTTTTTTATGATTTTTTTGGTGATGCCGAGACAATAAATATAACATTAAAATTTCACTTGACATCTGACAAATGTCAATACTCAATAGACATGTAAAAAATTTCAAACCAAAATAGTTAAATCGCAGAACACATTTACGCAGCTAAATTACCGACTTTTCCTCCTGAACTGAATTCTTTTTAAAGATCTTTATTGTTTTATTATCGCTTTCGTTTAGTTTCGCGTATGTATGTATGTAGGTACATACATACATATGTTAAACTTTGTATATTCAATATTCGCAGTTAGTGGTGTGATAGTATCTTGTTACTTGAATTTGTTACGCAGGCTTATTCTGATAATACTTATTAAAGGTCTAGTGTAGTCAAGAAAAATCGTTTAAAAATAAAATTCAAGTATTGTTATGAATTTATTTTATATCGTCTCCCTTAAAATCGAAAAATTTATTTTGATACATGTATAAAAATGAGTCAGAGTGTATCACAACTTTATTATTTAACAAAGATTCAAATAAATTAAAAAGTTTTGCCTATTTTAATAAATATTTTTTAACTAATACGAATCTAAGATTCATCTGTTATATAGCCTCTTTTTTATAGAACTAGGAAAAGCTATATACTCCTTAATAGATTTTTAAAAGTTATTTTATTTTCCGACAAGAAGAACCAAGTGCCACAATTTGACAGACATTGGGTACGAGTTGATTGGCGGGACTCAATGCCGAATAAAATAAAGTAATTATATTATATTAATATTTATATATATATATATATATATATATATATATATATATATATATATATATATATATATATATATATATATATATATATATATATATATATATATATATATATATATATATATATATATATATATTTTATCTAAATTACTTATATGCATTTATCACTGCATATATATAATATGCAGTGATAAATGAACTCACACCATAAATCTATAACAAACTAGTTTTGAAGCATACTTTTTTGTCAATTTCCAAATAACAATTTACAAAGAAACAACAATAAACAAGAACAACTTATGTTTTAGCCTTGGGCGATTATTTACTGAGGCACAGAAGAATCTCTGATATTTTTACTTTTCAGTTTTACAGATTTATTACAAGTTTATTTTATTACATTTATACATTGATAGTTCAAAATTGTACATATATACAATTGCATTTTTTTGTATATAGTTATATCAATGCTTATATGTCAAAGTCAAACTAAGACTTAAAAAAGTAACGATTGCAACAGGAGAGAAAATATTCTTACTTAAAATTAACTAAACGTGACAAATCTTAGTATGATCATCATATGATTTTTTATATATAAAAATATTTTTAGGTGTAAATTACATTTGCCCTACCTTTCACAATCATTCAAACATGGTTTGTGATGGTCCAGATCCACCAGACGATTCGCCACAAAATTTGATACCACCCCCCAGGCACGACTTGATTGCTAACGGTAACCATGAAGACAGCGATGAGGAAAACAATGAATACTTTGGATATGAACCTTTGCCACAAGGACCTGAATCTGTGCTTTCAGACCATGACAGTGGAGATGAAACGGAGGTTTGTAAATTGTATACATACTCGAACATGTTATGATGTCGTTATGTTATAAATACTTATACACTTTATCATATATCGTTTTAAAATTATAAAATAGAATATTGATGCATTGAGACCACCTCAAAATGTTCCTGCAATAGAACCAATGGAAAATATAATATCTAGAGAGGTGTGGAGTATCCCAAGGCGAGATGATCCTATCCTAATGGACAATGAACGAGCAGAACAGGTAAATTATATAACATTTTAAGATATTTTAAATGCTAGAATGCTAAAATTCAACAACTATGATCATACAAGCCAAATTTCTACAAACTTTAAAAAAAATATTATTATTTCTTATTATTTAGTAGCACTGTTTTAAATTGGTCATCTATGTGGTATGATATGTCTTTGTGTGTGCTTATGCTTCCACTCTACCCAAAGGTTGCCTAGAAGTGATCACTCATTTGACGATAAGGCTGTCTGTGGTACTGTTTTTAATATTAAGATTGAATCTTACATAACATTCCAGTTCCAGATCTAATAGTACCTAATGATACAATTTTAGGTTATGTCTTTGATGGCCAATTTTGCTCTTCCTCAAGATTCTATTCCAGATTGGGCACAGAGTATATCAGAAGAGCAATGGAAACAAACCCTCAATGATAGGATAGAAAAAATACGAAGTAATAGATAAAATGATTTGATTATGTTTATGATTTTATTGAATTAATTAATCACTACAATTACTGTTTTTCATAATATATCATATATTTAGTGGAATTTCAAAATGTATTATAAGATATATTCAAATTAAATTTAATAAATAATAAATAATAATATATTATTAAAATCTTCAATAAATATAGTTTGATTTTATGTTTACTTTAGTAATAAAAAAATAAAGCAACTGCTTAAAATACATATAAGGCACATAGTAAAATTTAACATTACAATTAGAAATATCTTACATCTTTATGGGTTAAAAAAGCCTAAGGTCAAGGTGGAAAATTTCAGTCTCAGCTTGTGGCAGAGAGAATAAATTAACATATTGTTGTATTTTATATAATTTCCATTTATAAATTGATATTTTATCACATTATATCTTTTGAAAGTAACAGTTACATTAATATTTTATGGTTTCAGTTTAAATAAGAGTATGGGCATGTTATAAAAAAAATTATGATTACAAATACAACTTTTTTCATATAAAACTAAGAAAACATCAACCAAAATAAATGTTTTAATCTTTGTATTGTAATTCAACAATTGTGTCACATGATTAAATAGGGTAGAGAATACAAAAATATCAATAGTTGTGGAAAAACAAGGAAAATTTTATAGTAAATTATTTAACAAATGTAGAATTAAGTAAATAAATACAAAAAAATATTAACTGTCTCAATTGTTTATCACTATGACAGTCACTAGGTAGTCACTATGTGGATGCTTGCTATCTAATGTATTAATAGTGAAAAAATTAAAAAATTCAGCCTCATATTATATAGTTGCGTAGAATATGTTTGTAATTATTATGTTATAGAATATTTCTTTGTTTTATCCAAAATAAATTATATATAAAATTTGTATCAGATAAGCTGTTTACAAAAACTTACATTGTGCTCTTGGAAAAACAAAATAGCTTATTCAGTTATATTATATTAAGATAATTTAACTTAGAGTATAAATAAAAAAAAATGATAATTAACAGTATAATTGTTATGAAATTTTTAATATTATTTGTACTTAATTATTTATGTACATTTAAAATTTCGCTATTGTGGTAATGTATATTCTAGCCATACTGGAATCAAGCGTTTTTCAATACTTTTTATTAGTATTATTCTCTCGGATCATAAATGACTGCACTAAATGTAACCAGTTTAGTTTTTTCATTCCTTATAAATGTATAAAATGGTGAATTTGCATAGAAAGTGTTTGCTGTTCTTGCTAAAATACCACTTGTAGCTGCCACAGCTTCTGTCCCATATTCTGCAAAAAGAATTTTAAGAAAAAAATAAATGGCACAATAGTTGTTAGAAAATGGGAAAATCTTATGTGTACCCACCACCGAAATGGTAGTATATCCGACATGCTTGTATATCTATATCTATTAATATTTATATATGTGCATTAGACTTTTTTTTCTTTATTTTGGCATAACATTTTAAAAATAATAAAAATAACTGATCTTTAATTTAGCCAGATCACGATATACCTGGGTATATAACATCATCACATTCAACATTCATCGTTCATGATTTAGGACGACTTGGCGAAACAAGCAACACTTGCGTATAGTATGAATAGGATAGTGTTAATAAATAATACTTGAATTCAAAAATTATAGTAAATTATGCTAGCTTTCATATAAAGTCCTGGATTTTTAGCCTTCTGATGATAGAAGAAAGTGATGAATATCTATCACCTATTGTCGTATGATTAGTACATACCATCTATTTTTATCCGAACATCATGTATTATGGAGTCAACGTGTACACGAGGATTAGGTAGACTGTCAATAATTCTTCTCAAATTACTTTTTTCTACTTCATCACCATCGGCGAACCTCGTCAAAATTTCAGTTTCATTTTTACTATCAGTGTTATCATCATTCAACATAAGAGCGAAATTAGCTTGCCTAGGATTAAACATACTATCAATACCTAATTCTTTTAAAGGATCTTCCAAATTGGCATTGAATTTTATATCCATTTTTGGAAATCGTATCACACACTTTTGAAATGTCAATTGTTCTATTAAATTTTCGATTTTCTTGTAATTTATGTTGCTCAGTATGTCCGATAAGCTTTGCTCTGCCGACTTCAAAGGCTTAAGAGCGTATAAAACAGTTTCACTATCATTATAAGGCAACGCAATCATTTGTATATCTATAAATAATATAATATAAATGTTACAGTACACAGCATATTGTTTTCTTAATTATGGTTAATAAGTGAAACTTACTGTTTTCCAACGTGTATTTGAAATCTCCCAGATTTAACATAAGGTCAGTCATGATTTCATCATTCGCTCTTTTAAAAGGCATCCTAAAAAATATTTTAAATACTAATTATTTTGTAACTATTTTGAGGCCGTCGTGGCGCAGTGGCATAATGCTTAAGTTCGACCAAACCGAGAGGAATAAATGATTTATTTCACCGCTCCGGCAGACAAAGACAAAACGCGGCGTTGAGTTCTATTACTCCCACGCCACACATAATATCTCGAAGATCGAACGTTGAACGGATAATGATTGGAGGAGTGCTTAAAGTCCTCACTAGTCTTCAACAATGTCTCTTTCTATTTGCACAATTTGATGTTATTAATTTACTTAGATCACATTGCGCAATTATTTTTATTTATCATGCAAAAAATATACTTTTGTATCTGTGCATTTTAGAGTTATTTTTACGCACGTAGCTGTTGTTCATATAACTTTGTAAATTAAAATGAACATGAGTTTTAAAGTAGAAAGAAACGGTAAATAATCATATTACAAATCATTAAAATAACGGTTTTATTTTCTTAAAACTGCATGTTTGATAACGACCCGTGTGACAATTAACAACATGATCATCCGTTTACATTTTCGTGGTTGGCTATTATCGGTTTGTATATCCATTTAATACGGGTACTAAGTATGTATTGTGTATTGTAAACGCTGGAAAGGTAAACTGCTGTAAACCAAAAAATTACAATATAATTTCTTTTCTTACATAGTTTTAAAAAGATTTTTTTGTATCGAATGATCTAAGACCATTTTAAATTAAGCTCTCAGATGTTTTTAAATTTATTTACAGATTTCATATAATGTCTTTCATACATATACGCGGTGTTACGTTTTTTGTATGTGGTGTATGTCTGGTGTTTTTTGACCTAGTAGGCAGGTAATTAATCTTTTATTTATATTTATATATAATATATACCTCGTATATACCTATGAAAATTACACAATTTATTATTTATTTACTTACATCATTGTAAATTCTGGCAAAAATGGAGATTTCCACTGTCCACTAAAATATAAGGCACTCAATAAAGCTGCCTTAGTGTCACCCGGTAACGGATCCTTTAAGAAATCTGATATTTTGCCATTTGTATTGTTACTCACCCACCTAAAACATATATATACATATTATAACAGTTTTTTTTAATAGGCCAATATTTGCTATCTAGGCCAATATTTGCTATTAACTATGCGAGAACTTTTCTAAATTTCTATCGCATCGGAAAAAACATCTTTTTATAGAGATTTACGAGATTTTTTTCTTTTTGAGATAAGTTATATAGTATTCGCAAGCAAAATTTCTGGCTTCAATTGGTATATAATATGGCATACATAATTTAACAATATTAAAAAAACATAAAACTTTGACGGCGTCGTTAGCCACAAATAGATATTTTAATGGTCAAGTCTGACAAAGACCTACAAGTTTAAGACGACTGTTGTAGACAGTTGTATATATGTATTGTAAAGCAATTTTCATTCCTCTAATACAAAGTAAGGAGGTACTTATTCGTATAATATTCATAATTTTTCGTTGATGTTGATAACTAACTCACTGATTAATATTAGTCTGTGTTGTAGCTCTATCACTAAAGTCCACGGTTAGGGCTTCACCTTCATAAACTCGTTGTACGTAAGATTTGTATAAATCTCGTAATTTAGATTTCGCATCGAGGAAGACAGCATCAGCGTACATAGTTTTGCTCGTTGAAGTGTTAGTGTTCAGTTTCTTGAGTAAACCTCCAAATGTCTCGTGATTTTGACGATTTATTTGAATGTCTAGAATGAAATTAAATTTAAACTGAATTCAATTATTTACGCCAAATGTTGTTAGAAATAATAGCCTCAAACTAATAAAATTTGGTCAATTCGTCTCGCATTACGATTTACATGACTAGTTAGGTAAAAGTAATAATACGGTTATTATTTATTATAAGTATAGAATATAATACATCATAGTATTTCCTATTTACATCAACTACCCCTCTGGATTTATATTTATACTAAATGTTACATTTATCTAAAAAAATTACCAAATAAACTCACCTTGAGAAAATCCTAATGCATTAGCTAATTCATCGTAAGTTTTCCCGACGCTACCAAGTAACGCCATAGCTAAAATTCCTGCAACATAAGTCTGATTTTTATTTTAATAGAATATTGGTTTTGAAGAGGGTAGGTAATGGTAAATTTTAATTTAAACAAATTGTAAAGCTGGTAATAAAACGTTCTGAACTATTTTACAATTTAAATAAATTTGCCAATGTTTTATTTCATGCATTAAGTATAGTATAGTTAGGTCACTCTCTCACACTCTGTTCTTCACTCTTTTGCACACGCGAGATTTTAAGATATTGCGTTTTTAGAAGTTTCCTCTACTGGTCCTAGCACCGCTCTATACTTTACTAGTTTGGGAAATAGAAAGTAACTAAATATGATTATTCCCAATAGTGCCGATTGAACGTATAGTAAGTAGAGCGTAAAGATTTAAGTACGTCATAGGTAAGTACTTAGGTATTCATAATTAGTGTAGATAAATAGTGGACGCTAGACATTTGCGTGGGTTTTATGGCCCCCGTCATGCTACTTCCATTCAAGTAGGTATCTATTCTCAAGATCTTCCGGTCTATAGTGAGTTCAGAATATTGACGTCTCTGATATCTAATAATAATATAATATGTTTAACAAACGTATCATTAACACCGCAGATGATGTCAGCAACTGTCGCACTACAACACGGTGTCTCATCACTCATGGCATTGATATATATATTTTTTTTAATACAATTACAAAGCAGGTGAAAAAAGATGTCTTTTTCCTTTAGTAATATTTCTCTACACAAAGTTGTATTGTCAATGTAATTTCAAAGTCTTTACCGTAAAACAGGTTTTGTGTATACTACGAATGTTACATATTTAACATTACTTTTTAGTTTTTACATTAAAACTTGTTTTGTAACGTTATTAACGTTATTACTTACTACTTAAATATTATTTTTACTGTCCCTCTAATATTATTTTTTTTAAGTCGAGTCATAAAGTGAAATAGTTGACTGTTTTTAACGTATTAGTAGGTATGTTTATTGTATAAATAAAATTATAACAAGTAATGTACTAAGGATATCTCAAGGTATTCCTTTGTCCTGTTGAGGTTTTCCCAATGTCACAACTTATGTAAGGAAAATTCTACATAATATAACAATTTAGCTACAAAGACTGTTAGACAATAGAGTAAAAAGAATAGAACATTTATTTTAACAAAAAAAAATAAACCGACTTCAAAAATGGAACAAGCTACATGTACAAAATTCAATACGAAAATAATATTTTAATTACTGTATAATAAATAAAATAAAATATAAATAAATGAAATGACTATTTACTATTTAAAATCCGATATTTTTGGAGTCGGTGCCAGTATAGGTGTATATTAGATTAATTTTATTATCTTTTGTTCGCCGTACATAGATTTTGTTATTTTATTTTTGGTTTGACTGGCACCGACTCCAATAATAACGAATTTTAAATAATAAATTTATTGATATTTTTAATATCGTAAAGAACTGCAAGTAACGATTTTATATTTTTTTATTTC
Source organism: Dione juno (assembly GCA_037127375.1). Classification (NCBI taxonomy): domain Eukaryota; kingdom Metazoa; phylum Arthropoda; class Insecta; order Lepidoptera; family Nymphalidae; genus Dione; species Dione juno. Next base: position 7,805,597 of record JAXRJS010000014.1, on the reverse strand, counting down.
GTCCGTTTTTTAATCTTTGGTAAGTATACAAGTTAATATGTATGTTCTTTACGTACTTTTAATTTTAGAAACATTTCTCTCACAACTCCTAATTATTAAATAGTTGTGTCTCTTCCTTATTAATATTATCATAGATGATGATTACAACAAGCAAATATACTTATGCTACTTTAAGAAATATTTTAAAACACGTATAATATATGTACACGTATAATATTCCTGGGATTCCATCAGCAGATCCTGACATGGTGATAGTGAGACCCCCTCGAGAGTAACCCCTTTCAAACAATAATAACTCAAATGTGGTCCACAAATGGTTGCGATATTGAGTGACATACAATATATATATATATATATATATATATATATATATATATATATATATATATATATATATATATATATATATATATATATATATATATATATATATATATATATATATATATATATATATATATATATATACACATACATATAAAAATACATAACAGAACCTCATTCTTTTTTGGAAGTCAGTTAAAAATGAGTGAATTTGCATCCAATTAATTAACTTTTCTATTAAAAATATTTTCCGGTTTTGAAATTTCGTAATCTAGCAGTGACATGCTCTATATACCTCCATACGGTCTCTCTTTATGCGTGAAGGAAAGACTGGATCTATATAGATTTTACATACATTAGTGTATAATTATATGATGAAGAAGTAAAGAAAGCTGTATTGATATTATTATAATAATGTATTAGAGAATAAGTTAATGCAATGCACTGTAAGCGAAGACGTGGATTCATTCAACTAAAACCGGCTAAATTTAGGTCGGCTAAATTCACAAAAATCCTCTTTGTTAAGATACAGCTTTCTTTTACCGCCTACGTATTGTTTATGAAAGTACACTTAGTATTACTTACCGCTGATGCCAGTAGGCGAAAGAATAACATTTTTTCCAGTATTTTCATTCATCATTTTTGTCATGATATTATATCCGAGATTGTTCATAGCACTTGCTATTTCATTTTCCCGCGCTTCCAGGGATGTCCTAAAATATTTGTTGTATTTTAAAAATTAAACAAAATAAAAAGTAAATCCTAAGTAAACCAGTTAGTTTATATTAGCGAGTCTTTTTGATAAATATTGAACTTGGTTGAGAAAAATTAAATAAATATTTACTCAATGTTGTCTTCAGTACAAGCAGGCTGAATCATGTTGTAAGAAATTAGCAAACTAATAAATACTATAACGGTCTTAGCTTGCATTTTTGAAGATGGAGCTGAAATTATAAATAAACATTATAATGACATACATATATTTATATGCAATCTGCACTATAAAGTATTATAAAGCTAAAGACTCTGTTTAGTTATCGCTCTAATCTCAAGAACTACTGGTCCGAATTGAAAAATGATTTGTGTTGTATATTCCATTTATCGAGGAAGGTTCTGGGTTATATTACATGTACATCATGTTAATCTTTCGACGTTAACTCACTGTACACCCAACTCTCAGATATTTCAATTATATAACGTGGGCGAAGCCGCATGTAAACGTTAGTTTTGAATAAAGTAAAAAATATATAAGCTTAACGTATACCGACAGTATTTAGTCTACCAATTCAGAAAAATGCAACTTAAAAATAATCATCTTATTCCTAATACTGCCGTTTCTTCTGCCGCATATCATCTATTTATTTAAATCATCATCTATTTATTTAAATCGCTTATTATAAGTTAAGCCAAGTAAGTTAAGTAAGTTATAATTTTAGGAAAACCTTTAAATATCTTTATCTGACCTCATTATCTTAAAAATATGCCGGGATTAAAGTTATGCGTATAGTGTAAATAAATTACTATATTGGGCTTAACATAAATAAAATAAATACATTAAAAAAAATGTAACTTAAATTTCCAATTACCTTTCAACAATTTTATCTCAACACAAAATTGCGCTTGGATCGCACTATACACGATGCAGTAGTAAATTATAATTGATGTTACCGACGCGACTGTCCGCTTGGACGGCTTATGAAGCAACTAAACTAACCTTGACCAGTGACTGCAAAAATACGCTAATCGTTATCGTATATATATATTACCAGTTAGATTTTTAGACATGTTTGTACCGACATAGTAATGAAAATAAATCAATGGAAATGGCTGTGATTTATAACTGTCTCAGCCCTTGTTTTAATACCACCATTCACCACAACCGCGTTACTACAATTACTGTTTAACGTGCCTCGAATTTTTTTATATATTCTTTATTGCACACATGAAATAAAGTGCACATAAAATAAACTTATGTCAACAATGGTGGGCTTATTTCTAAAAGAAATCTCTTCCAGCGAACCAGTGGAAGTGAGTAAGTTTTAAACAAATAGCGGGAAGAGATAGTGCAAAAACAAAAAAACAAGATTTGGAACTAAAATATAAAATAAAATGAGAATATAAATATAAAATGAATAATTTAAAATATACACATATACAAGAACATACCATACATATGTACATACATACACACTCACATATATATATATATATATATATATATATATATATATATATATATATATATATATATATATATATATATAAATATACATTACATATAAAAACATACATATTGTGCTTTATAAATAAATTAATATAAATTATGATGCGGTTTTTATAACAGAAACTAATTTAATTGTTGTCACAAACAAACAAGTGTTTGCAGCATGCAGCTTTAAAGGACAAAAGGGATGGGCTTTTATGGATAGGAATAGGAAGTTTGTTCCAGAGGGATGCAGCGTATACAGAAATTTTGTAAAAATTTCGTGTTGAACTACGAATGACCGCCTAGCGGGAACGTAGATAAGTAGGGAAGTTGTGGTAATTAAGAATCTTAAAAAGAAATACAAGGATGTGCATATCACGGCGAAGACGAATCTTGCCAACAAACAAGAAATTTGCCAATGAAAACTACCCATTAACATCTTTTGCTAATGTACGATTTCTTTATTTCTTATAAATTATTTAAATTATTATGGTTCTTCATCAGCAGTGCCAGACGCTTCACTTCACTTGTCCCACACATAGCAGGGTAGGCAGAGAGAACCACAGGCTCAAGGAACCTTGTGTTAAGACTCGGTTAACCGCTTTCCGTGCTGAGTGGCGGAACTCAACGCCGTGCTTTTTGCCTTGTATGCTAGAGGGAAGAAAATGAAAATATTTTATTCTCCCCGAGTTGGAATCGAACCCACAAACCGTCGCGTTTACATTTTTTTCCGTTGAGAATTTTTATATGTCGACGGAAAATGTTTATCACTTTTATTAAGGCAGCGTTTCATTTTTCTTAAAGTAAAAATGGCTTACTATGGTTCTACATGAGATGTATAAGTCTAAGTCCAGGGCAACAGTAAAATCATTTTCATTCTATTTAATTCCGAAAATGTGCGTATACATTCTATTATTACAATTTTTACATGAACCTGAAATGGCGAAAAGAAGAAACCTTAGGAACATTTAACCTTAATAGTCACTGTGTTGGGTACTTTACTGATATCATTTCAAATTTATTAACTGGAAATAACAGAGTTAATCTGTATTCCAAGAATTTTTGCGTAAATACCCAAACTGAACTTATTAGATCAGTAAAATACGTCTTATATGTTTATTTATTCACAGCTCTGTATTTGCTATTCCTACTAAATGACCGTGTGAAGTCCGTATGTTTTTATTTCACCCACATCATACTCTCATACTTACATGTTTATATCTACTTTGCGGTGAGTCAGTGTTGTGAAACTTTTCAAATGTATGCATATTTTATGAAATGATAAAATCGGGCAAAGCAATATTTTTTGTTGCACGAAACTTATACATAAAAATATACTTAATTTTCTTAAACACAGTAACTAAATACAAATGATTGACATTGAAAACCAAGACTACCACTCCCTATATCTCCTTAGATATGTTATGGATATATCTACTTATTATAATACTTATGATATTAGAACTTATTTTTCCAAAAAAAAATGTGAACGATAAACCATTATTGAATATTGTACATAATAATGTATAAAATGAGGTGTAAATAAAACACATAAAATATCAATATTTTATAAATATTCATAAATGTAGGTCAAATGTGGTACAATCCAAATCAGAGGAAATATCTTTACCAACGTCATATAAAAAGGAAACATTCATGCGTCGTTTTCTACACTTTATCGTTAATCCTAATTACGATCTGTAAAAAATATTTATCGTAACTATCTATTGTATAGGAACTCGAGTCTGTTAGAGATAGGGTGAAGATGGTAGACATTGCGCTTATAACTACATACAATATTTTATATTTACTTATTTATGGTAAGAAGCAGGTGGTTTCGATTATAAACTGTACACTAAAAATCTTCACCCCATATCTAAGTGTTGCATGACTCAATAAACTGAATGTTTGACCTTAAAATAATTTCTTTAAACAAAAACTACACTAGTATTGTGTAAAAATGACAAATAAAACGTATGAAATGTGAATTACTAAAACATAATTACAATGCAATACATTCTGTTCTAAAATTAAATTAATAATATGATAGAGTGTAGAAAATGGTAAATTGTTTCATTGACAGTATATCCAACAAAACATGTATGCTTAATTTTACACAGATTTCACTTATTTTATTTTGATTATTATAATTTAACTGTATTCATTAATTTTTTACAATTTATATATGAAAATAAATGGAACAACAGATTGTTGTTAGCTCTAGCAGCTTTACTAAATTTACTGTTTTATTGGTTTTAGAGAAATGTGAAAGAAAGCCGTAGTCAATATACTGGTGATTATAATTTACAAACTAATTAATAAGAAATAACCATTTTAATACTTTAAGACATAAATAATAACACATTTTAAACAATTTAACTCGCTTTCTTTGACTTAAAATCTCTTACATCTAAACGTTTTGACTACACTAATAGTATAACCGAGTCCATTATGTTACATAGTTTCATTATCCTATACTGACGTAATGTAAAAGGCGGTAGGCAGACAACTCCTTACAACTATGGACTCAGAAACAGAGTGTGAAGTTTACTTTGAGTTGCTGCTTTAATAGCAGAGTTCAGAGTCCAGCTCACTACATTAAAAATGTTTAAACCAAAAACATCATATATTTGGCTATTCTAACAATCATATAATTGTTAATACATATGACCAAACCGGTATAGTGTCTAATTTTTCATATGGTTTCATATTCTTGTTAACATTCAAAAATTATTACCAGCAAGATACAAAAATTATTTAATCATAAAATTTTGCATAATCAAATTAACTCTGCAATTACATTTGTTTATAATAAGAATACTCAAGTACTCTCCCTATAAATAAAAGATTAGAAACAAATGCAAAATAAATTACAACCAGTCATGGGACTATGTGACATCAAACTAACAGAGTTAAAGAGATTCCAAATTATTAATAATATAACTTTTACATTACTTTGTTTACTTATCAACTCATTGACTCATTTATTGCTCTAGATGTTTAATAGAGAATCTCATGTAAATCTGTTAGTAAAGTATTCAGTACACTCCAGTATCACTATATCATACACACATAAATACCTATATCATAATTAAAATTCACACACATGCACACATATAACTAATATGGTGGCTCGAACTAGCGTAACTTAATAATGAATTAATGATCAGTCTTAATAAATTCATATGAACCTTTATGCAGGATCACGGCACTATTTTAAAAAAATACATAGTATGTCACTCTGTTGCTGAGTCTAACTTAACATTCAAACCTATAATAGAGAATATTAACAAAAAAGCACTGCTGGTTAAGTATAACAAAAAATCAGCACATTGAAGCAAACAATAAAATCACTTTAGTTTCTATAGCTAAAATTATGAGTCACATCAACTCATTACTCCTACCACTTAAAAAGTATAATTATAAATCACTTCCCACTTCCCTTTAAATATCTCAAATTGATGATGATTCTATCATCTTATTCTATTAAATTAGACTACAGATGTTATAATGCTAGTTTGTCAATGCTGTCGCATCTTAGCAGAACAAGTTAGGCCTGCTGTTGGTTATTACACACAAATTCCTCAGGAAAATGACATATAGAACACACCAAACTATTCAAATTCACATCTCAAAGTGAGATTCTTTTTTGCAACAGAATTGATGTCAAAAAATGAATGCTATATCTACAGATCTAAATAGTAACATGTCACTAAAGCAATACATAACATGATTTATGTATTCATATCATAATTTTGCAATGGAACAGTGGAATGCTTAACTGATAGTTGACAATATTTACTAATAACATACTAATATCAAATACAAAATAAGCACTGGAACAATTTCATTGAGAAATGTCTACTGGGCAATGAATTATAATAGTTCACTTTATCAATATAAACTTTTACATTTTTTAATGAAGATAAAATTAGAACATTACAATGTCAAATAAGTACAATATTCAGAATATTTCTTAATATTGTTGATTAAAATAGCTATTGATTAATAAAATGTAAATATTACTGAAGTATGCCTACATTTTTATAAACACTAAACTACACTTTATAAATTGTGAAAATAATTTGAAAAATTTACATATTATTGCTATGTTACTGCAAGCCTTTATTCTTATATGCATTATTGCTTTTATACTGATTATAAATTTTCATACTTCATAATTTTGAAAAATATTCTTATAAGTGGCCTGTCATTTTATTATTGTTCAGTAAATAGCAGTTACATAAAAGAAATATTATAATTTACACAAGCTCATCACAACTGTGAATGCTAACATAGAAATTTTTACAATTGCCATGAAAATGAAAAAAAAAAGTGATAGATAGTATAAATGAAACAATATATATAATTAATAACAAAATATTGGCACGCAGCATTCACCTTTTGACTTTTTTTATAAAGTCAATCATACATCAATAAATTGTAATAATTGTGAGTAAATTAATAATTCCATTATAATATTTGAGACTAAACTAAGCACAGCGCCAATCGACTTATGTCACAAATCTTGCATCTAACATTAATATTTTAACCAACTTAGCTTCAAATGTTAAAATAAACAAAACACAGACTTATCAATTTGTCACTTTGGAAAAGACAATTATATAACTAAAATTTTAAAAACTATATTCGAGGAGGGTCAAGAGGGCACTTCTAACTGAAGCTATTTAACAAGCCAAAAGTCTAAGACTAGTTCAATGTAATCACGAATGCTTTACAACAATCACTCCAGGCCGCTGGGGAGGTGTATGATCAACTTTCTTTGTTAATGCTAAAGGTGCATCACCTGCTTCTTCTCCAAATAAGTGATCTCCTTCTAGGTGACGAATAGCTTCCACAATAGTTTCTAGATTCTGTCGGCTAGTACTAGCAAGATATAAGCGCGATGGAGCATCGTGAGCTGCATCAGGTATTACTTCTACTTCGACACGTGGTTCTGCTTTAATAGCAGCTTCAAGGAGAGGGGCCACCACAGGTGTATCAGTAGGTGGCTTTTCACCCTCTTCCTTTTCCATTTTACACTCAGAAATATCTGTCTGCTCATAATGTAAGACCGGAGCAGTTATTTCTTGGGCAGATTCAGGGTATATTTGAGCTTCAAGGGTCTGAAGTCTCTCTTCAAGCAATCGTCTCAATCTTCGTTCACTTTCTAATTGAACTCTTAATTCACTATTTTCCAATTCCTTTTTTTGTGGCGCAGCAGAGACTGTTATAACAGCAACTGGTTCTGGAGATCTTGAGTTTGTAGTTACATTATCATCTGTTGAGTCTGGGATTATAGAAGGGACAAGAGATAAAACATCACTTTTTCTTTTTTTTATAGGAATCTCACCACCTTCATGTTGATTCAACAACCTTTTCAATTGACAATTCTGTGATAAAAGTCTCGTCTTTTCTTGTTCCAATGAATAGATATATTCTGCTGTCTGTTGTAGTATGGCAGCCTGAAAAATAAATATTTTCATAAGCACAAGTATTGGAAGGGTAAAAAGGGGTAATGCATCAAATGCTTTTTTATTAATATGAAACATACTTTACTAAGTTTTTCGCCTTCATGACGAGGTAACAGAGTACGTAATGCTTGAAAACCGGCATTGATACTCTGCATCCTCCTTCGTTCATTGCTGTTTGCAATTTCTCGTCGAATTCTCTTCTCTGCTTCCATAGTTTTCCCCCTGGACGAAGAATTTTTTTCACTCCTGAAATAATTATCAGTGTTTATGTTTTAAAATAAAAGCATTTACACGTATACAATATTTTTAAAATAATTGAGAATCGAAACATTATCAAGGCATCAGTAAATATTATTTTTAACTGTACGTAGGCTGATGGAACTAAAATTATAGTTCTGTATAAATTCATGTAATCATGAGTCTCAATATTACCCATTTCAAAATATTTAAGCTTTATACAATAAAAACATGTAGGTCTTAATGTTTGGCATGTGTTATAATGCGCTTACTACGCCTATTTGATTCGTCTAAACATGGCGGCCCAACAGCTGACTATAGACCGGCACGGGGCGGGAGCGACCACATATGACCACACTAACATGTGTATATGACACAAGCATCGGAATTTATGGTTTAATAAATAAAATCATAATTATAGCTTATTATTGTTCATGAAATATTCAAATACGACGGAAAATCTATAACCACGCCGGTTACACCTACCTCGAAATAGCGTGATCAGATGCTTCTTCTTCGTATAAGTTGTAGTCTTCTATTTCTAATAAACAAACGTCATTACCGTGCAATGACATAACTTAAGCACAAAACGGCACGGTTTAATGATTCCACATCTAAGATTAATTACAAAATCAAAATTACTTTTAGCTAAGCCACAATGGCGGGAAATGACAATGACTACAGTCAGGTGACGCTATACAATTTACACACTTCACGATAATATAAGCCACACAAATCACATTTAAAACACTTGTAATGAATATAAGATATCCATTTAATATTTTTTTCTGTAAATAAAGAGATTTTTTTTTGAAAACAGTAATTATAAGGATGGAGTCAAGGGCAACACGAGATACACGACATATCGATGGCCGATGTATTTAATCATAGACAGCTTCACTCCATAGACTAAAGACATTGGTAGTAACAAATGGACTGAGAATAGATTTTTTAATTATTTCTTATTAATAAGATTATTCAGCAAATATAAGAAAACAATATTATATTATTAAAACTAGTGTTTCTATTTTTTAAATATTTTTTTATCTATTTTCATTCGTTACTTGGATAATTTTTTAAGCTTTAACCGATACTAATTTTACAAATTATTATTATTTAAATAAAAATTAAATTGGATTACCATAGTAAAGTTGAAAATAAGTATATTTATTTTCTAAATAAACATTTTCATAAAGATAAAAACGAATGTTGACTGGATGTATTTTAACGTATTAAATTTTTACGTTGTCGGAACGCACAGTATGTTGGCTAAACTGAAGCGTCTCAATTTTACTGACCAATCACAGTGAATTTAATTTTTGAATTTGTTCTTGGTGGGTGGAGATTTGCCTTGTCGCCATATTGTGATCGGCTGTGAGTGCTGGAAGTGAATAAATTTATTATTTAAAGTGTAAATTCTTTGTCTTCATTGTTCGGATTTTAAGACCCAAGGGTAAGTTTAAAATTAATATAAGTCTTTGTCATGATTTTATTCGTCGTGAGTGTAATATTTTAATTGTAATATGCCGGGCGTTTGATTCTTTAAAACTTCGTTGGTTTAAATTTTGATCAATTAATATATTTTTTTAAGTTAATATTTATTTTAATTTGTGATCCTTTATAAAACAAAATATCTTTTTATGAATTTTTAACTCCAAACTGTAGGTAGTGTGCAACATGTCTCAATAAATAGATTTTAATTTTTAAGCTTTCTTTCGCCGTATTATACCCTTGTGGAACATGAGTGTTAGTGCGATCAATATATGGTAATTTTACGCCAAATGCATTTTTCCGAGAAATCCGGTGTTAGTGTATTCACTAATCGTATCGAACGATGAATCATCAATGTAACAACCGGCGCACTCTCTAAACAAAGGTTTTAAATATAAACTATTTCATAAATATACTTTGTTATGATTAATGACGTTATAAATTATTTAATCTGGCAAATGGATCAGTTTAAGGCAAAGGCTTGCTATCGTCTAATATAACATTGAAAAGCGGACTTGGAAATTTATAGTAATATTTTAATTTAAACTTTATTATTTTAAATAGTTACACGCATTAACATAAAATAATAGAAATCTTTAACATAGTAAATGTTTATAGTATTAATATTTTAAAAACCCCACTCCTCCACATGTGCGAAAGACACACCCTACAATCCCTTTAGCTTAAAAACAGATTCATCTCATTGGTTGTGCAAAGTAAACAATACTTATTTTCTGGTTATACAGACCTAACAATAAATTTCACTGTAAAAAAAACTTAATTGTATAGCTTTATTAATTACATAGGTAATATCAAATAACTTTTAATCATTTGTTTGTGGTAAGTGGTAAAACCACTTATATTTATTATTATATATATACTAATATTTATTTTTTTGTGTCAAAATAAAGTAAAAGATTGTGTTTGACTGTAAATGTGATGGTTGTCAGTTCACTGCTCACTCGGAGAGAATGAATTATTTCATTACCACACTCTGGTATTAATCATGGTATTGAGTGCTGCCACATGTTTTACAAATACAAATTGGATGGAAAAAGGCTAATGCAGTGTCCCTCTGTCTACTCTCCATTATATAGAGGAAATAGGCTAAAACAATATCAATATAAATTTGTTTGTTATGATGTCTAAATTAGTAAAATAAAGTCAATTAGATCAGATAATAAAATATTTTTATCAAAAATCACAACATTTTTTATAGATAATGCAATTAATAGTTTATGTTGTTCATTCTACTTCTATACTACTCTTAGTAATTACTAAAATTAGACATATTGTACACAATGAATAAAATAATTTAACATGAATTGTTTCAACTGTACAATCAAGTAAATTTTATTGTTTTAGTATAATAATGTAATTGTTTTATTTTTCTCACTCTTAAATAATTGTATTTATTGTGTGATACTAAAGAACTTGACAAACTTTGAGTGCATTAAGAAATTGTGAGGTATATTTTGTTGTCACACTTTATAAAAAAGCTGATATTAATTCTATGAGAATGTCTACAACTTTACTACACATACCTGTTAGCCTTGTATACTTTAAAGTCAAGGCCATAATTGGATCACATAAAACATTAAACCTAATATAACTTTGTCTTCCATTGTAATATCAACTGACCCTATTTGGTAGATGTTGTAATTTCTTATATAATATAATTAAATGGTGGAAATATTTTAATCTGTGTAGATATTATCATTTATCAAATAGACCTTAATATTTTCTCAAGCTACTGTTTAGATGTACTGTCTATAACTATATTGGGTTCTATAAATTGTAGCTTCACTGATAACTGATCATTACTTAACAATAATGCCTTTGTTAAAGCTACTTGTATGCTTTTGCCAACTAAGATTTTTAAATCATACTAATTTAGATTAAAATCATATTGAATGTATAATTCATTATTTTTTAGTTTTGTATATAAATGTTGAAATATAATTGAAAAAAGTTATTATTTAAATATTACATCAATATTATCCCAAAAAATTATTACAATGTATTAAAATTATGTATTTCATATTTACACACAAGATCCTGATGGTGCAATCTATGTAGTAAAACAATTATTTTGAATCTTCACAAATGCATCATGAAGCTATTTCTTTTGTTAATGTTTTTATTTTAAACAATCTGACTTTTAAACACCTTTTAGCAATTTAAATCTCTTCATGAAACTATTTTCACTTTAAAAGTATAAATTTTATGTTATAATTTTTAAGGATATATATAGTTATATATATTAGATAGGATATATATTAGATAGTATCTCCTAAATGTATTCGGAGAAGTTGTTAAATACGTTTTTAATAACATCTTGCATGTGATTGTAAGACTACCACTTCGTTTCCTTAGTATTCAAATCAAAATATATACTTTATTATTATATTTATAAAATAAGAGTTTATTTATTAGGCAGACAGTGATTATGGGTGCTAAGCAGAGCAAACGCTCGGTGGATATTAGCGGTAAGGAAGCAGAGGGCGCGGGCGAAGTGGCCGCGGCCGGTGCGGGCGGGGAGGGCCGCGTGGAGCAGCTTGCCGATGCCGATGCGCTCAAGCCGCAGCTCAACGGCGACGCGCACATTCACGAAACTTCAGTAAGTTTCTTGACTGTATATTTGACTTCACATAAATATGCTCATATTATGACACAAATATATTTATTAGTTTATTTAACGTGTTGAAGAGAAATAAAAAACGTAATTGGTGATGCGATAATTGTTTCTTAGAGTAAATAATAGTATAATTCCGTAAATTTTTTTAATTAACTTTTTCCTGCTGTTTGCACAAAGTTCTTTATTTTTTTCAACAACTTGTGTATTACATTGTAGATGAGTACGTGTACTTTAAAAACAAATCATGGCCCTAACGGTAAGAGCGTTCGCACGACTTGTTTAGATGATCCGATCATAGTTCATTCTTTCTTTTTAAATGATTTCATAATGTACTTGGCGTGAAATGCTTACGCTATCCATTTTAAGTAAATTCTAATTATAACGCTTTCTTGTTATTATTATATCAGAATATTTATTTTTCTAAATGAATAAACAACCAGTAAAATATTTTATGAACACACCGTCAAAATATTGTATATAACAATTTGTTAATGAACTCTATGGTCTTGTTTAATTTCAATTAAATATACAATATCCGTACATTAAGCGATGTGGGTGCCTAAAAGTTACAATTGTTGTCAGATGTTATAACAATCGACCCGCATAACAAACATCGCAGTCACATGTCAAAGCTATTGAGCTTATTTATTACTTATCTGAACTCTATTTTTGGACTATGATAAAGGGTCTGTTACACTATAATTTCTTTTGTTCAACATAGAATAATTGGAAAAGCTACATGTTTTATCTCGCTTCTAATACATATTTTAGAATGAGGGATTTTTTTTAGTATCGTAATACAATTGCTGATATTGCTACATACAATATTGTACATTAAATAGGATAAAGAAAAGAAACTCGATGGCGGTACACCAGAAAATGAGAAAGATGCCACAACAGAAAAGGAATCTAAAGAACAAGAGGATGAAAAGGATAAAGAAATTGCACCTGTAACAAATGGCGATGCCGAGCAAAAAGTAGAGAATGGCGAGTCTACTCCCTCACCCGAGGACGGCAAAAAGCCCAAAAAAGAAAAGGTACTGTTGAATTCTAAATTAATGAACACGATTGAAACTCATATTAGCTATGTAGTTAAAATACTTAGCGTTACATTGTTTGTCATATCGTGATACATATATGATAAATTTGTAGTATCTCTAAAAATATGACATAATAACGTGTTAAAATCAAGAAGGCATAATTTCTATTATTCTTACCAGGTCCACACTGCGTTTCGAAATTCTGGAAACAATTCAAAATTGTCGGTACTTGAAACGCGAGAAGTTTAAACAAACAATTCATTTTGTTAATATTTAAGTAAGCAATTTAGTTATAATTGCAGCTTCCATGTTCTTTAAAACACTAATTGAGAACATTCCTTTGTGAATTCTTTAACCAATTAATATACTTTAGTGGAATTGCCAATTAAACAGTTTAACTTGTATCAAATATTATGTTTTGCTTTTGCTACTACTTCTACGTACTTATTTTAGCATCTAATTTGTAGGACAATAAAAAGTGTCTTACTTATATGTGTCTATAAAATGTATAACAATAAAAGTGTAAGTTAATATCATAATGAATACATGACTTTTTGAACGATTATAATTTTTTGAGCAATCGTACAACGTGGGTCAAAAATGTATATGCAAAAAAAATCTACATGTTTCTAAGCAAGTTCAGATTTATAATAATATCTTGTGATTATATTAAGTTATAGAAAAAGTAGTAACAAAATTTGCATATTATTTGGGATCACGTTATCAATCAATCGTTGTGTGAAACATACTTAAAAGAGTTCCTTTTTAATACGCTTTTTATAATTTGAGAAAGTACCCTATTTTGCATTATTCTCATTTTTAACTGTATAACATATTTAAATCACTTGTCGACATGTGCTGTATGAAAACTTTTAAATATTGTCATTAACAGTTCCTATTCAAACCTAACGGTGTTTAAAACGATGGCGTTTCACAGCATTTTCGATAGAATATTTGCTAGTTCAAGTTTTAGAATATATTTTTAATAAACAGGTTAAGAAGAAATGGTCTCTGAGGTCGATAAGCTTCAGCAGAAAAGATAAACCGAAACAAGAAAAAAAACAAAAAGACGATGAATCTAAGACAAACGGAGAACCAGAAAAACTACCAGAAGAGGTAAGTTGAATATACACAAAGTAATGTAAAAGTTATATAAATAGAAAAATTATCTAATTATAATAGGTATTTCTTACAAAAATTCAAGATCATATAGTGAAAGGCCCTTTTTATTTCCATGAATGTTTAACAGTGACCGGCATTAATAAAATGATCATCAATAACTTTCTACTACGTACTACATCTTATTCGTATTCCATCAACGCGGCCGGCACTCGCCCTCGCGCTGCCGCCGACCATTATTGTGCCGACTTGGCCTACTTTCGGCGAGAACACTATTTATACTTTATACTTCGACGAGTTGTATCGTACTTAACATATGGCTGTAATCGAATCTTAAAAATGTTTGCTGCTTAATTATTCAAGTCATTGACCCGCCTGAGAGAAACTCGGGATGGCGATGTGAAATCATTCGTAACGTCTAGTAACTATTTTTATTTTTGAGAGTTGATAATATTCGCTACCAATATTTGTTTGTTTACCATTTTGTTTCGCAAAATGGCTAACACTATCGGACAGGTTTTATTTTTATTACATTCCATATTTTTTTCCTTCATTATGAACCTAAGATTGTTAAGTAACATCTGCATCAGTAATCCATCTCGGGATCTATCCCTGTAATGGATCAGGGAGAAGCCGATTTCTATGACAAGAGACTATTGCGTCGTAGTGCATTGCACCCAAAGCGGACCGAAGAACAATGCGCATTATAATTCAAAGTGGTGCTATATCCGCGCTAACCAAACGTGAGCCGACATTGTCTGCCGACGATATCGACGTATGGTGCCATTGCCGGCACCAATTCATTAATGATATTAACTACGCTAACAGAATACCCAGACTACTTTTGTTTATAGTGTCTTACATACTTGTGAATACTAACTTTAATTATTGGTTTGGGATACGAAACGCCACGTGGTGACGGACGGGTATGGGCGTTAACACACTGCTGTCACCACAAACTTATTATTTTTTTTACTTTTTCCATTTTTATCCCTTGTAATATGTGTATATTACGTACTGGAGGATATTTTAATATTAAAAATGTATGTTACAATTATTAATTTGTGTAGTCGTATCAAGCCAATCGGTTCCTTGCTTTGCATTAAAACTCGTTTGTGTGCAAAATCAGTCTGGGGCAGGTTTTCCGAGGCCTGCAGTGGGCGCGGGCCCGAAGGCTCCTTGAGATGATTGCATGTCGTATAACACTTCCAACTATTTATATATATTTTTTATGTTATTGTTGTATTGATGTTAACCTTTTACCTAAATAATTTTTTATTATCATTTTATATAATAATTTGTAATTGTAAAGAATTGAGATTGTACTGAATTGAATTTGGCTAGGGTACATATTTGATATGTTTAACATTAAATATTTGATATTCTTTATGAGGCTCACTGCGTAAAGGCAACGGCCAAAAACAAGAAACCGATATCTATAAATGGAACCAGTTTAATCGTGTTCATAGCATGATGTAGACAATGGTATGCTTGTATTTGTAACGAATACATGTATCATAACTCGCTACCGGATAAGTAACTCGAAGAGCCAAGAGTTCATATTGCATGTTTACCAAACGATGGCCGACGGTCGGTACACTTGTTCTCATCTATCGTGTTTTCATAATACCTCCGTTGAATAGAGCTTTGATATAACAAGGAAGGATTCCGTTTCCTTTTGCCGCTATCATTCTATTGTCACGACAACGATTTGATAGTGACCACTCGTGAGAACCTGAACCAAATACAGTCGATTACTTCCAATGATGCCATGTCTCTGATTATTTAGTGAGATATTTGTAATATATAACTATCGGTCCGCCCTAGTGTCGCGCTGGTAACAAGCCCATAGCGCGGCGTTGAGTTCCGCCACTGGGCGGAAAGTGGGGACCGGACTTTACTGTCTTTACACTAGGTTCCTTACATGCTAACCCTAATATTTATGGGAAATAGTGTGAAGCTATTTTATTTAATTTTTATGTTACAATATTTGCATTGTAATTTATCGATTTATTGTATGCTGTAGTATATATACATTTAATCATGTACATTAAAATGTATCACTTTATTACCATTTTTAATTTTTATTGATATCGATTGTAATGACATAACCAATTTCTAATATATAAATTGCTGCTAAATATGTATGTTCACATGACGCAGTTTCATTTAAGGATAAGGATGAAATTTGATATTTGTCTCATAGTAATACGAACATATAATACGGTTATTTATAATTTATTCTACGAAATTCACTAGGTACTTCCTGTATACTTCAATATGAAATTAAAATACAAACAATTATATATATATATATACATATATATATATATATATATATATATATATATATATATATATATATATATATATATATATGTATATATATGTATATATATGTATATATATATATATATATATATATATATATATATATATATATATATATATATATATATATATATATATATATATATATATATATATATATGTATATATATATAGATATATATATACGAACTAAAACAATAACTTGAGTCATTCATCAAACTTATTCTGCTTTTATCTTGATACAAGTCGTGTAAGGTTTTACGACTGTGAGGATAATTGCGCAAATAAAAGTGAAGTTTACTCGACGGCAGTTTCACCTTGCTTAACAGTTTTTGCAAATCATCCAACCTATGATCGTAAACGTATGTTTTGGAATATAGCTTTAGAAAGTTGATAGGTACCAGTTTTGTCTTCCCTTTAAAATATATCCCTATAAATATTGAAAGGAGAATGTAATGATGTAATTAGGTAGTAGTAAATATCTAGAAATGAACTAGTGTACTTATCCGTAAAGGCAGTCGCTTAGTGTTTGCGAAGTGAAGGTAACTGGATACGTATTCAGAACGATTGGTGTAATCGGTGGCGAGACGGGGCGACAACCTCTGATAGCGAGCGTGGACTATGAGTTATATGGCAGTGCGCCTGAACCGGCCGAGATGCTACTATCTCCGTTATTTATTGCCCATGCAAAATTATGCTGCGACGGTCACACGATGCTGACTGCAATATGACCACTTATGTCGCTCATGTCGTTTCTAAAGTCCTCCATTAAAACATTTGCTTTATATTTTATGTAACCCGGATATTATATATATATAACAAAATATTTTATTTTTATAAATTTTCCGAGTCATCGACTATACACATTCATATGTTAAAAGTAATGTCACATTAATGTTGACCGGAAAATACATTGCCATAGTCTGTAACTCCATTGTAGAGGTGTTGATGATTCACCGGGAATATACCGTTACCGGATAAAGGTTAATTTAGAATAAACTAGGTATAGAATTTGACGACCCCCTTTGTTCACACATGACATGAGGGGCAGAACACAAAGCACTTTCCACCAAACATTGAAGGGCTTGCTATTTTTATCGCAATACATTTTAAACGAGGCCATAGTGGGCTCGAACCCTATCAAGGGTATGAATTATGAACAAGACAAAATATGTATCTTATTGATATCGTCTTTTAGACGTGAAACTAAATATTATTTACAAAAAACATTTTAATAGAAGGATATTGTTCTCTCAAATAAAACAGCTAACTGTTATGATGGTAAAATATTATAAAATTGGATGTGACAATGAGCCGTACCGTAGTGGTAGTGGTACGCCGTACGAAGGCATTAGTAAAACTGACAAAAAGTATGTTATTTATGTACATGTGTGTGTTTGTGTGTTGAACAATGCCAGGTAGCTCTAGCTTCCTGTGCGTGACGCGAGGATGGTACTGGTATTGTGCATATTGTTGTTCGTTTCGGACATTGATTTCGTTCATCGTTACGACCTCAGTTGTGTTTATTTTTAATGATCGACTTCAATCACTGATCACCGTTGATTTGAAGCTTAGTAGAGCTAATCAGATTGAATCAGATGTTTATTTTATTCTTAAGTCTTCTTAATTTAATTTATTTTGTTGCCAAGTAGGTTTTTATGTTTCAGAAAAAAAGAATTTTGAATTTTCGATAAGCTTCAGTTGTTAGCAGAGAGTGTTGAGACAATAATAATATTAAATGCTAAATTAATATTATTATAGTTTAAATGTACATTATATAATTTAGACGACTGTATAAATATTTATTTATTAACTATATAATCTATTAGCTACTTAGCTTACTATAGTTTCCGAAGATGGTAAAAGCGACAAATTACCGTAACCTATTGTTATATAAGGAAGTCTGATAAAATGATATCTGAATACAAAACAGATTTAGACTATGTAACTTAACTGTAGTTTAACTGTCTAGGTTTCGACTTTTGTTAAATACATACATATATTGTCGTCTGTGGTATTAGGTACTTAGCTTTGTGTACTACGTGAATCATGTCAGCACGTCAATAAGCTAACGATGTAACGGCATGTTAACTATTCAAAGGTTGACTGATTCATCTGTTGAACTGATAATTAGTCATAGAAGCTTTATATTTAATGAGACACACTCATTCATATCGTATTTTACTTATTTTCCTTAATACCGTAGTAAAGTAAGTAGGTACTTTAATACAAAATACTATATGGGTAAACAAATATGGCCTTGCAAGTATCGATATCATTCCTTACACGCCACATTACTGTGGTTATGTATTGCTAACAAAATAATATAAACATTTTTAAATGTAAGTATATTTTAAGTTTTAATAAAAAGATCGAAGTAACGAGTCTTTTTTTCGTTTAAGTGTTTTGGTCAGCAAAAATTGTTATTATTTGTATTTAAATTAATGAAAATACAATGTTATAATAGTAGATAAATGATGATTTGTAATAAAACACAGTATTTAATAAATAGTATTTGTTTTTACATAAATTAAAATTGCGGCAGTGACGTAAAAATATTGTTTAAAATATTTTAAATGATTAAACAATTGTTTACTTGAATGGGTTACATAGTTAATTGTGTAATTTTAATATATGTTTAAGATCAATAAATCAGATGACATGTTCTATTCCTTGTATGATTTTAAAATATATTGAAGAGAGATGTGGTAATAGAATCAAATAAATAAACATCTTGTCACATATAGCAGAGAATCTAGTGTTAAATAATGGAGTATCCATTACCCACTTTATAAATAAAATTTTGTTAATATTAAAATTAATGATTGTAGGTGGCTAACCCCACATGTAAATTAATCTGCCATTAACAGTGTACCTTGAAGGCCGATTGCTCATATAAAAATTTGCTTAGCCATGCATAATAAATGCTGTATAAATGAGTGTATACATAAATGATCTCGATTTCATTTTGTTTTACTTCATTTATCAAACAAATGACAATGACCGTCTTAAGGTTATTTATCCTAAACAATGTAAATACATTATGTCAACTTAACTATACGAAACAATTATTTTTTCTTTGTGTCTGGATTTATAAATGTATAAGACTTAAAACTTATATAAACAATTATTTCCAGTCGGCAGAGCAGAGTCCTGAATCGGAGCAAAGCAATATTGTGGTCGAAGAGACCGTTGGAACTGAGGCTAAAGATGGAAAAACACCGGAGACTCCGGTGACTGAACCAATCACAAATGGTAGCACGACCCCTGAATCACCGAAAGAAGAAACCCTTATTCCGGATGAGCCCGTGCCCGATAATCAAGAAAACGACAGGACGGAGACGCCTAAAGCTGAAGTCCAACCGGAAACGGCACCTGTCAATGGTTTTCCCGCAGAGAAACCTAAAAGTGACACTCCCGAAGCAGTCGTAACTGAGACTAGCGAGCCAAAGGAGGCGGTGGTCGAAAAACCCGAGCCCACTCCGGCCACTGAAATTCCTGTCGAAAAAGAGGTTTGTGTCGAAAAAATGCCTTTAATTGAGCCTTCGCCTCCACCACTCCCCGCTAACCCTCCTCCTTCGTCGGTGGCCTCCTTTGCCGCAAGCACAATGGCGCCTGAACTGCCGGCACCTCCTGCGCCCGCCGGCCCCGAGCCCGAGCAGCCTGAGCAGCCCGAGCTCGCCGACCCCGCACCACCCATCCGACCTCCTCTTGCAGCCTCCGAATCCACTGAGGAACACACACAACCGATCGTTCCTATCGAATCTCAATGCATTCTCCCAGTTATTAACCAGAACGTAGAAGTTAAACTTTTGCAGCCGTCAATCAGTGTCACGGACGCGGACGAGGACTCTACTGAGCCCGCCTCACCTGACGGTATGACTGATTTGAAAACTGTTTCAAATGATATTTCGCACGATATCGACGCGGAACAAGAAATCGTTAACGAAAATGTATCGAATGATAACATCACAAGTGACACTAAAGTAGAATGTATCGAAACTTCCGTCGACGTCGATTCTGAAACACAACCTACAGCACGTCCTGCAAGTGAGCACGATGACTGCCACGAAGAAATCGATAACATCAAAGAAGACGTCGTATCAGATGACGCTACCATGACGAATATCGATGTGAGTAAATTGACCAACGGCGTCCCGGAGACGGATGATTTAATAAATGGACCCAATATCTCGGAGAACGTGTCCGATGACAAAAGGGAAGGGATCGCTGTGATGACTAACGGCGACATCGACTCGCAGGTGAATACGCCGTCTTGCTCTAGTAGAGGACCGGCGCCTCGACGCGCACGGCGCCCGCACCTCCCCGCACCTCCCCGCACCTCCCGCACCTCCCGCACCTCGTCACCGCATGCCCCCGCTTCTTGTGCTAACCTCACTTTTATATTTATAAGTATTTAAGCACCCTACATACACCTAAATCTAAATAATTGGAATGAATTTATTTGATATTCATAGTTATCTTACAATTTTTACAAAACCAACTGGTACATCTCAACCGATATACCAATGCAATTCAGCATGCACATTTCAGCTAAAATTTAATGATAATAGTTGCTTATTTGCCGTTATGTTAGTTGTGTTTTGAGTGGAAAATTGAATGACTAATGTAGAGTAAATAATGTACGTACGCCAGTATAATCTCTTTTTTAGTGCACTCTAACTTAAATATATATCTAATTATGTAAATAATGTTCAGAAGACTTATCGTTAAAATTATCTGATCTCTGAGTATTCCTGTGTATATGTATTATTAAACTATGTGACTGAATAACAATATTCATAATATAACTATTGATTATATTTATAGGAACCTATTTCGGTATCGGACAAGCTCGCTGAACTGATCCCTGAAACTCCTTCAGTAGCAGCAGTAAACACTGAATCGGTAAGAAAACGTCGTATTTGGAATACTGTTTTTGTTTATATAAACTCTTGAGATGGGCGCGTTTGCTAATGGCTCGCGTATGGTCAACAGGCGGCGGCGGGCGCGGAGGCGGGCGCGGGCGCGGCGGCGGAGGCGGCGGCGGGCGGCAGCGACTAGGGGCGCAGAGGGCGGAGAGCGGTCGGCGCTAGTTTGAAGACGAGCCTTTATTTATTCTCGAACAGCGAGTGTTCCCGCGCGCGACGTCGGACCTAGTTCGACGGCGACACACCACCCACACCACACACCACTCACCACTCACCACTCACACCACCCGCGACTTGTGTAGTTTAAGTTAGCGTGCTTTGCTTTTGTAAAATTAAGGTTTTATATATATTTTAAATTCGCTAGGATCAGTGCGATCATATACGATAACAAAGTTATGTAGCAGTATACGGTGCGTTAAGTTGGTGCCATGATTACAGGGGTATTAGTTGCGTCCCTCCTCGGACACTTCGCGAACGCTAGTTACTCCTTTTCGATATCATTATTTAGAGAATTATATGAATCTACCAATTTTCCTTCCTTACCAATTTCCGCGTGAGGAAGTTAGTTTTGCGGGCTCGTTGTATAGGAATACTGTAGAACTCGCGCGGTCGGCTACAAGCCGGCCGCGAGCATTGGTCGCGACCGAGAACGACATTCATTACTCAAAAGTTATAAAATTATTATAGGTTTTAATGATGAGACTATTATGTATATATGAATAATTACGTTTTCATAAACATATTTTTCTTAAATTCTGTTGTCGAATAAAAGTTTAAAATTGCATTTGTATATTGTTATAAGTGATATAAAACTGATTTCATTTAATTTTTTAAGTATATTTTATGTAGTTGTGTTATTTTTACACCCTTTAATTATTAATTATAATAGTGAAATAAATTTATTTTGAATTTGAGCTCTCTTTCGAATGTGAATTATAATTTTTGGAGTATGTTTAAGCCGAAGCACCGCCTCGTGTCGGTCGCGTCGGTCGCTTGCATTGTGGGACTTCGCTAGTCTCTCACTTGCGTTGGGGTCTGTATTGACATATCTTGTGCATTCTGTATTTTATCAAAATCCGTTTCGCCCATCTTCCACCGAACTTTAGCGAAGTAAACACGAATACAATAAAGTCAACACGGTCCTACTATCGTTCGTAGAGAGAATTCTCTTCAATGTAAATTGGACTTATTAATTATTAGCGGCCAAGTTTTCGATGAATCTATACAATTTTTATGCATATATAATACAAACTACGATCTATTGTAATGTGTACTATTTAGACGTGTAGTGTTTGTATCGACTGACGAGTAGTGAGGTCCGTCAGTGTAACCTCTTCGTTCGTTAGACCGTATACCTATGTAAGATTTGATATCTCTATACACTTATTGTCATATTGTTTAATCGTGTCCGATGAAATTATTTTCCATTGCATATCCATTTTTGTAATTTTATACATTTTTAATGAAATTTTGAAGTGACACATCTGCATAACTGGGAGCGTTACTCCCCAATTAAATTAGTGGTAAATTAATACGAGTGAGACATTCCATATCAAATGCGAATATCCCAAATGTATTCATTCCCATTTTCACCCTTATATATTAAATTAACATTTATACATTTATGATCGTTTGGAACAGTTTCGATTGTGTCGTAATCCTTATCACGTTAGAAAGTGAACCTACTGATACTTTGTGATCTTATTGGATAAGCTGTTAGGTTTGTAGCTTTTATATTAAAAAAATACTAACCATTTAGTTTGTAAGACTTGTATTCGCTCAAAATTTTTTGCGTTCAAAGTGGTTTTTAGTTCACCAGGAGCACAAATATTGAAAATTCTATCTTATTGTCTCTTGTTCATATTCAATTAACATTTTTGTGCAGAAGTGCCAATTCGAAGTATGTAGTATGTTTTATATTATTATATGATGCAAAAATATTAATTTGATAATGTTTACTTTGACTGCTCATGTTACTACAAATATGATAGAGTGATAATGGTTGTTTAAATTGCGCGATTGAACTATTTTATATATTTATCATGTTCAATCTTGCTGAAATTTGATGTTGATGTGTGAATGTCTCTAATAAATAAAATTTTAAAATATAATGTGAATTTTATTATCTCTGGTCATATACCTTTTTATATTTTATTTGATGCACTAATTAATTAAATAGAAATTTATTTTTATTTACTGTTATTGTTCTTTGAAACATAGGGTATCAAATTAAGTACCGGTAAAACGGGGTAAATAGGAATCAAAACCTGATTTATTTAACAGCCTTCCTATTGTCATATTGTAAATTAGAGGTTAACACAGTTTTGTTTTTGTACGAGCCTACTACAATAGAAAAAGGTCGAATGTGAGTCCCCGTGGAGACGTGATTATTGTGCATTTTAACTTTGAAATTTTGTTGACTTTTCTTAAGCAAAGTGTAGAAATAGAACTTACCTAGTTTATAATAGTTGATTGTGATTAAAAATAAACTTAAAAGTAATTTATTATATTTTATATTAGTAAAAAATATTTTACTCAAACACTAACATTAGAAGCTACTTTGGTTTTAATAGGAACGCGAGTGGGGTAAATTGCAACTAGAGTGGGGGTAATTGGAACAACAGGGGGGTAAATTGGTTTGCATATGAGGTAATTTGGAATCCATAAATAGGGTTATCAAAAATGTGGATGACAAAAAACTGTCGGCACTTACCAAAGAAGAACTGTACTGTATATTGCGCCTTTCCGTTAGACAATCGTTGACTTGCCGATGCATTTAAATTCAACTATAAATAATAGTGAAAAAATTAAATCAACTAGTCAAAGGAGAAGAGGAAAGAGTTATAGACATTTTCAACATTCTAGAAGAGAATAATAATTAAGTTTTTAATTTTTGTGACCAGACCATATACCAGATTATTTGAAGAAATGTGATTCCCAATTAAAAGTTATGTTAAAGTAAAAACAAACAGATTGATTAATAAATAATTAGCAAATAATATAATTTTCTTCCTTTTCGTTTTCCTAACAAAATAAAAATATTTTCTATAGACTTTTTTATCATAAACAAATAAAATATATTGTATTTTATTGACAACCCTTGCAAAAAATCCAATTTACCTCTCTCTCGTACCTATTACCCCGTTGGGGGCTAATTAGAATCTTGTGAGGCTTTTGTTATTTTTTAGCAAATATAGAGTTAATTTGTGAACTTTAAATTTCTTAGAATGTAAAAGGGATTACCATACATCTTTATGTGCATTTTTAAATAACTTACGTGTTGCAGAAGCAAGTTAAAATTCTAGTTGAAAGTGAAAAATGGACCTATATATCCCGTTTTACGGTATGCTATATAGAAGTTGTAAAGCTTTGTATAATGTTAATCTTTATAAGAGAATTCTATTCTCTTATAAAGATTAACATTATACAAAGCTTTACAACTTATAATTGGAAATGCTTCAGTGATCAAATATAAAGGAAATTATTTTATTTTTTCTGAATCGAAACTGCTTCTAACACCACTATTAGTATGCATGATCATCACATGGCAGTTTTAAACTTGAATGCATTTTTTGTTCCATAGGTTAAGTGCATCTGACTAATCGTGACGGTTGTGAATTAACTTCTATTTGGGGGGATGAATTATTTTAATTTCCTCACTTTGGTAATTTGACAAAGTACAACGTTGGGTTCAAAAATAGTTTGAAAGTAGAGAACAAAGCATCTTTTATACTAGGTTCCTTCTGCCACCTTGCAATATGCAGGATAAACCATGAAGTATGAAAGTGACACTCAATCTGCAACATAATTATTTAATTTTGTAATGCGAAGTAAAATGAATAAAAATATTGACTTATATTCTTGTTGTCTTCTTGATCGGCCTTACTCAGACTACTTGTACAAAACATAATGAAAATTATAGCAATTTCTATAATTATATTAAATATTAAAGTATAATAATGTCTTTTTGTGTTTTAAGTGGATAAGCCAAGAGAAAAGTGATTATTCATGCTATTATCTAACATTCACCAAAATATAATGCATGGCTTTAATTCTTAATTAAGACATCTGATGATTATTTTGTAAGTCACATTGTCTAATAATAATAAAGCATTTAATTACTTAAATTTACAAAACAGGTTTTAAGGTAAATTTAACTTAACTGCTAGATTGTTTTAAATATGAACATACTATATTCTATTTTCTTTTTTTTATAAATTTATTAGGGTTTAGGTAAATGAATCCTCCAACACTTTACATTTCTCTCTATCATTACCAGATGTCTCCTGTGTAATTGTTCTATCGTTTTCTTTTCTGTCAGTTTTCCTTTTTCCTGAAGGAATTTTAAAAGTTATTTTTAAGGTCAATAGTATCTCTGATCAGTACAGTTGGTAACATGCAATGCCCATTTCCATTTCAATTTAAGTACAAATTGGAGAGCATGTGTAAGAACGGTCTTCTGTTTAATATTTTTGTTACTTTTATGTATTTTTCAGTCACATTACATAGATAAAACTAAGGAGATTGTATAGTAATGCATGGGTAAGTAAAATCATTTAGATTTTATATAAATATTTAGTCAGTTACATCACAATACTAATGCAACCAGAATAAATAAAAACTATGAAAAAATGGCAATAAATAAAATTTAGTTATGAGCTGTCTATATTTTCCAATACATTTATCAGTTTACACAACATATCTTTTCTAATGTCATATACCCTATGTCTTTTTACAGATTTATGCATATTAGTCAGTGCAATTTGAAGCATAGGATAATATAAATTCTTCAGTTCACTGGTTCCATAAACCAGCTTTAAACTCCAGTCAAAACTTTCTAGTGCTTCACCATATGCACTATTATGATTAACTAATGCCATGTATACCAATTTGTCATGGCTTTCTTCTATAGCCTGTATAAGTATTCGGATTTTATGAGTATTATAAGATTTTGCCACTAATTTATCATTGATGTCTTCTTTATTAACATTGCTATCAAAGATCAAATTTCTCAGTTCTTCTTTAGCAATCAAAATTGTGCTTTCATCTAAAATATTATTGCAGCATTTTACATCGTATAAATTTTCGATTAAATCGGCTATTACCTGGAAAATTTTAGAAATTTAACGAGAAAATCATATACAAACGTTACATTGCATTTAAATGTATAACTTACTATTCTAAAATCATTTTCAGATTCTAAATTGAATAGTATATCCATTCTTGTTGGCCCAGCTGTCACCGTGTGTATTGCTCGGTAGGTAAAATATAAAAATACTTGTACAATAAAATGAAATGTTGTGTCGAATATTAGTGATATTTAGAATGTACAATAGTAAATAATATATAATTATAGACAAACATAATTTTAAAATTGGTTAAAAATTGTTAACATTAATGTCAATGTGATAAAATAATTTACCTAAATGTGGTTATTTATTCAAAATGTATGAAACTATTCAATTATTTAACGCATACGATATACGTTAAATAATATTTAGTCAATGGCTTAAAAAATAATTAAGTATCAATATTCGCACGAAGAATGATATTATAGACACACTGATCAATCTAACTTGTAATTATTGTATAATCGATATTGGACATGAAATAAAAACAGCTAATAGTGTAAGGGAGTGACACTTCCTTACTAATGATTTCCAATCTTTTCAAGCGCCATTTATTATTTGAATCTACAGCTACTTTATGAAATTATTTTTTATTCTGGTAACTTAGTAGCAGCTAACTTGCAAGGACCAAACAATATGTAAAGAAATTAAAATAATGCAAAATGGTGGATATTCTCGAGTTTTACTCTCCTCCTCGTTACTGTAGTGACTGCGTCCCAAAATAGTTTTGCACAAAATTCCGAAAGGACGTTGTATTAAATTTTGTTTAGTTGTTTTGCTTAAGTACGCTATGTTCTCTCGAGTATCTTATGTAAAAAATATTTAAAATTGTCTTTAAAAGATTTAGATGATGATATAAAAGTTGCGGCACAAACATATTATTAGTATAAAAATGATAAATATCTCTTGTTATCTCATTTCAAATACCCAATCATACATACAAACATAACATAAAACATGTCAGTATATTCGTTCGGATTTAATTTGTAGATGTCGCTAGTAGGAAGCCACCAAAAAATCGACGAAGAGGGCTCTCTTTTTCTATATAGTATTTTACTTTACTCCTTGATTACAACTTCTAAAATATGTTGTGGTCGGTCCATAAGAATTTATTTATATTTTTTATACGAAACTATCTAAATTTTCACTCTTGTTTTTGTAATGTTCTATGTTGGTAGATACATATTTATCTTAGTTTCCCTTAGTCGTCGCATCACACGGAACGTATGGAACAATATCGTTAATTGTTTTATTATGCGTTAATTATTATCAGAAGGTTTCTTTAGAATAAAATAATTAACTTTAGCGTTAAAGTTATTCAAGTGTAGGTACTAGGTACTTGCGGCTGTATTTTGATTAATATTTAAATTACATTTTCTTAAATGATGTATGTTGTCCCATAGCAACTTATAACTTGTCAATTTATATAAATATTGCGAGTAATACTCGCGCATCGAGGGTAACGAAAAATACAACATATAAATATTTATAAACTTAAATTTGTTGGCGTTTGCACTCATTTTGTATAAACCGAACTGCAAATATACGTTTTTATTACTTTTCAGAGTTTTATACACTATACTGTATATATTAGAGATATCAAGATGGAATTAATATTAAATATCCAGGTCCAAAAAGTCTTGGAACTGAAATATAATCAAAACATATTTTACCGCATTTGGTAAAAAATTGGCTGCATATAAAAACCTATATTTACTTCCGTTGACCTTGGATTATAAAAAAACTTAAATTAGGAAAATATCAGAACATTGTTAATTTATAGTTATATCATAGAAAAAAAAACAGTCAAAAAACTTATATCTGTAGTTTCGTACAAAAGTTTGTCAACTTTTTTAACTTAATTTCAATTTAGTATTACCTATCTTTACCTTCAATTTAGTATAGTAGTATTAACTATCTAAAACTAGCAACGTTTGAGTTTGAACATTTGATAATATGTAGTATCTATCGTATCGGACACATGGAACGGTGCATAATTCATTGAATGACAATAAGTATAATAGATTCTTTCTTTACAGCCCTTGTTATCATATAATGGAAATAAACAAGGTAAGAATGTAAACAACTCGATCAATACAAATATTTTATTCCTGTATTGTAATTATCTCTTGTAACAGATAAATATTTAATAGTTTTCCAAATATTTATCATTTTTGTTAATCAAGAAAATATTTTAAAAAATATGCCTTACTTTTATCATATGATCGCTCGGAGCCATATTCCTCACACTGTATCTGTGTTAGTAGGTACCTACTTTAAGCTATTTTATTTTCATTTTTTTATTTATAACCTAAGATACAAAAGTTTGTCTTCATATTTATGGGCAAGATATTGAAATTAAAATCAAAAACGTATATAATTATTACAGTATTCCAGTGACAACAATTAAAATTTTAACATATAAAATTAAAATATGTTGTTTTTGTAATTAATAGCTTATTATGTTATATCAAAATATAACATGAGCCAATTTTAATGTGGGTGAATTGCATTATTATTTTAACAGATTTATATATTACTATTACTCTACACATAAAAATAAAAAAAATACAAGGCCAAGGTAGAGTGAGTCTAACGTTATAATAAAAATATGGCGTCAGTGGCGAAACTAATTAAACACTATTATTTTATGAGATGCTTTAAAGAGTGGAATATTTTATTGAATTAAATTTGTTCAGTTAACTTAATCTAACAACACAACTAAGCACTATAAAATATTCATCGTAAAGTATCTGATAAATTAATACATTCTTGACATGCAGTAACAGTCAAATAATTCTAACGGTTAGTCGGTACGGTAGTCTAATTTTAACGGTTAAAGATGGATTAATTTTGAATGGCCTTCATTGTTGTCAAATTGTTGTTACAGCGACATCAAACGTACATGTTAAATGTGCTTAAATATTCGAGCAAATGGTCAATAGATTACAAAAATATTAATTTATATTGATATTTATCAGAATTTATTCGTGTTTGTTAAGATTTATTTTACTTAAACACGATTCGGTATTTGATAAATATTCCGAGTGGACAATGATGGTTCACGTTCTTATTAAAATGTAGTGTGCACATATATTTTAATGTAACAATAGTAAACACTACATTTATTGAACAAATTTACAAAAATGTAAAAACACTAATATGGTATTTACATCACAAAAACTTATTAAATATATATGTTATATGATAAAGAACATTTTATATGTATCTATAATTTGCATTTATTAACTCTTGAACAAGTAATAGTGTATTTAATTTAAACTATGTAGAGATATAACAGAGCAACAGTTGAACTTCAATCACAGGTGTATAGTTATTGCAGGTGGATGATGTACTAAATTGATAAACTAGAAATCGGAAAAAATAGAATACCAGTATATTAATTTATATTTAAATAAAATGTAATTGGCATAGAAACAAATAAGTACACATTAACATGTTTACTTTAAGCACACTATGAAGTACAAACTAATAAAACAAATACGATAAGCTTTTAAACTAATTTATACCTAATAAAATCTCTGTGTTAATGTGACACCAAAAAGATATAATGTTTGCTAAAGAAATTATAATAACTAAGTCCACATAATATATATTGTGTGCTGCCTTGTTAAGGGAATATTACTAAATACTTATATAACTGAAAATTAAGTACTCTAATTAAGAAATTAAAATTAAATAGAATATACATAGAAACTATACTAAATTACGGGCGGTCTGGTGTGGTAACTACGTACGAGCATATTTATTGCTATTAATAATTGTTTTATCTCATCGTGTAAAACTTGATATGACACAATCTTTTGTGTAACGGACACTTTCATATTACAAATAAACTCTCATCTGCAGCCAACAAACAACGTTACAGACAAAAATAGTGATTCAATCATTCCAAGTCCTAGCACAATTCGATCAAAAATATACCATTGGCCCTCACCTCCCATACCGTGCCTTAATATACAATGTGTATAAAAAACGTTTAAGTAGAAAACTATGATCAACATGCCGATATATCCGACACTTAAGTTACTTTGCCGAAGCTCATTAAGTAGGAATGTGCCACGTAAGTGGATACAAGATGGCAGCGATTCTTGCCCTCAGTAATTATGCGTTGTCGCAAAGTAAGATATCAACGCCATCTTAACTCAAAGTTAGTGGTCTTTCTTCTTTTTGAATCGGATCAGACGGCATATCGATATACTATACATAATACGACACTTAATGAACACATGTTTTAAAAATGCGTACATATATACGTGTGTTGCAGAATATGATCACAATAACCTCACATGTAATGTAAATGTAAACACACATATATACAAAGAAGACGATAATCCTGACGAGATTAGTACTTATATTATATAACTTGTGAGGATCAATTACAAATAATTTAAACAGGGTTGCCGATATTAAATAATAAATACTAAATGTGATTCCTATTGTTTAACCTTAAGTTTATAAGATGTTCCTGTCAAATATTTTAAGTAAAACTAAAAAACAATAGAAAAAAGGCACATGTTGGCAACCCTAACTAGCAGTTATTAATGTTATCAGAAAGTCAAAAAAAATATTAATTATAAATGTCAGTAAACAAAATTGTATAAAAGTTAATAAACAGTATCAATCAAATTGTTGAGTGTGACGTGTTCTTCATTAAATTGACAATATTAGTAACAAGCGTGGATGTATTTAGTTAACAAGGCCGGCGTCCTTGGCCATGCCGTAGAAGATGGAGTTCTTATCCTGTAAAAGTTGGTCTGGAGGCGCATATTCCACTAGCTGTCCCTTATCCAACACCATGACCTTTGTAGAATCCATGATGGTGTTGAGCCTATGAGCGATGGTCAGCACCGTGCAGGACGCAAATTCGGTTCTTATAGTTTTCTGTAAAAAAATGTAATAATTGAAAATCTTAGAAATATTTTATGGTATAACTTCACACTAAGGAAACTTCTTTGAAGTTACTTGATCAGAACGCATGGCTCAATGGACAGCACAAACGGGCGCGGGGCGCGAGTTCGAGTCTCACTACGTTCAAAGTTTGTCTGTGTAGTAAATAGAGGGATTTACCAAATAAGAGACACTTTGTACCTCTCACTTTGATCAAACGTGTGTGTAATATAGGCGCCATCGATACACAGTTGAACAAGACAACTCAAAGTGTACACACTGTATGTGTGGTGGTTCAATGTTTGATTCTTTGGGTAAATATCTATACATTATTTGATTTTTCCAGTCTGGCGGTCTCGATAGTTTGTACATAGCACCTGTATGAGCTCGTCGGTCTCGAGGTCGACGGCGGCCGTGGCCTCGTCCAGCACCAGCAGCGGCGTCTTGCGCAGCAGAGCGCGCGCCAGGCACACCAGCTGGCGCTGCCCCACGGACAGGTTCTCGCCGCCCTCCGACACCTCGTGCAGCAGCCCCGCTTGCAGACCTTACGTCAGACCATCCGGCAACGTTTTATATTTACTCAGGGAATGTTTTATGATTAACACAGTGACGGCTAGCGACAAAAATACTAAAATCATAAAATTGTGAGCACTATCAATATATATATTGATAGTATATAGTAGATATATTGATAGTGCATTTAACATTTCACTTTTATATAAATTATAATATCCTGTATTCTTTTTGATGATGTGTGATAAATACCTTGTACGAAAGATTTCAAATGCGCCAGCTCTAACGACCGCCAGATTTCATCATCCGTGTACACGCCGAAGGGGTCCAGGTTCATCCTCAGCGAGCCCGAGAACAGCACCGGGTCCTGCGGGATGATGGTGATCCGCGAGCGGAGCTGGTGCAAGCCGATGGTGGATATGTCGATGCCGTCTATTAAGATTTTGCCACTCATCGCCTCGACTATTCTGTGGGACACACACACACACACACGTGTATATAGTTTTGTATCACATGGCATTATGATTAGATTGTTTAAAAATAACAATAAGCAAAAAGAAGAGCTTTGTTGTCAAATTTTGGGGCCGTCGTAAGACACAACTTCTGACTGTAAGCGTGACTGTGAGTTCGATTCCCGAACTGGAAAGTTGCCAAAGCGTGGCAAGTATGCAATGTATCAAAAAGGCGGAAAGCGAGGAATGGAATGCCTTAACACTAGGTTCCCTCTGCCTACCCTGCTATGGGCGGGATACAGTGTAAAATTTAAAAAAAGAAATAGAAATATAAAATCTTTATTTTTAATAATAATTCTTTTTTCCTGGACAATAGGGAATATTATGCATGATTGTTTTATATCCTAAATTTATATATTATTTACGCATTTATAATTCAAAAGGTAAAAGCATATATAAATACGTTTAAAAAAATCTAATTATATTTGAAAGTGTATTTTTAAATTTAAAGTTATTTAAATCTATGAAAACTTTTACGCAGTTGGACTCTTGAATATGTATTTTCAATACTGTGTTTATAAAATTGTTGTGAAAATAGTTTTAGCGTAATATTTATTTACAACTTAATAAATTTGCTTTAGCTATGTAAACAGAACAAGTTGCAGTACCTGAAGAGGCCGAGCGTGAGCGTGGACTTGCCGGCGCCGGTGCGGCCGACGATGCCGAGCTTGTCGCGCGGCGCCACGGCGCACGTGAGGTCGCGCAGCGCCGGCTCGCGCGCGCCGTAGCCCAGCGACAGCGCCTCCAGCTGCAGCGCGCCCGTCTCCGGCCACGTGGCGCCGGGGCCCGAGCCTATGCTCCACGCCGCTTCCTGCGAGGGTCACCATCGGTATACGTCGTAGCTTGTAGATAATCGTCAATTTATAAAATAAAAATGAAGACGATGAAATCAATTAGTATTTGGCCCCTGGCGTCTCGCTGTTCCAATCCAAGTTGCTCCACTTTCGACTCATTGTTATCATCTCATATTTTGAGTATCAGGTTCGCTAGGACGACGTTAACCTCGTTGTTGACGGCCAAGCTTGACATTTGTTTCGAAATTTCGCATGTTTAGTGACGGAACTTAACGCCGCGCTTCGTCATACCAGAATGGTTAAATGAATGTAATTTAAATATAAATTTATTTTTCTGTCCCGGTAAATAAATTGGAAATAATTCATATTTTGTGCTCAACGGGCACGCTCGAAACGTCACAACTGCCTTCACGAAAGAGAAGAAGAATAATTCAAATTTGTAGAACATATAGAGTATTTAAAAGAAGAGAACCTGTTTAGTTTCTGCATACTCCTTTATTCTTTCAACGGCTACGATATTAGTTTCCACTTCTGACGTCATCCGTACAAGCCAATTTAATGTTTGTGTGACCTATAAAAGAAATGTATCAAGTAAAATAATATCATTAAAAACCATTGCAAGTTTGATTTGCTTGGAATTAAATGAAAACCTCTTAAGATAAATAAACAACGTGTTCAATATTTAAAACGATACGATGAGTATAATAACTAAATTCGTAAATAAAAGAAAAATGTAAATTTAATGTTAAATTATACCTGTAAAGCATAGCTGACGGAGAGTCCAACCAGACCAGGGTTGATAGTATCGCGGCCGAGCACGACGAAAAGAGCAGCGAAGAATATAATAAGATTGCCGATCATCTCCAATCGTATGGCCAACCATCTGTTCGCTATACAACTCGGGTAATAGCATGCTTGGTTGTGGTCCACGCCTCGTTCTGATTCTTCAATAAATCTGTGTAAGTATAATTATTATATATCGTAATATATATCTATACGTATATCGTAATTACGCATGCATCTCTGTTCCCCTCCCTGTTCTTTGTACGTATTTTTTTCAAAACAAAATAAAATACAGTTAGTACATAATTGTGACTTAGTAATGATCACATGAACACCCAAGTGGTATTACGGAACGTTAAAAGAGGTTTCAGGAAAACATTACGTATTATAATATTAATATATGGCGTAGTGGCATCTCTACAAAAGGTAAAATGTGTTCAAAATATCGTTAGATCATACTTGAACGGCCCTTGATATATGCTTTACTATAACCGAATCCAACTAACCACTTTACTTAGAATCATCTGGTGCCTTCGCAAACGATCGATAGACCAATAGATCAAACTAATATATTCAAGTTCCTAATTTTAAACTTATTATTTACTGTTTGGCACTGTATTTAGTCTTTGGAATAATAATTGGGAGTTTCGATAGTCACTATTTGCAATAATAATATAATAAAATCACATATTAATATATAAATGCTGTAAGTGTGACGGTTATAGGTTCGATTCCCAATCGAGGAGAATGATTTATTGTCATTTTCCTTGCTCTGGTAAAAAAGTAAAGTGTGGCCATTCAACACGCAGTGTTTTGAAACGCGTTAGTTCCCTCTGCCGATTTTGCTATGTGCGAAATACAGCGTGAAGCTGTAATAATAAAACTAAAAATAAAATACTAATATATACCTTTTAGTGACTCCGTATGCCCTGATGGTAGTGGCCCCTGTGATACTCTCGCCAAAATGTGAATAAATTGGTGATCTCGACACTGATTCGAGCCGTTTGAGTTGTCGCGATGTGGCGACGTAGAACCGTTGTATGATGTAATACACAACACCGATTGGCAATATGACGGCCAAGAATATCGGTGTTGAAAAACTTATCACGAATAAAGTACCCAGAACCTGTGACAAATGGCGCATATTTAAATAAAAGCAATGTGTTAGCGTTAGCGTTAGGTGATTATTTATTACGTTTGAATGCTGCACTTTAAAATGCGTGGCTCTTTGTAGCGTCGCGTTGATACCTATATTTTTAAGCTGTGCAATTGATTTGTGTAAAGGAATAGATCAAAACATACCTTGGGATCAGTTTAAGCCGGTCATGATTATTTCGACAGACATTTCACATAAAATGTTTCAAAAAGTATACATACATAGCCTATATTTTAAAACAATAAACACTCTTAAAGTCAAACAGAGAGCAATAAGCAATGGCAAACAAAATCGTCCCCTAAAACACTTCCCCTTCTCCTCCTATTAATAACATTATAAATATATTTATTTATAGTTTTATTTATATATGTATGTATGTCCGAGTATTTTTATAGTTTTTATACTCAAAGTGTACCCTCGTCTCAGTGCACTCCTCAGACAATATCGCAGTAGGTATATTAGTAAAGTGAAGTCGGGAATAATAATTGAATAAGCTGAATGAAATGCCAAAAAAAAAACGCGACATTAAAATTAAAATAGAATTACCTCGAACGCACAATATATGACGTCAGAGGCTTGTGAGGGGAGCGACGTGTCCACGACATCCACGTCTTTGGAAAACCTAGACAGAATCCGGCCAACGGGGGTCACTTCGAAGAATTGCAAGGGTGCTTTTAGTACATTGTCCAATAACATCTCGTGAAGAACCCGCGCCGCCCGCCAGCACGCCAAGAATGGCATTAAATCCGCAAAAAATGACGCTATCGCTGTAAAAACGTCCACCTTCGTGAAAATTCACGTACCCTATATCGATTCGTCGAGGCTATTTATAATGAATACATTGTTTACGGTCAGTTAGTGAAGTGTATGACGTATAGCGATATCGAAGGCGATTGTGAATAGTGCATGTTGAACGAGATACGGTGCGCTTTACCCGCTATGAAATAAGTCATGCTCTACAGACGTAAGGAACTACATAAGGAAAACACAAGCAATTTATTTGTACTGTCCATCTAGTAAAGGAAGCTACAAGATCAAGAAGACTGTTGCGCGGACGAGACACAAATACTCAAAAATCGCAAAACAATAAACTGATCCCAAATACATTTTTTTTGCAAATGTATTTGTTTATTTTAAGAAGAATAAATAACATTCAGAGTACAGCATACAGCAGTGCGGTCACTTTTAAATCTTCACTTCTCGCCTTTATTTCTATAAATAGATTGAGATGGAATGAAGAAATCGTTATTAGCATATTGACACTAGTAAGTATGTAAGCCAAAAATGTATAAAAGCTGCCTGCTCTCTATGATTATGTAGCAAATACAGGCTAGTGAGAAAAGTCAAGATTCATAAGTGTTACATATAATAAAGTTTAGTACAATTCAATTGTTTAAAATTAAAAGATTGCTAATATATCTACAAACTAGGGAAATAAGACATATAGATAGTAAACTTCGGGATGATAATTTTTTTTATCCACGTTGTATCCAGCAGGTCACTCCGTTTCCCCACTTGCCATGTCGACTGTCAGTACTCGAGGCCGCATTTAGTGTACGTACCGGAGCAAGGGAACGTACATAATTTAATCCCCCGATGGGGTGTCGAACCCCCAAACGTCATGTGGTCAGACGTAGAGCTATTGCGACGTTCGTGTTTATAAAAAAATTAGTGAACTTCAATAGACCTCATAATTGATATAAATGAAAGGTATACAAAGTGGGGTTTCGAAGTTGACTATATATAGGTCAGTTGCGGCGAATGTCTCGGCGTACCGCAAAGAAGCAGGAGGTCCAGCCGCGTAGCGTCATCGGCAGCACATTGTCGAGCACGTCCACGTCTTTGCTGAAGCGGTTGAGCACGCGGCCCACGGGCGTGCAGTCGAAGAAACCGATGGAGGGCGCGCGCAGCACGCCGCCCAGCAGCGCCGCGTGCAGCGCGCGCGCCGCCGACAGCGTGCCCAGGTACAGCGCCAGCGACGACACCGACACCGACGCCACTGCGCAACCCCTCATGCCCGTCAACCAATCGAATCCTTCACTTCCCTCCACTGCTCTTTACTAGTTTACCCGTATCTTTGTCTTGTAAAGATGCAAGGAGGTATCCACAAATTGCAGTTAAGTAAACATATGGGTATGTGTGACAGCGACAGATGCCCACGTACAGTGCCAGTGACGATACCGACACCAAACGCCACTGCGCAATCCCACGTACCCCTGAACCAACCGAACCCTCCACTTCAATTTCTTTACTTGTATACGGGTATCTTTGTTATTTTTTGTACAGATGAAAAGAGTCGAATATCCTAACTAATTGGGAGTACATAGGTGTTCGGAAAATTACATTTTTTGGATAGTCGAGCTGTAGGTATTGATATTTGTCAAAAAGAAGACAAAAACCATACTTAAAACCATACTACTAATAATTATTGTTCAATAAAATCAGTTTTAACACCGATGTCATCGAACTATAAATATGCAAGGCATGACTATCGTGGGCTCTGGTTAAAAGAACTAGTGCTAAATTTCGTCACGTCGGTGTCTTTGCATGGAGTGTATTTGATGTGACGTCACAAAATTGTCACACTTTTTCAATACCAGACACCCGACACCCTGCCCACCCACAAACGTGTGATGTTATTTATGGATGGCCCATCATCTCATGTATATGATTTTTATCATCATATGTATATGTATGTGAAGCAAAATTATTTCAATATGAAAGTTACTTGAAGTTTCATTCGGTATTAAGATTATATTTTTTTCCTTGCTCATTGGTGGGGACACAGGACACAGAGCTTTGATTATTATATATTTACTTGTACATTTTGTTACTATACTGATCATGCAAGTTGTATCTATGTAACAATATATAGACAAATAGCTACCAATAATAAAATTAATTAAATATAAAGAATAACATGCGAAGTTATAATTACATATATTATTATAATTATACAAATAATGTCTGTAAAACATGCGATGATTAGTTGCCGACCCCTTATATAACGTACATAATATGATCACAAACGAAGAAGTAGCATTAAAATTATTTTCAACTTGTAAAGAATGTATTCATTATTCTCATAATATATAAAACATATTATAATTAAAAAAGTAATGACCGACACCAAGGATAAGAAGTTGAAATCTTTGTTATTTTTTAGAAAAACATATAATATTATTATTAAAGTGTACTAGATGTAATAAAATACTATAATATACTACTAATAAAACATCCTTCGTTATACAATTATTTAAATAATAATAAAAAAAACCATGTTTAAATATAAACATACATTGTATGTTTTAATTATAACGTGAAGAAATTAGGTATAGTACGACACAACTGAAACGAAAAAATATCTCCAAAGCAAATGTTCAAATGTTCAAAAAAATAATCTTTTCACCTGATTTAAAAAATAAACAAATGAACATTTATCTCAACGATTTTTTTTAAGATTAAATAATTAAAAAAGTTAATTTAATTTATCTTAAATCACCCGTAATTACCAAATTGAAATAAATAAAACAATAATTTTAAACGATTATCTATAAAACTATTGTTTAAGAGTTTGATAAGTGGAATTATACTTTTAGAAAAATATATAAAAACTGAACATAGCGGAATATGAATACATGGCTCTTAGAAACTTTCCAAGCTCTGACGACTAAGCCATTCGATCGAATTCTTGTCTAATCGATATTCTTACCAAAATTCTTATATGCTTGTTACAACTTATTTATATTGATAGTATCTCTTTAGGGAGATTTTTACAAATTTCCGCTACCAAAAGATTATTGCTAAGAATAATCATTTCGGCAAGAGAGAATGCTATTTGTTAAATATTTTAATTACTAGATTTGAAACCGTCCAAGCTTGACCGTTTCAAGAGGCGCGGATTCAACTACTTACTACATTACTTTCCTTAATGTGGAATAAAAAAACACAGTAATAAGAAATGAAATTATATTAGTAAAGGCTGTGTGGGTGGCCTTTTTTTTCTCGTGGTATAAATGATAAACATAACAAATTACTGATGTTCAAATAAAAAACACAAGGTTGGAACCTAATTAAACGAAAAAATAATTAAATTTTTTAAATTAAATTAAATTAAATTAAATTAAATGTGTACTGAAAATTTTCATAGAAAATAACATTATTTACTATCCGGAGATACACTGGGACACAATGACTTACCACCGTCCCGTCATACATATATAATTAATTAATTCATATTTTTCAGTCTCTTTTTTTTTAAATAACTTTACTGTAAATAGATTCTAATTACTAAAAATTTTGCTTATCGCTCCAGGTTTTAATAAAAGATTTAAATTAAAATGAAGAACGATTTAAATTACGACGAATGAAGTAAAGCTTCTAATAACTATTTGAAGTAAATAGTGTACAGTTACATTGTACTTATATTAAAATTTATTCAATAACTTTTTTCTTCTATTAATGATTATCACCTACTTATCAATAGTTTAATCACATTAATTTTTCATTTATGATATAGTTATAAGCTGTAAGAATATTCGATCAGTTGCATCGTGCTATACCAAAAGCTCCATTAAATATGTACATACATGTGTTCATTATTTTTTTTAACATCTATAACACGGATAATAATTGTATAATTATTTTACAACATATTGTATTTGTTTTATAGATAATTATTATCTATACCAAAATTCAAGAGTGATTGGAAGATAGATAATACAGAAATAATATTTCTTTTTTGACAGTATTATTGTATTTACATAATACATTACCTTGTCCAATACCGAGGCCGCCATACACGCCAAGATAAAGATCTCTTCTAGCTTTGTCCACAGTACCATTAATAATCTGCAATAAAACATTTATAACCATGGAGCTACATTTAATATATATATATATATATATATATATATATATATATATATATATATATATATATATATATATATATATATATATATATATATATATATATATATATATTATTTTTCATTTTCTATGATGACTTAGCAGCCTTTGAAATAGGCTGTATCAAAATGAAAAGAGTATTTATGCGTCATGCTGTATCCCGCATCCAGCAGGTTAGGCAGAGAGAACCTAGCGTCAAGACCCTCCGTTCTCAGCTTTCTGTCTGAATTAGAGATATTGCATGTTAATAAACAAAGCGTGTCTTTCACCAGAGCGGAGAGATCATTCTTCCGAGTGAGGTTCAAACGCACAACCATCGCGTTTTCAGAAGATACCCAACTTAATTATTTTATTATTATTTAATTAAGTTAGTTCAGGGAATCTGTACCCTGTTAAGTGTCCGTCATGTTTAATTATATATAAATATATGAATTTTAAACTAAATTTTAAACAGCGCCCGTCAAATATAATATTTGAAATACTAAAAAAATTAACTTATCGCCGTCTGTAATATGGCAGATATACGAAAATTATTACAAAACAAATATTTTAAAATAGTTGTCTGTTTGTCTGTGCGCTTATCTCAGAAACGCCTTATCTGATTAAAACGCACTTTCACCGTTGTACTACGGTCAAGCTCCCTTAATATTAAGTGTTGATTTAATTTCAATCAGTTCATAAATAAAAAAAATTAAATCAATTTAAAATGTTTTGTTCGAAAAATTGCTACTAAAGAAATGTTCCACTGAATTGGTTATAAATATCAAGTATAATCATAAGTAAAATTTTTACATTTAAAACGATCAAAAATTCTTATGGAAATTACAATAATATAGACCAAGGCAAAAAATATATATATTTTAAATCATTATAAGTTATAAGTCATTATAAGTTATTATAAGTGCGCTGCAAACACACCACCGCAATCCAGTTAATTAAATAAATAAGCGGGCAAAGCCGCACGCGAGCCGCTAGTAAGCAAATATGCATAGATTTTTTTTATGAATTTCATATAAGTTTTATGTAAATTTTAAATTTGGGAATAGTTTACAAATCAAAGCTTGCTAGAGTTTATTGCCGTCAGGCGCCTGCGACGTACGAACACGTTTGCAGTTGGAGCCGCATGTAAATGGACCATCAGACTCACCATATTGGCGTCATTGGACCACTCCGCCAGCCAGTAGTTGGAGCCCACTTGGAACAGCTGCAACACGAGGTTCATGAGCACGGTCACGAGCGACGCCATGACGCCCACGCTCGTCAGGTAGTGCTTATACACGTTCCATTTCACCTATATCGAAAGATACGAACGCAATATATATATATATATATATATATATATATATATATATATATATATATATATATATATATATATATATATATATATATATATATATATATATATTATTTAAAACTTTATTACACAACAACCAATAAGCGTTTAATTGTAAAGACGGTTCCCACTCGGAAGAACGGAATTATAATGCAAAGGTCTAAGACCTATCACCACAAG
This sequence comes from Dione juno, assembly GCA_037127375.1. Classification (NCBI taxonomy): domain Eukaryota; kingdom Metazoa; phylum Arthropoda; class Insecta; order Lepidoptera; family Nymphalidae; genus Dione; species Dione juno. The sequence goes on along the minus strand of JAXRJS010000014.1, from coordinate 7,763,581 downwards.
GGACTACTACCAGTTGCCCTCGTATACGACGATGATGACGACGAAAGATGACAAAAACTTATTTATAAGACATCAAAATTAAAATACATAAAATTTTTGGCTTCTCACTTAAAAGTTCATCCTTATATTCAAGTTAGTAAATATTTTATTATTATTATAAACACAAGAATAAATTTTATAGTATGTTTTATTCATGATTATTTAGATGCGTTGTTATTACACTGTCATATTATACATAAATACATTTACATTTTTTAACCTTTTAAGCAATTTAATTGGTTTTCTTTAAAATACATATATATGTATATATATATATATATATATATATATATATATATATATATATATATATATATATATATATATATATATATATATATATATATATATATATATATATATATATATATATATATATATATATATATATATATATATATATATATATATATATATATATATATATATATATATATATATATATATATATATATATATATATATATATATATATATATATATATATATATATATATATATATATATATATATATATATATATATATATATATATATATATATATATATATATATATATATATATATATATATATATATATATATATATATATATATATATATACATATATATGTATAGTCTTGATCTTCAGCTTTATAATATAATTATACATTAGAATACGAACGCCTCTTCTGTGTAAAAGTTTTAAGCCACGATTTAAGTTTTGTTAATAAATAAACTAAATAATGTACTCACACTGCCTGTTTCAGTTTTCTCGGCCTCTATAAGTTTGTTTTTTTCAGGAGTATGTCTTTTTACGCTGCCGCTTCTGTCGCCAGCTAAAGGATTGAGATAAAAATAATACGATTGACAAATATTTATATAAAATTAATGTCAATACACAGTTCTAGTAAAATTTACGAAATGGCAGATTATCTATGTGATTTTTTATAATACACTAGAATATTCCTAGACTTATAATATGTCTATTGAATGTAATATAATTAAATATTAAGAATGAATATAAGTGAATCTTTCAAAGATTGATACTACATATTGTTAAGAATACACCCGTTTAAAGTAAATTAAGTATTGATAGATAAATTCATCGTATTTTACAAATATTATTGAACAAAAAATTTAAATTTATGTGTATAATTTCTTCAAATATACATTATTTCGATTTATCATTGATCACAGTTATCGCCGGCAAGTCCTGTTCGACTGGTCGTTACTTGCATAGTTTCGTAATTGTGTCCTGTTTAATGCTGTTCTGGTAAACATTCTGGAAATCTTCTCTTAGTGCTCAATAACTAATTTCAAGTTCGTTGTCTCTCAGTGATCCAGTGAGCACCGGAAGTGAATTACCTTTTATATTGATCGTATTACATATATACATTCATAATACAGGTAGTACGTACCGGCCGCCGGTTGTTCCGATTCCGACGTACTCTCCGACAACGACCGAGCTCTCTGCAGCTTGTTTTGGAACTCGGATCCTAATTTACTTTCCAGGTCTTGTTTAATTTCGTCCAATTCTAAAAGCAAGTATATATGTAATAATTGTTAGTTCAAATGAATTCTAATATTAGCATTGATGGCACAAGTCAACAAGATAACATTTTACACACAACGTCTAGATTCTTAGATTCATATACTTGGGTAATACGAGTACGTAGGTAAATAGGTCATCGTCCGACTTTAAATTCAATAAAAACTGGAATTTAGTAAAATAATGTTATAATTCATATATACACATACACACACATGTACATAATATGTATGAGTAGATATTTTGTATCTTCGTATATAATATATAAACATATATACATCTTATGTAATTTATGTATATGAAATATATATTTTTAGCTAGTCAGTTTTTTGCATTGCACCGCATTATGTCCCTACCGCTCCTCCCGGTATTTGGATTAGTTGCCTCATGTTTGAAACAAAGCCCTTCAGATAAAACCGGGTTTGTGCATTTTTACATTTTTGCTAACATGTGTACAAACTACAATGTATGTTTTTTAGTGTGCAATAAAGACTTAAGTTAGCTATGTTATTTATGATCACAATAACATAGTAATATTTTAAAGATTTACACTCTAACGTGTGTAGAATATATAAATAGATTAAAGCGATTGTAGATAGCAATTGTAGTTAGAATTTTTGACATTTTATTCGTTTACTATAGGCAACGAGTCTCCATTAATGATGAAAGTAGGTCTTTGAACTTTTAAAAATATATTTACATTTAATTAACCTGTTCACAAGCCACAAAATAAGACCCAAAAGTGTTTATTTAAACTGACTTATCTGTTAAACAAAAAATCTTCTTTGTTCATGATCTTTTGAACAAGTTTTTTTAAAAATTTGGTAAATTATAAGTTTTACATAAATAATTATCAGGCAAGTCCCAACTTCGTCTAGCACGCATATACATTGATCGCTTAACGCGCGTTTATCCGATATAAGAATGTAAATGGCATTACATGAGTGTACATACAAAGAAGCAAAAGACGATACATTATAAAACAATCTCACCTTCGGGCGACGTACGTTCCGCGTCACTCAAATGATGTAACAAGAATTCGGCGAAGGCTCCCTTTTTCTCTAATAGCTGCTGGTACGTTCCCTCCTCGGAGACCTCTCCGTCTCTCAAGACCAGAATATGATCAGTTTGTGCCAAGTACGACACGTTGTGCGTTACCCATACACGAGTTTTGTTTTTTAATAGACCACCTGGACCTATTACCTGTAGTGAAAACACAAATTTGACATTTTTATATTTTAAAGGTATTTGACAGTTGACAGATATGTTTCGACATCCTTGTATATGTTATTTAACAAGTAATCACTGTACTGTTGACGACTATGTATTAATTATTAATATTCTTTTATTAACACGCATTCTTAACAAATGTTGATGTATAGATAGCCTAGTGTAAAGACACTTTGTCCTATATTTGTAACCATATGAACAATTATGGCAACAGTAATGGGGCAGACATACCTTTTCAAAAATATGTTTCCCGACGTGAGAGTCGACCGCGCTGAGCGGGTCGTCGAGGAAGTAGTTGTCGTAGTCGCAGTAGACGGCTCTCGCGAGCGACACCCGCTGCTTCTGACCTCCCGACAAGTTTATACCTGCAACATTATCATAACACACAATAAAAAGCAGAAATAGTTGCATAAGTCAACAGACCAAAAATATATACAATTCTATTTATCGGTAAGCTACTGTCGGTATAGCGAGAATCAAATCTGGAATATTGATACTTTCTCTTTCCTTTTAAGTATATTAAAATAATTAGATAAACAGACCTTTCTCTCCAATTTCCGTTTGGTCTCCTCCAGGTAAGACATCAAAGTCGGTTTTTAGCGCGCACACATTAATAACATTGTTATATTTGGCTTTTTCCAGTTGATTTCCGAATAAAATATTATCTTGCAAAGTAGCGTTTTGAATCCAGGCCTGTTGTGGTACGTACGCAATGCTACCTATGACAATGAAGAATGTTCCTTTTATTAAATATTATTTTTTTACTTTCATACATGTGGCCGCTGCAGAATTCATTGTCCCAAGTGGGGATCGAGTAATTACTGCTAGTATGGTTGTGTAATACTTATTGGAATATTTATTGGAATCTATCTTAACGAGGACGGCAATTAAAAGTATTTTATTAAGAATTTAAGTAGAATGCTTATAAAAATAAAAATAAATGTCTATATATCATATATCAGATAGTATTTTTTTCACAAAAGTTCCTAGATTTACAAATTGAGGATTCACTTATAAAATGTGTTTCCTTAAATTACCTGTAGTGTTAATCCGTCCAGAAACCTTGTTCATTTCCCCCAGTAAAGCTGATAACAAAGACGTCTTTCCGGCACCGACGGCACCCACGACGGCCACTAAGCTGCCACGGGGAATGTGGATATTTATGTTTTTAAGAATTTGTTCAGATTCATCTCCCCATGAAAAATGTCCATTCTCAATAACCAGTGGATTAGCTAAAAAGTAAAATATTATGTGTAATTCGATAAATATATCTTTTTGTTTACCTACAATGATATCATTATATTAAGTGATACATAATCACGTACGCAATCACGCTTGACACATTAGTGTGCGATAAACAATATAATTGTTACTTAATAATATACTTACGTTCGTTTGGATCGTGTTCTACAGAACCTTCGCTTAATTCTTCAGCGTTCATGAATTTGTTCAATCTTTTTATACCCACAGATGTCTACAAAATAATATAGGAAATAAATTAAAGCGTTCAATTTAACTGCTCTCATTGCAGAAGACAATATACCAAAGAGTTCTTGATTCTCAATTTTAAAGATTCGTATTACTTGTACTCATTAAATTTAAAAAAATAAATTGGTAAATTTCTTCTGCAAAGTATTCCAATCACCAATCATGCAACGTGAACGTGAAAGTGAAATTGTACCAATAGGCCCGTGATACTATATACATAAAACTTTTAATAAAACTTACTTGTACTACATTTGATATAACGTTAGGCAGCATTGACAGTGGAAAACGTAGTATGTTGAAAAGAGACAACGCTACGAAAGCGCGTTTAGAATCCAGTACTTCTGTATCATTCACTAGGACAAAGCACCCAAATGACATCAGCGACACCTACGACCATTCCGGGGATTACAGAATTTATCTACATTAAATGATGGGTTAAAAAAACCTGCTGTTATATTTTAAAATGTAATGACATTCGTATATTTAATACATACGTAGATGATTTCATATATTTAACATTCAGTAATATTAAGGTAATTAATAATTGTCTCATATATTTTAGATAAGGTATATTTGAAAATACAACAGCAAGAACATGAGCTGAGCATCTTTAGCTTAGACGCAGTCTGTTGTTAATTATGACATATATTTTAAGTTAGACAAGTGTCGTAGTGGCCACAACCACGAGAAAGGCATGTTTACGCTGTATCATTACGAACAAATATCATTCGACATATTTAAAATAAAACTAAAAAAAATATTTGCCGAATTTAGTATAAAATTAACATTTAGTTCGATACCTACAAAAGTTTTGTCATTGAAACTTGTATCGGAGGGCACGTTATAATGTAATTTTAAACAACATTCCAGTGAAAAGGCCTTTTTTTATTTAACATTTGAAACAAACGAAACAAATATATCGAAAAAAAATTGCATATTAAGGAGGAAATTTAAGATACATCGTAAACTAGAATTTATTAAAGTCCAATGATTGAGTGTTAGTACGCATTCTTAAGAGTACCTGAGCCTCTTATAGATAAAAGTGCGTTACACTGAAAGTTCTACCTCTATTACTGACACGATGACGAGTGGGAGCAAGCCTAAGGGCAAATGCATTATATAAAACAGGGACATCGACACAAAAATCGTATCAGGTTTCAGGATATTATTGTCGGGGTCAGATATCACATACGTGAAGAAAGTTAGAAACGTTACCTTAAACAAAAACATCACAAAAATTACTTTCAGAACAACATATAAAAATTTTAACGTAGAGCGATTTGAATCCGCGCTTCTTGGAAACCGTCAAAGCGCTCTGACCACTAATTGTAAGCCATACGATCGCATCGCAGCTACGTCGAAATTCTTATATGCTTGTTACAACTTATTTCTGTTGTTAGCATCTATGTAATCAATCATATAATCGTGTTGGCAAAAGTGTTATTCCAAACTAAGGAACTTTACATGTTGACCTTTTATATGTTTTTCTAAAAGCATTTTTCTTTCCTCAGTGTGGAATAACACTTTAAAGTAATAAAATATAATAAAATTATCATTAAATATAACATATCTATTAATATCAAAAATTATAACTGTTTAAAGATTTCCAATGTTGATATAACAGTATGAACTTTATAAACATATGTTAAATATTAACGTGCAAATACCTTCCGAAAGTTACAAAACCGGCTTTCAGATCACCATACCAATGCAATCGGTCGTTGATCTAAAAAGTATTATAATATTGCAAAGTAAATGAAATTTATTTAAAAATACGTCTTAAATTAATACTTTTGATATTAAATTAGTACAGCCTAATATAATGTATACACTCCGTGCAAATCGAGTGTTAACCGTGGAGAACTCCGACCTTGTGCATTTGTTCAACAATAGCGTTTACAATGGGTAGTTTGAGGGATTGTTGAAAATTGAATTCGATCCTTGTTCCGTTATCAATGTTAGCGAGAGCTACTAAAACGATAAATTTACCAACAATAAGACACGCTGACATTGTGAGTCATTAAAACTGCAATGTTCCCACTCCCCGCGTACGAAAATCGGTAATAAATTATATTAACTATCATAAAATTAAACAAGATCCTAGTGAACTAAGCATTTTGTTATCGAAGTTATCCACCGTATCCATTTATCTCTTTTTTTTCCGTTACAGTGGCATTCACTGCAGTAATTATTAAATAGTACAATAATATTGTTTTTACTGTCATGAAGTAATTTATATGTAAACCATCATTAAATGTGCAATTTGTTTCTTATCATAACACAGTTTAGTATAAACTGTATATATAAATAAAATAAGTTGACTAACGCTTAAGGTCAATGCGTTGTTATCGGGAGTATTTTTTCGTCGCGCAGATAATAGATACAAAACGATGTTATTAACGGTAATATAGACTTTATCATTAGTGATTACATATAATAATCAATATTTGACATAAACTTGATTTATTAAAAGAATAATAATCGTTGATATAAATCGATTGTGTTTTATTACACGATCATTTAATGTTTAGACGTTATCTTAATTGAAATATATACCAATTACTCTATAATCTTTATAGAGACATATTTTATATGTATTGCATATACATATTTATAATATGTTATAATATTTATATTGGTCTTAACATTCCAATAGAAGTAATACGCTAAGCTAAGCCATTTTTTTATCGTGTGCACTATATGCACAAAATTTATGAGCTTTTTAATGATGATATTTTATAATATAAAATGATTTTTAAAATATATTTTATCTAGATACATATGAGATTTTAATACTTTAGTAGCCAGATACTAATCTCTGATTACCAAATTGGAGGCACTGAGTGTCGAGTTGAGGGACGGAATTCTACATCGCACTTAAAGTCTAGTCTAGTCTTAAAAAGAATTTAATAGTCACACGCGGCAATGTCACGCTCCTACTTGTTATTTATGTAACAAAAATACATGTTGACCTATAATGTAATTATATTTAACATACATTTAATGTATAAATACATAGTATATAATTATATGCAAACAAATTAATAGAACATATTTTATCATTCTACATCAACATCGTTGAACAAATATTTGATAATCGCTGTTTTCTTCACACTTCACATACATATGTATACAAATACGAGTATGTGAAACAAGTCGTTTATATAGTATTAACTCTATTGAATTATGAATTTTTACTTCTGATAAACGCAGTATCAAAAAATAATTGCATAGAAACAAGTGCCTTGTAACCGTAAATAGACTTTTATTAAATGTATATTATTTATTCAAATAATTAAAAGAAAAGATTTCATTTAAACTACAGTTGATATCACCTTACAATAATCTACTATTTCTGAAAAAAAAAACATTAAAGGCCTGCATTACATCCATAGAGATGTTTTAACGAAAGTCGACTTACCAAGAAAGGAGCACAAGACCAGATAAAAGACGTAGCAGAGTTAAGATAGGCTGTTTGCTTTAAAACTTTCATTTCTTCGTTTCTTATTTTCAGTATTTGATCCTCGAAACTAGGTTCCCACGCGTACATCTTTAAAACCTAAAAATAATAAAGGTAAATCTATTTGGACCGTTGCAAACATACAAAGTAAATTATCCTATTCAAGAATACCACAATGATATGAAGCATTGAATGTTTTATAGTTAGTATAGTCAATCAAGTTGCGTGTACAACTTGATTGTTATAAATATATAAATACATATAAAATTATATTTTAAGTGCAACTCTTGTGGTTTTGTTTCAATTATTCGTAGTGACTAGGAATAGTCTGAAGAATTGAAGTACTCAATACGAATATGATGATTTTTAATATATTCTTGTTATGATGTAATCATAGTATGTATGTTTCGATTATGTTTGTTTGTCGTACGTAGATATATTCATTTTATTAGGGAAGAATGAGCCCGTGTATATGTATATATATATATATATATATATATATATATATATATATATATATATATATATATATATATATATATATATATATATATATATATATATATATATATATATATATATATATATATATATATATATATATATATATATATATATATATATATATATATATATATATATATATATATATATATATATATATATATATATATATATATATATATATCGAAAACAATCTGGAGACTCATCAATCCAGTCACGTGTTTTCTTTAGCGAATATTTTAAAAGTGCACATTGCTATTCCATAGTGATAAGATATCGATGTGGCTAAACTAGATCAGTACCTACATGTTACGATAAGCTAAAAACCTTCATATGTGTCAAATTCATTTCAAAATCTGATGAATAATACATTTTTAAAATAGTTGTATGTATAAGTATGACGATAAAAAACACATTCTATTTATTTTATGATAAAAATGATACATAGTAACCGTTTGTTACACCACCGAGGAGGTCTATTGACTTAAGAGGACAGCTTAAAATTAATACAGGCACAATATATATATATATATATATATATATATATATATATATATATATATATATATATATAATATATATATATATATGTATATATATATATATATATATATATATATATATATATATATATATATATATATATATATATATATATATATATATATATTATATATATATATATATATATATATATATATATATATATATATATATATATATATATATATATATATATATATAATATATATATATATATATATATATATATATATATATATATATATATATATATATATATATATTATATATATATATATATATATATATATATATATATATATATATATATATATATATATATATATATATATATATATATATATATATTATATATATATATATATATATATATATATATATATATATATATATATATATATATATATATATATATATATATATATATATATATATATATATATATATATATATATATATATATATATATATATATATATATATATATATTTATATCACATTTATATTAACATTGTAAACATTACACGAGGTGCTACAATGAAACCAAATCACAGTTTGTACATTTTTTTGAGGCATTAGTGGAAAAATATTTATAACTTTTTCAAGTAAAGCCCACAACGTAATAAAAACGTGCTTTAAAAAATCATAATTGTATTATGAAACTTTAAACTTATTAATTATGAAACTTTTGTTAATTATGAAACTTTAAAGTAAAAAGGCACAAACCTTAATTCCATTTAGGACCTCGTTCATAAGTTTGACACGTTCATCTTTGTACTTCATCTGTCTTATCTGTAAAGTCTTAACTCTGTTCGCTATTAGTCCGTTTACTGGGATCAGTACTATCATCACAGCTAGCCCCGCTAGGACCGAGGGGCCAAGGATGCCCCACAGGAAATACAACGCTAAAGTAATTTGAAGAGGCGCCGACCATATCATGTTTAAGTACGCGGTCAATTCCACAAACCTAAAAAAAAAATATTATAGTGAAAATCTTACAAAATAACGTGTTGTTTGTTTTAGTGTCACGCTTGGGTTGGGAGACAGTTTTATTCACGCTCGAATCCGGAATATGGAAAATAATAAATTGAATATAAAATAACTCTCATTGAATTAGAGCAATGCCTTAGAGGGAGCATCATGCCGGCTCAAATCAAATGAATGCTTCGTAATTTCCAAAATTTCGCTTAGTACATAATGTTGCAAAATAAAATAAAATGATACAATTATAATAACAGAGTTTATGTATTAAAAGAAACTAAGAAAAATTACAAATTAGAATTACATATTGTTACACAATGTTTCCAATATATATCTTAAATGAGTCAGGTTTTTGTTAAAAAACATGAATCATTTAAGAGATAGAATAGCAGATGTAAATAAAAGCGAAACTATACGTATATTTATACTTTATAACTAGCGACCCGCCTGCGACTTCACCTGCTTAATGCTTGAAGTATACGAATATTTAACTAGTAAGCTGAATTGCATAATCCATTTTGAACGCTTTTTCACATCACATCGACCGTTATCAATGTTCTAGGTTTCACTCTAATATACTCTTCATATACATAAATATGTGTTTGTGATTTCAATATAACTGTTTTTTAAACCTATATCGTTATTTACACATACAATCAATAATCTCGTATAATCAATACAGTAAATTACAGACGTTCCAATTACGTAATTCAAATACGTTGGGTTAATTGGAAGTGTCTGTAAAGTTGTATCTCAAAATATCTTTCCAAGTTGTGATAAGAGACAAGAAATCAGTTTTCACCGATAACCTTGAACAAATAATATCTGTGTCATGCTGTCGCGACTATTACTAAGGCCACTTTAGAGTGATTCTTATAAGTGTATGTATCCAATATATCTTGAAAGCATGGCTAGCATGAAACTAAAGTTAAGATTTTCTAGACTAAAGTAAAAAAATAATTACAATAATTTAAAAATAAAATACTAATAAGTAAGTACTTAATGATAAATCACTAGTCTCAGGTTTACTAAAGCAATGTTTCTTAAGCACGATTGGAGTCCTTGCGAATGGATTAGGAATCCTTGTAAGAATTCCTAATCCATTCGCATCCATTCGAGTTTCATTTAACCCGAGTATTCACTCAAATATAACGTTATTAATTAAACCAGAAAATTAAATAAGTATTTGCTTCACTATCAAATTTCTTAGTAACATTTGCAACATACCTTTGGGCATCGACGGCCATAAGGTTCACGATTTCACCAACGGTCGACTCCTTTCTCGCAGAGTTAGATATACGCAGTGATTTCCTGTATATAGCGCTAGTGAGGGCAGTTCTTATCCTCAAACCGACTAGCGACATGCTCATGAAGTAATGACTCAGTAACATCGTCTGTGCTGTCGCACAGGCCACCAGCGCTACTGCGTACACGTAACCCTTCCATACTGGCTCTTTACTTTCAACGAATCCTATAAGTAATCTAAAAGAAAATATTATATTACATTTTTAATATTAAAAAGCAATTAATAAATATGACAACAAAGTAGCAGAATATCCTTTAATTACCTTTCTTGTTTCAGTTATCCTTGGTACATATTTTTTTATTCATATATATTTTCTGTATATTTTATTAGTGGTAGTATATAAATAAATAAATGATTTTGTGTTTACTTTTACATAAACGCATGCTAAATGTTAAAGGCACACAATTGGAAATAATAATAGATGGATGGGTTTAATACGAACTTTCGTATGATAATCAAATAACATTTCCCAAAACATATTTTAATGTGTATAATATGGTCACTAGTTTACAATAACGACTATAACAACGTTATTATTATAACCGTTTTAATTAGATACATATAGTTTTATCTATATTTAATTGATTGAATCAATTGTACGTATTGTTGAAATATTGTAAAATAATAACAAAATGGACACGTTCAGACAAGATTAAGTCAAAAAAGCCGTAAACATAGTTTATATTATAGTATTAATACATTTTATGTAAATTATTGGGTAATAAATATGTCTTAATATAGGAAAATAAAAAGATAGAATTGTTTTCTTTAAATCAATGTCATTACCGTTCAATATACATAGACGTATCTAATCACGCGACCAGTAGCATTGAATGAGTTGAAGAAATCACCTTAACTTTGAAGCACATTACGCGATGATATCATGAAACTACCATGATAATAAACGGATGGTTCAAATATATTTTTCTTTAGTATTTCATATTTTATTACGCGAGTTACTATTTTGGTAGGCATATAGGTACTTTATGTAATAGGTATGTTGATTGATATAAAAATCAAACAATTGCCTAATATTGCTTAAATTTAAAACATATTTATATTTAAAGACTACAGAAAGGCTCATTTGAAGTTACATTTCACATAAAATTAATATTTTAAATATATTGTAACTAACAGACAAAAATGTCCATAGCAATATATACAAATGCAAAACAAACTTACTTGAGTAGCTGTGGCGATACGAACATCAGTGCGTCGTTGAAAAATTTGAGTAAAGCTCCGAAGAGGAATTGTCCTCCAAAAGCAAGACATAAAGCAGGTAAAATCGACGCTGGTTTTCTTTCTTTATCCGGTTTGAAGTTGACACTCGCCGATGTCTTGCTATATGTTGCTCTTGGTCCGCTTGCGCTATGAAAAAATTATATATTCATTTTAGCTTCACGCTGTATCCCGCACTTTCCACCCAATTTTATCCGCATCAAGACATTACGTGTTAAATGGAAACACTTGTTGTCTCCTCACCAGAGCGACGAATTTAAAATAATTCATTTTCCGAGTGGGGATCGAACCAACTGTCACGTTTGGAGTCACTGCGCCATAACGTCATTACAAATTAATTATATAGAATATAACTTTTATATATATAAAACAAAAATTTATATTAAACAGTGGAAATAATAGAACACTTAATATTTCTCAGCTGTAACAATATTTGCATATAATTTATTTTCAAATTTAGTGTCTAAAAATACGAGTATAAAAATAAAATATGCAAAAATACAAAAAATCTGGTTTTGAATTTAAATGCGACCTTTTTATTTTTTAGTATTTGAATTTTGATGTAATCTTTATTATATCGATGCCATCCATATTTATTTACTTTACTTAGTCTTACTTGTCCCGACTGGACGTCACATCTACAACCATTGAGCTTACATTCAAGACTCCGTCTCACTGGCAATATTTTTAAGAAATACAAAATTAGTTTTTGCTAATGAATATGGAAAATTATGTATTAAGTACACGTATGATAATGAAAGATATACATACTTTTCTCTTTTCTTTAATGTTCTCTCCCAGAATTTATCGAATCTCGGTACTACTTCCTTTGACGAATCTTTTGGATTTAAAGCCCAGAGGTCGGTTTCTGTTAAGCTTCTTTTGAATCCAGTAAGTGTTAATGGATCAAACCAACTAAAAGTCAGTCGACTGGGGAAACCTGAGGCACTCTCTGGACATTGATTCTAATAAACACAAAATACAAATACATGTAGTTGCTATAAGTACTAAACTTACGCTGTCCACATGGTACATATAGTTCTATATAATATTATTATTATTACCTTCTCAAATTGATACGGCGTATCTTTCGGCGGCAAATCCGCGAAGCAATTCAATAAAAACATTATTAATATCAAAGGATAATATATCACGTAGCTAACAAAATTATATTGTACATTTTCATCTTCAGATTTCCTTTGATGCATCAATATTTCAGATCTAAGCTGAGGTAACCCTGCTAATATTAAAAGTAACCAGAAAAAGAACAGCACCCCAGAAGCTCTCATACCAAACTTTCTATTGTAATATAATAACATTGCTGATAAAATCTGAAACAATATATGATTGTCAATTTTTTTTCAATATAAGTATAGTATAGGTGTTATAGACATCTATACTAAACATGGGACAATATTTACTGTTTATTTACAAATGCAAGCTCCAAGACCTTTTAATTTTGAAATTACGACAATTCTTTTCAGTCGTTTTTGTTGTGGAATTTTATTCTAATTTAACTTCATTGAACCAGTAAAGAAGGTGACTATCAAAGTAGCATGGCAGGATAGTTATAAAAAAAAGACTTAATTTGTATATGTATTCAAAACGGAAATTAATTTTTTTGGGGCCATATTTTTGATTGTTCTAGCAGATAAAAATGAGTGATATAATATTATGTTAACTGATATGATAGCATCTTGAATGGATAAAATAATAAATGTCTCAAGGAATATTATTCACAAATATATTTAATGTACAGCCGTCTACCTGCCAATTATGTGTAACCTATGCTATGGTAGAACTAAATTATAATTATATAATAGGCCCATTTTAGAGATTGTATTTTAGCACCATCATGTTTTGTTAGAAATTATAAAGGACAAAAATATTGACTTTGAAGAGTAGTTTATGTTTCAAATATACATATCTGATTTTTCCTTAAGTTTAACAATAATTATATAAATAATATTTTTTTATGATATTATCAACAGAAACCTCTTAGATCATCGTTAAAAACTTCCTCATAGATTAACGTTTTTAATAACGACTACTTTTGATAATAGTTTGATGATGATGATATTATTGTAATATCGATGATGTCGATCTTAATATGCGAATAAATTAACAAATGATTAAATAATAATTATCGTTAGAACAATTTGAAACATTGCGACATGTCGAGTAGAGGGTACTCGCTAAGTAAGACGGGGTACCATATACACTAAACTAACGAAGTTACCATATACACTAACCTATACTAAATAAAATATACGAAATATTTTAATTTATACTACGGAGCCATTCTGAGGAGTTATAACATTTTTTTTTAATATTACCCAAGTGATCCCTAATAACACACGCCTAGTACGGTCATACTTAAATTACACTATTATTATTATACAGATTCAAAGTAAATAGTCAAGGTTAAAAGTATGACGTGATGATTTTGGATGCCATAATGATATGATAAAATAATATTTTTTGTTTGTCATTATTTAACATCATAGGTAAATTAAATGAATATTGAAAATCTCTTATTATACTCCCCTTTGCGGCTTGGTCCGCGTGGTTTTCGATTGATCACGGTAAAAATTAACTTAAAAATACTAAAAATCAATAAGCACATATTTTTTTACAAATTAAGTATTTTTTTTATTTATTTCAAATGATATGTGTCTATCTTTGGAAAGTTTAATATTTCTTATAAACTTAATGCTTCTATTATACTCCTTTACTGGTGTATTAAGTACAAAACTATGTCTAACAAAATTTTAAGATACTAACTAGGTTCAGCGGTTTGGGCTGTGCTTTGATCTCTAGGTATGTTAGTCATTTTATAGTTTTACATGTACTATTTTTAAGCAGCCAAGCAAAATATAGACAAGAAATATAATTTTTAACTCTTTCAATAATGGTTATAAAATAAGTAAGTAGGACGTAATCCACAGACTATACTTATATCAAAGACATGGATGCCTTCTATACCTAATACCACTAATATTTATTAACTGCTGTTTATTAAAACTAAAAATGGTACTGATTCAATTTCTCAGACAAGAATACCTTAGTCAACGTACAACAAATACTGTTAAAATAATACAACAATACGTCCTTATTATAAAATATATGTATAATACTCACAAATGTAAGAATCTTCACAATAGGGCTGTAATAGTCAGCATTGAACACTTCTTCATCTTCCTGTGATGACTTGTGAACAGTTACACCCAAATCGACAAATTTTAATACTATTAAAAGGCAAGTTATCACTAATTTGCTTATGTTTAAAACATTCCATGGTATATTTCTCTCTCTGCTATTTAAAATGTAAAAAACATCTAAAAGAGCTGCCACCCATAAATACAAACAAGGTGTCCACACTAAAACAGTATTTTCAAAACATTGTGTAAACTCTGGACTCTCTGTGTACCAACTTGAATTGCTATCCTAAAAGCATAAACAATTTTAAATGAAGGGTTGAATAAATATAACATTTTGAGAAGTTAGCATAATTGTTTAAAATGTATTTATTTTACATGTTTCTACCTTATAACAAGTATAACTTGTTTAGTCATAGCAAAATATTTAAAAAGTACACTTTGTTTTCACCTATATGTTTATAACAAAAGGCTTATTGTTACATATTATTTGACAATAAATTCTTCAATAAAAGTATTCTTTATTTTTTTATAAATACTCGCCATCTTATATAAGGTTATAAAACTGTTAAAATATGTATTGTAATCTAACACTTAAATTATTAAAAGTGGTTTTAAGAAGTGATTATAAAAAAAAACTAGTTTATTCATGGTCATGATGGTTTAATAGAAAATGTCTGGGGTCATGGTCACAATATGTTGCAAAATTATGGACCTTTAAAAATTATAATCCAAAATGCAAATTAATGGTACTAGCAAATTGTTATATAAATAATGTACAAGGATATTAAATTTGTAAAGCAATAAATTAAACTTACCAAAACAACTCTTGTATAGTTTGATTAATAACTATTTAAAATGTATATCATAATTTCTTTTGGATTGGATTTCTATAATAATTTATGCATTCAAAATAAAAATATTTAACTATTCATTAGGTAATATTTGAAACAATATTTGTTATAAATCAATAACATAAAAAAATTTATGTATAACTTTTAGTCAATATTAAATATCGTAAATGTATTATAAAATGTTGGTAGTTATGCCAAGGTCATAGACCTACTTACCCAAAATTTGGATCCACAAAAGTCATCGAGTGTAGAATTATAAGACATTGTCACGATGTATGAAAAAAATTACTGTTGCCATGAAATTCTCCTCGTGGTTAATACTATTTTATATATTACTGAGGCCTCAAGAACTATTTTGAAACTAATCTTCTCTGAGTTTATCGGCATCCATTCACTGTTTCATATATATAATTACACAATTACTTTTAACTGTGAGTAGTTATATTTACTACTGATGCCAATATAGGCAGTACCGTAAATAAGTGGTTACTTTAAACGAATTATGAATTTTGTATTTAAAATAACCAATGATCAACGGCAAAGTTGCAATTAATTTACAACGATTTAACGTCTTTAACCACAAACACGTTGATTCAACTCTCCATCACCGACACAGCACTCGCACACCCACACCGTCATACAAATTCAACTGACAGATTAAGATGAGTATGACAAGCAACGATAACAGTTTAATTTAGCCACAAAGCTTAGAAAACTTTTGCTCTTAAATTTAAATTGATGCTTTTTTGTATTACGTTTTATTCTAATGTGCGTTCAAAATTTAAGATATGCTGTGTTATATGAAATAATATTAAATAACAATTAAATATACAGTTAACAACACTAATATTTCAATATTTTGTCTTAATTCAAAAAATGTTACATATTTCTTGTAAATAAAATATATATACAGCTTATAATTTATAACATCTATTGTTATGAGTTCAATCATAAAAAAACAATATCTAAGCCGAGCAGTTGAAAATATAAAATGTTTTAACTTACAATGTTAATTAATTCAAAGCTGTTTTAAAAAAATAAGGATTATAATTATAGATTTATTTAGACATTGTTATTAAAAAAATATTGGTTAATATTATACCACAAAAATCAGATAAAATTCTAGTTCCAATGTAGTACAAGTTCAAGGAATGTCAAAGTAAGGGGGACCATGTCCGTATATTCGTAATTCGTATTTCGAAATTTTTACCATATTCTAATATCTAAATAATTACAACAATTTTTTTTATTGATAGCCTAAACCACAAAGAATAAGTTTTATTTTTATGAAACATACAGTACAAATAGCAACACTGTATTGTTACAATAGGTAATATCGATTTTGTATAATTATCGATTTTCCTGAATAATCGAATTATTAAAAGTTGCAATCGAAAAAAGAGTTCTCATTTTAGGCTTCTAGAGTAAAGGAAGATATTCAATCTGAATGATAATTCAGCAACATCCTCAGAGTGATTGTATTGAAAAGGGGACGATTTTAAAAGTTAGAAAAGCCTTCGTTGTGCCAATCTATATTTATTGTGGACTAGTTGATCTATATGCTCTTGCTACTATTACATAATCTTTTTAATGTAACCCGAACGTATTACCGAACTCTATTTGGTTACGCTTTGCTATAATATTTTTTATGACATTAAAGAGTTCTAGTACAGTTCTACTTTATAAAAGTGAGAAACAAATTATCCAGTGATTATTCCAGAATACAAATATTTTGGTAACTTAAATCTTAGGTGTTAATACAGCTCCGATTGTTGTTTTGACAGTTTCATTTATTGTAGTACTAAGTTCGTAGCATCTATCGGAATAAAATCGATTCTTTGTACTTTCTTATTTTACCGTAATATTTAATACTCTGTAATATATGTGTTGTTAAAGTTTTGTGATCGGGTAGTGGTTACAATCAAAACTTAAACGCTAATTATTAGTGCATATTGTAATGTAACCCGTATAAAGTAAATATTTAAATGAATATTTATTTATAATTATAACATTTAACTTTATTTTAAGATTAAAACTTCACGTTGCATTGGAATCGTGTTTTAGTTGTGTTATAACTTGAAAACCTCTGAATATGGCCGAATATTTGGCGGCTATATTTGGTACCGAAAAAGACAAGTAAGTACTTTTTTGTTATTAAATTTTAAATCTATAAGAATAATAGCAAAGCTGTCTTATTAAAGATAATTAATATCAGTTACTTTACTTTTGAGGTTATGTATAGATATAAATTCTACCATAGGTTGAGCAAACATTATTTATTATATTTTTTCTATTGCAGAGTAAATTGTTCGTTTTATTTTAAAATCGGAGCTTGTCGACATGGAGATCGATGTTCAAGAATCCATAACAAGCCTACATTTTCACAAACTGTATTGCTTCAAAATCTCTATGTGAACCCACAAAACTCAGCTAAATCAGCAGATGGGAGTCATTGTAAGTAATAATTGGTTTTAAATGGTTTTTATACACTCTATGTCATGGTTATATTCATTATATTTGTTATATTTTCATTAATTTATTTATAAATTTAATTTATCATACAGCAGTTATGGCTTTAACCAAATATTTAAAATTATATTTCCTTAAATTACATTTATACATATTTATGTATTGTTATGTTAAATGTTGAATATAGTTCATTGAATTTGAAATAAACTATTTTTTTAACAGTGGTGGTAGCCAATGTATCAGATGAAGAAATGCAGGAACACTACGACAACTTCTTTGAAGATGTATTCGTAGAATGTGAGGACAAATATGGAGAGATAGAAGAAATGAATGTTTGCGACAATCTTGGGGATCATCTTGTTGGAAATGTTTATATAAAGGTGTATATTGAAAATTAATTTTAAACAATGTTTCTTTTGTTTTATTCATTACATTAACTGTTAAATACATTAAAATATTTTAAATTTCTTAAGAATAGAACTGCAACTGAAATATATTCAAAGAATTGTTTACTCACTAGTAATAATTAGTTAATAAAATTAAAATTGTTTATTCAAAATTTGCTAAATATTTCATAATAGGATATACTAACACTGGCAGATTAAAACATCCAATCATTTGGATATAATATGCAATTGAAATTTTTTAAGACATTTAAATATTATTTCAAAATTAAGGAAAGAGAAGGTTAAAATGAGATATGTAACCTGTAATTTTATGTAAACCTTATTATTTAATGTTTATTGATCTATTATTGTACTTTTTTGACACTCCTGTGATCAAAACATTGAATGTGGCACTATGGAAATGCTGTTAAGTTTTGTTATTGTTACCAAACTTTATAATTCAGAATGTGTAGTCATTTTAGAATTAATTTCAAGTATTTTATTATATGGCTGTTTCAGTTTCAGCTTTATATTTTTAGGTTGAAATGTTAAAATAATTTCCAATTTTTTAGTTTCGTCGAGAAGAAGATGCAGAAAAGGCTGTAAATGATCTCAACAATCGTTGGTTTGGTGGTCGGCCAGTGTATGCAGAGTTATCTCCCGTGACAGATTTCCGTGAGGCGTGCTGTCGTCAGTATGAAATGGGGGAATGTACTAGGAGTGGCTTCTGTAACTTCATGCACCTTAAACCAATTTCACGAGAACTTCGGAGGTATTACATTTCTTTATGCATAGTACTGATGGAACTTACAGTTGAATTGGTAACAAATATCTAGAAATAATCATTTTATAATATAAGTATTATATAATCATTTTATGAGTACCAGCTTGTAGAATGGATTCAGATAGTGGCCTAAGTAGGATCATTTTGAATTAGATAAGGTTAATGTTAGACAGGAGCTTGGACAGTGGAGTGTGAGTGAGTGCACTTGGGTGGCAAGTCTCTGGCACTTCTCAGCTCTCTTATCAGCATCTAATCACACACTGATAGTGTATCAGTGAGTCCTTGGAATGCTTAGGAGTATCTTTTCAGTTCTTCTCTGGGGTTAGGTAATTTGTAATGCAAAAGTACTTTTTACAAAAATTGTGTTCTATAATTTCTATTTATGAATGTCCAATCTTCGAGTCGGTAATAGACGTCCTGGCTGGTTGCAGGTACCTGTACGCGCGCCGCAAGGGCGGGCGCCGCTCGCGCAGCCGCTCGCGCGAGCGCCGCCGCCGGTCCCGCTCGCGCGAGCGCCGCCGCGAGCCGCCGCGCAACTCGCGCTCCGGACGGTACTGATTACTCTTGCGATGAGCCGGCACGAATGTTCTAATTCCTATCTATCAAAACAACTAGTATTCGATTTACTAGTATTATGTACACAGTACACTATGCTGTTATAGCTGTTGAATAATAAAACAGCACTGTGAATGCATACACATCTGTATGCTTTACTGACTTTATTTTTCATGTCATCTTTGTTATGATAAAGATGAATAAAACTACAAATTCTTTATATATACTTTCTTCATTTGGTATGGATTAGGACATGTATGTGCGCGCGGCTTCATAGTCAGTAATCAATTAAGATTTTAACAAAGAAAAACATTCAAATGTCACTTAAGTTGAAACAGGAATAATTATGACTTTTAAAATTACATTTATTAATTTAGTTTTGTTAAAATTCTCTGTGCTCTTTCTTATCTTTAAAATAATATGACATGTGCTAATAGAAAGTAATTTTAAATTTTCTAATGAAGTCAATGTAACGTTTGTTACATTAGTATTCATTATATTTACATTGACTGCAGACATTGTAAACAGTATGTAAGTTAGAAAATAGTAAGACACCCGAGATTTGATATTTACGTTTGCTTTCATTTGTTAAAATAAGTAACCTTATTTTATGTAATAAATTCTACTATTCAGTAAAAATGATTATTTTATTAATAGCTTAGTGTAAGGAATATGAATTTAAGTTTATTTTTATTGTTTATAAGGGAAAAATTCATGATAGTAATATAATACTGAACAAAAATATTTTTAACCCAAGTAACTTAAAATTGTAGGATGAATTCAACCACTTGATTTAGAGAAAATCACATGTAAATTTACTTAAAACTTGACAGCATTAAAACTGTCATTTTTGTTACAAACTCAATATTATGTGAATGGTTGTTTTGCAACTATTTTCAAGACCTCAAATCTGGGGTTCCTTTAAAAATACATTATAAAAAATAATGAATTATTTTAATTCGTTTATTCTATTGAGAAGACAAGACGAGGCGTTAAGTTCTGCTAATGACTTGATAAAAAGATAAAAAGTGGGAAAGCCTCAGCTTACACTGATATATGCGTGCTGGTATATTTAGCGTGAAGCTAAAACAAACCTTTCGATATATACATTATATATTTTTATAAAATTAAATAACATTAAGTAGTATCATATATTTGATCTACGAAGTCCAAAGTCGTTTCATCATAAATACTTTCCCAAAATTTCATACTACTTTCGTCTACATTGAGGGAACATTTTAATTCCTTGTCAATAATCATGCAGTATCGATTGTTTTCGGTAAATTCCAGCCATTCAGTGGATATTCGCATTGAAGAGGGATTTCTGAAAATTAAGACTTGTTTATTTTGTGTAGTCTTATTGGTAATAACGACAGTAAATATTTTTGTCGCTGAAACAATTACGGTAAAGTATGGTAAATAAATTAACGGTAATATTTAAGTAAAGTTACTGTATCTAAAAATCGTTATTCCATAATATGAAAATATGAAATTGCAGAATTGCCCAAATATGAAGAATTAAGAAATATTTAGGTTCCCATTGTCTGTCGCAAACGTTCAGCAAATTAATACGAAATAGTTAATTTATAGTAGCCATTGTTGCACATCGTTTGTTTGCCTGTAATCGCGACGATTGTGGGCTCGGTTCCCGCAAGGAGCTATTATTGATTACATTGTATTACCGACCAGCAAGTAGTGAATGTAGCGAGACAAAGCAAATTTAGATTGCAGTGTAGTGCTTTTAGTTAAACCTTTTATTAATTAAGTATCCATTAATAATTACCCAGTAGAAGCAAAATTAAACCACAATTGAACTATTTGCTTTATGACGTCTTTGGAATCCTCTGTTAATGGAATGTCTAAGCAGGTAACGTTAAACAGATACGGCAAGTCATCAGCGTGACAAACTCCAGACAAAGTGTCCATTTCATAAAACTTTTTTGTATAATTTCTCTCTGTTTCAACAGTAAATTTGTACAAATATACCGGCATGGAAGTGAAGTGCCTATGGTAGCGTGCAAATCTGCGGATGTTATATGCGAATAGCCTGTCAGTTTCAAAATCTACTACTTCCTGCAGCATATCTTTATTTAAAGGTTTATTCTTGAAGTAAAATTTTCTGATTTTCCTATCGATTTTTATTATTTCATTTGTATTTGATTTTAATTTTAGTTCCCTAGGTACTACGGCACCTTCTTTGTTTAAAAAATCGATAGTTTTTGGAAAGAGCTGACCTAATTCTATTCCTTCTCCCGAGGTATATCCTAAAATTATTGGTACTTTTAACATAATTCCTTGTTTTAGCAAGATGGGCGGAGATGTTGTAATAAAATGTTCTCCGCTTAGTCCGGGATTTTCAATGACAGGTAAAAATAATAAACTATCAGTAATGTCCTTATGTTGTGATTCTATCGCAGGTAACTTAACATTCACTAGGGATGATACGGGGACATTTCTTAAAAAATGTAGTAATTCTTCTGTATCTTCGGTTTCTTTTCCTAATAATCTTCCTAGTTGAAACGCACGTTGGCGAGCGTGAATACTGTAAGCCCAATCGCTTATACAAACTCCACTTTGGCATATTGCTTTGTTGAATAAACCTTCGCTCATTTTAGAAAGCAAATGATATGACGTAGACGCTGAGCCGGCACTGCATCCAAACAGTGTAATATTATCAGAATCGCCCCCGAATGCTGTTATATTCTTTTTAACCCATTTCAATGCTGCAACTTGGTCTTTTAAGCCAGCATTACCGGGCACTTGTTCATTGTCCAGACTTAAAAATCCTAGGACTTCCAATCTGTAATTAAACGTAACAAGAATCATGTCATGTTGCATAAAAAATTCTGGTCCATAATAATCAGAATTTCCTGAACCCGTATAAAAAGACCCGCCATGTATCCATATCATTACTGGTAAAGGAGCCTTAGGGGTGACTGTTTTAGAGTAGACATTTAGGTAGAGACAATCTTCACTGCCAGGTTCAATTCGCCGTAAGCGTTCATTGTATTGAGGACACACAGGTCCATGTTGTGTAGCGTCACGAACGCCGTGCCATTTTTCTGGAGGTTCCGGAGCCTGGGAGAAATATCACATACGTGTATTTAATTTGTAATAGCATTTTATTTTGACATTTGTTGCACCTAGTAAGGTGAGAACGCCATAAGCCTTTTCAAGTAAATCTATTTATAAAAATATTAACTTGTTACTAAAATAGATGATGTTTTATTAAAACGACTTTAGTTGGATATCATATAAAATATGAAATATTTGGTACGTAACCGTGAATGCTTAATCCAATAAACAACACTTACATACAAAGTTGAAAAACCGATACTCATTAGTCTGTAAGTTACGAAACTCACCTTGAATCTTAATGGGCCCAACGGTGGCTTTGCATAAGGAATTCCTTTAAATGCTAAGTATGCCACGTCATTATTGTGACAAAGTTCTCCTCTCAAGGCGCCTTGTTCGATTTGTACCACAGTCATAAGGATGGCGGATGATTCTGTAAAAATGTCTAGATTCATATTAATTATAATAGATAGTCCAAATACGGACTGTATTGACATTAGAGACAATTAACAAATATCCCCAAAATTCATAATTTCAAAGTTAGCAAGTATCTCGAACCTACTAATAAACTGACCAGGAATAGGTTTAGAGTTAATTTGTATGTGGTAGAAGTAGAAAAGGCCTGTCTAGAACTATCATCAATTCATTCTGTATTTGGTTAAGCAGAAAGAAAGGTTTGGACAGTCGAGGTGAGCGTTAATGTGCATTACGACGCGTTCCCCTTAAACCTACACCTAGGTCGTAACTCGCGCTTGTCCCTAAACGCAATGGGCCCGGCACCCGCTTGAATGCTAAGTAGTTTTTTTTTCTTTTCTCTATAACCTTAACCTCTAGCGATTGACACTGATGACACAACAGCGAAATAGATGCGTACTAAGTAACTATCACTATCAGCCTGACGTGTTTCACATAGTAGGTATTACGTAAATAGTATTCAGACGTGATATCACATTGAAAAACCACGATAATTTTTTATAAACTTAAAAATGTTTCATTTTACTACACGAGGAAGTCCCGTGTAAACGATACGTCCATAATATCAGACTGCTATATAAAAATCAATGATTTTAACACAAGAACTTTTTATTTTTTAATACTAGAAAGAGTATAATATATCATTATATACATATGTATTATGTATATCTGTATCACTAGCGAGTAGCGACACACCCGCGGCGTCATCCGCTTGACGCTTATTCATTTAGTAAACTGAATTTGCTTTTGTGTTCTAAAGTATTGTAAAGCAGCGCTCTTAAAGTGTTGTACTTTAATTTAAAAATGTTAATACCTTACGTTAGGTAGATTAGAGCATTAATTTCCATAAGGATTTTTTATTGTTTCGTATATTTTTTTATATTACTTTCATTTACCTCTCTAATAGTTAGATATAGGTAGGTACGAGATTTGTTTCACGACAACGTTTACTTTTTACACTCGACATAACTTTAAACATGTTAATGTATGTTAATTATAATAATCTCACCCAATATCTAATCTAAATTTGGAGGTTAGGTAGGTGTTATAGAAAGTGCGGGGTAATTCTAAATTTGTATTTTAGCCACGAAAATATTATTTCAATTAAAATATCCTGAAATTAACTCTTTATAACATAAGTAAAGAATAAAGGTAATAGGTATTAAAGGTATCTACGTACTAAAACTGCTTATGAACGAAAATCCCCAACTCTAACAAGGTATACCAACAAGGAAACCAGACCAATAATGTCACGGGCACCAAAAGTCTGCGGTGAAAAATAAGAGATACCTACCTATACCTACGTAATTAACTCGCCGAGCCAGGTCACCCGCGATTAGTAAGACAGTACAATAGAGTATATTATTAAATTGGTTATTGTGAATTCTTCAGAGATAAACATATACTGTTGTGAAATTTTATTTAGGCTTTTGGTTTACTTTATCCGCTTTTCTAAGCCAAGCTTTCATTATCCCGGTGTAGCAACACTTTATTATTACTCCACTTCTATTTGACATTGGGTAAATTAATGTAGCCTATAGACTTCTTCAACAGGTGGATTATTCAATACAAACCAGTAACTAATGAGATTAGTGAGTTCAATAAACCAAACTCTTTATAATATTAAACATTCCGCTTTATAATATTATAGGTGTAAAAATTATACATGTAAAATATATATTTATTTTTTTTAGCCTCACGCTGTATCCCGCACATAGCAGGGTAGGCAGAGAACCGTAGGCAGAAGGAACCTAGTGTTAAGACACTCTGTTTCCCACTTTCCATTTTTCCGAGGCATTGCGTGTTGAGTTACGGAACTCAACGCTGCGCTTTTACCTAGTTGCCAAAGTGAAGAAAGTGAAAATAGTACATTCTCCCCGAGTGGGAATCGAACCGAAAAACTGTCGCGTTTACAGGCAGACGCTGTGCCTCTGTGCCACGACGGTCCTGCGCCGTTACTGCTCCCTCCGAGTGGGGACCCGGTTTTAAAAAGTTTTTTTTTTAATAATAATATTTCGAGATTGCAAATTTATAAAGTTATATATATTAGAATTTAGATCGTATCTCTTTTGAATTATTTTAATAGAGATATAGATCCGCGGGTTATATACAAAGTTGATAAAAGGTATTTACATAATGGTTCTATCTAAGCGGCTGTAACGCGTGAATCTAAAACTACTGAATCTATATCCATGCCTGCTAGGCACGCATACATATATTAAATAAATTATTTCAAGGTCAAATTTTACCGGTGCCTGTTCTGAAGGAAGTATCTACGAATAGCAGTTTGTTTATTACCAGCGACCAAACAGAAATCTACTACACAATGTATAAAACAAGTGATTAGTTAAGTTTTAGAAAGACGTAGGTATATTCATTGACGACTGTGTGAAACACAGACAATTGGGCATCACTTCTAGTCTCCATGAATGATAAGATTTAGATATAATAATAATCGTGACGATAATAAGATTGACAATAAAGTGATTTTCCACTAGGTACATCTCAATGAGAAGATCAGTACCACCACCGGAACTTCCTAAAAGAAACGAATCGCTTTATCTTTTAGGTACAACATAAAGGCAGCTTGGTTTATGATCAGTTTATGTTAATATACAGAAAAGTTTTATAGCTGGAGCTACCTTATTTAGTAACAAAATGATCAGACATTGTAACCTACGAGAGCTTTATTAGATAAATATGCTTTACTCTAAACAGATAAATGCAAGCCACAGGCAAAAATATACCTACAAATATCATAATATCTTATACTTGTCTATATGATAACATATTCCTACTTAATACAGACTTCAGACAAATATCTCTATTGAAACTGTTCTATTTAAGAATTACCTAACAATACCAACATATTTTTGAGTATTTTTTATATGGTAGTGTCCTTCAAAGACATGTTTTATGATAACAGCGAGTGACGAAGCCCCCAAAATTCCTTGTTTAGTATATGTAATATGTAAAACTTTTCAGTTGCTAATAGATCGATACACATAGGTAGCAGGCAGCAAAAGTACTGAGTTTACGAAGTCAGGCATGTAGATTCGCTGAAGAGTGTATGGTAGTAAAAAAATAAACTAAAGCACTAAAAAAAGATTTTCCGAAATTTCAACTAGAAAGAGACGAAATGATATTTTTACAATGAAATCGAAATACCATGGCAAGCAAATATCAGCATGCATCTTAAAACAATACCTTTAGTAATTCGATTTCGAGATTAAATATGCCGGTATGCTTCAAGGTTATTTTACCTATAAAACCTCCATGACCTAAAAAACTATAGATTTTTAGTGATAATATTACCTACTTCCAGTACTATTGATGCTATAATAAGTATCATTTAATGAAGTAAGTGAATTCAATTATTTTATGGAAGAGATGCTTTATGTAATGTTTATGACTAAAAAGGAAAAAGGAACCCGTATGGAATAACTTTGTTGTCCGTCTGTCTGTCTGTCCGTCTGTCATTTCCCAAAACTACGTGGCGGAATCAAGCTGAAATTAATATCAAATATCGAAATCGATAACCTCTTAAAGCACAAAAAAAATAAAGCTTCTAAGTCAACGCAACCAAAATATACGAGCGTTTATGCTTAATTTTTTTCAAGGTTTTTTTGGTTTGTTT
The DNA here is from genome assembly GCA_037127375.1 of Dione juno. Classification (NCBI taxonomy): domain Eukaryota; kingdom Metazoa; phylum Arthropoda; class Insecta; order Lepidoptera; family Nymphalidae; genus Dione; species Dione juno. Next base: position 7,735,867 of record JAXRJS010000014.1, on the reverse strand, counting down.
GAAAATCGCCGCGAGATGAAAACCTACAGTGTACCTATTTCTCATTGACCTTAAGTTATCTAATTTGGCAATAAGTTAGATTTTATACTAGGAACAAAGGCGAAACTGTGAAAAAAACTATTGCAAGCTTATACTGTAGTTCATTTCATACAAAATGAGTAAACAAATTTTGCCAATTTTTATAAGTACGTAGTATTTTCCTCAGCGGAATACCTACAATCATGAAATAGATACGGAACCCTCGGTGCGCGAGTACTACTCGCACTTGACCGATATTTTGTTAAAATCACGTAAAATATTTTCAAACTCAATATGTTTAAATTTACATTAGGTATGTTTAGCTTGTTTTAGTTAAATTCATGTAGTATATACTTTTATACGAGCTTAGCGACATGTTCACTTTACCCATACACAAATGTTTATCACGCACACAATTTTTTCAGCTTCACACAGTATTCTTCATATAACAGAGTAGCTAGGGTAAAAAAGACACTCAGATCTCCACGTTTCGCCCAAATCGCGTGTCGTTGTGTGTTTTTGAGTGGCAGAACTCATCATCGCACTTTGTCTCTCATCGAAGAAATGTATGAAAATGATATTATCGCGATTACAGCGACGATGACCTCAATCTTTTGTTTCATAAATTTAACGTAATATAAATGCATTAGATATTATTAAAAAATTCGCTTGACTGCACTCCACATTCATTAACAGTATATCAAATTTCATAATCGTCCGTCTGTATAACTTTCGTAACAAGGTGCAGAAAGGTTTTCACATAATGCCCATTCTTCTACAAATATTCTTCTAAAAACAATCGCGAGCATAGTAGGTATACACGATTGCTTTTATCACGATACAGACACAGCATGCGTTTATTGTGTATATGCGTTGAAATTAGTGCATATATATATATATATATATATATATATATATATATATATATATATATATATATATATATATATATATATATATATATATATATATATATATATATATATATATATATATATATATATATATATATATATATATATATATATATATATATATATATATATATATATATACATATATATATATATATATATATATATATATATATATATATATATATATATATATATATATATATATATATATATATATATATTAATAATAGCTTAACCAATGGTGACAATATTAAAATTAAATATTAACCTTTAAACAAAATTATATGTAGAAATAAATAACTGTAAATTTAAACATATGTTATCTAATTTAAATTAATTATTGCGTAATTTAAACAATTTCCTTTGACTTAATTCGTGACGCAGATATGTGAGAGGTCGTAGTGATACTTAGTAGTGAAAATATCCAATTTAGAGGTCATAATAAGAAATCATACGATGTATGGGCGAATGACTTAATATATTAGTTTTACTGCTGAGAAGATAAAATGATTTCTGGTTGCAGAGGAATGCTAGGACGCGGAACAAAAAAATCAGACGATGCAACAGATTCAGGGAATCACTGATTCCATAAATTACCTTGTATAATGAAAAATTATATCAGATTTTTTAAATATTATAAACAGGAAAGGCGATCCATTTTAAAATCGTTATTATACAAATATATCGGTAAGCTTGTGGTCGTATCTACTCATTTCATATAAAACGAACTACACATAAAAGTTTCTTCTGGTTTATTTCTGTCTTATAAAATATAATTAAAATAAGGTTTCCGGTTTTTCCTTATTAGGTACGGAACTCGAAAAAAAACGAAGGAGTTGAAAGCATCCGTACGTGCGCTGCGTAAATGGTGAAAAAAATTATGAAGTGATACATGAAAAAAAATCAACAACTGCGAGTAGTAGATACTCTTGCACCGAAGGTTCCTTACCTATTTCAAGATTGTAAGTATTCCGCTGAGGAAATATAACTTATTAAAATTGACAAACTTAAATTTGCAGTCGTATCAACACCATCTGTCGAAGAACTACATAAAAAAGGGTGGAAGGAACCTGGTTCAATTCAACTATTAAGAAATAAGAACTTTTAACTACTAATAGAAACCCATTTGTCGTGTCGCCAGTTTTTGAGAACACTCCTCTTAAAGCCTTCGAGAGACAGTATCGCAATCATCTGGAAAGCAAGGCCAAGTTGGCCGCGAAAAAACTGGGTGTCATCAGGAGAACGAGAGAACAATTCACACCTTTACACCGATTGGCTCTGTATAGAGCCCAGGTTAGGCTTCATATGGAGTACTGTTCTCATCTCTGGTCTGGTGCACCTCAGTATCAGCTTGAACCATTCGATCGCATACAGCGTAGAGCCGTTCGAATCGTTGGGGATCCAATTATTTGAGAATGGCTAGACGCTTTGGCGTTGCGTAGAAACGTTTCATCGTTGTGCGTTCTCTACCGCTTATACCATGGGAAGTGTTCTGGTTAACTGTTTGACCTGATACCTGCCGCTGAATTTTCCAACCGCAGTGTACGACACTAACTGATATATCATCCATCACTATTTGGATCCTTGACACTTCACTACTGTGTGGTTCTGTAGGAAGTTTTTACCACGTACTACACAACTGTGGGTTTGTTCTTGAAAATGTTTTCAGGTCAATACGACATGGGTACCTTCAAAAAGCGCGTTTACCTCCACCATAAAGCAACGCACCTGTAACTCTTCTGAAGTTACACGGAGTCGTGGGTGTCGGTGATCACCTAAAAGGGCACCTGTTGCCTTATTAGAATTACAATAAGAATTTTAAATAACATGCGTTTCTTTTATGCTTATTAAAATATACGGCAGGACATGAAAATATTACATATAGTCTAGGGAGCCGCAACAAGACAGGTTAAGTAATCTCGCTATAGGCTAAATATAACGCTAAATACAATTGCTATAGGCTAAATACAACATACTATGGAGAATAGTAATTGAGTAATAATAAAAAATGTTGTGAAAACAGGAGAGCTGCAGAGATTCCGTTGCGTGCGCTGTTCAAGCTTGTGCGATTTAAGTTAGGTACGCGACAACCATGTATGACGAAAATGTTTCCAAAAACGAAATTACTTTAAGCAATAACCAGTATTAGTAATTTTTATCTAATTAAATACACTAGATGCTGTAGGCTATAATTGCAATTTAGCGTACGTGGTTTAGGTATATTAATTTGTTTACATATGTACATATATATAAAGAAATCAACGACTTCAAATGCACAGCGAGCGCGCACGACAAACAGCGCCGACATTCTCGCATTTTCGAGAGTAAAATCACTATCTCATTTTTGCCTATAGAAAAAATGCTTTAAACATTATTTATACCTAAGGATAACCAGTATTTTGTTTGTTACTATCGATATGCTCCAACTTTAGACGGGAGCCGTGTCAAACTGTGTATGTACATATATTCTACAGTGGAGTTAGTGTGCAGACATAAAAACTGCCTAAAGCCAACTTTTAACGCATATACAATAACTATTGATTAAGTAATCTAAAAAAAGCATACGAGAAAAATTTTAATATTGTAAAACAACATTGCTTAAACTTTTGATCACTAAAACTGTCGTTACTCATTAGGCCGATTAAGCTAATATTATGACATCAGTTTACCTTTTTGAATAGTTTTAGTGATAATTGAAGGTAACGTAAAGGCATTATTGATTCCTCGTTGGTACCTATTGTAGTTCAAAATAATAAATTAATTTCTTTGTATTAAATTAGGTAAAGCATTACTTAAATTACAATATTAATTGCATAACGTCAGTTATTAGCGATGACCCATAATAAAAATGACCACATTTTAACTTTCTTTACATTAATCGCCATTAGATGTACTTATTACATTATATATTATAACATTTATACTAAAAAATAATCAGAATATACTTACATTTAAACTTTGACGTTTCTATATTTAAAATGCTAATATGCTTATATAACATGAAGTAAACTATATAAATTAACTACTAACTGTTGAATATTAGCAGTCCATGAGCGTTAAGACGGAGTTTTATCTGAGCAAGATAAATTTTACTATCAACAATTGTAGTTTACCTACAAAAGCCAGTGTACACACCAGTTGTATAATAATAACTATGTATTGTTTTGACGTTTGTATTAAACGTTAAAAAGTGCTATATACTACCTACTACCTATCTATGGAGTAGCTTCCCAGCCGTCTCTATCTTGTGTCAACAAAAAGATATATAATTTATAGGTGATTGATTTTTTTAGCTTCTTGCTGTATCCCGCGTATAGCAGGGTAGGCGGAGGGAACCTAGTGTTAAGACATCCCGTACTCCGCTTTCCGTATTTTGAGACAAATCTATTTTACCCGATTTAATTAAGCGATTAATAAGAATAACTTTAAAATAAAATGTAGTTTCAAGTGCTAAAATATACGTGTTGAGTTACGGTCCTCGTATTTACAATGCATATATCAATATTACTGCCGTAGTGGCGCAGCTGCACAGAGTCTTACTGTAAACGATCGGTTGTGAGTTCGATTCCCACTCGAGGGTTAAATTATTTTCATTTCCTAGCTATGGTAACAAGACAAAGAGTAGCGTTAAGTTTCGCCACTCAATACCCAACGACTAAAAAAGGCGGAATGCCGGGCACGGACTGGTATTTCCCAATAAGTTATAAAGATCGAGAATGTCTTTAAAGAGTTAGAGAGTGAATAAAGAAGTAAGTTATCATATTCACCTCGTTTTGCGTGAACATAAAATTATGATATATGCGCGAAGAAACAAATAATTTATAATTTAAACGCTTTATAACTAAACCGTCTTTATTTTATCACCGTCGTCGTTCCATATAGTCGTCACATCTTATATTAAAATTTATATATTATTTTTCCCCCTCGCAAATATTTTAAAGTGTTTTCGTTGAATACGTTTTAGCGTATTCTGTTACAGTTTAAATTTCCGCAGTATATCAGGAGACGTCTGGTTAAAAAAACAATTTAGATTGAAGGGAAAGTATGTGTGGACCCTCGCCCCTGAGGCATTATTAGGGTCTTGCAAACTACAGATACTATTTGAAATTCCTCAGGGAACAAAGGGGGAGGAATTCGAAATGAAAACTGTTCATGTGAAAACGCTTTCATTGCTTTTTACGCGCCGCCACAGGCAATTCATATGTTGTTGGGCTCTGATAGTGTTCTTTTGGGGTTCGGGAAATACCATTGTGTACGCTCTGTGGGAGTAACGGGAAATGTAATGCGCTTCATTGATTTCATGTTGACGTTTGTCTGTATAATAGTATTTTCTATAAGTAGTTTTATGTGGCCAGCAGATTAAAAAATATATATTTTTTCGCCCTATTTGAACGAAGGTAACGTTAATTCAGCAATTTGCTGGGGCCAAAACACTGGGCACAAAGTGTACCTAGCTTACTGATGTAAACCAGCTACTCTTTATAGACAGGCTAAACATCTTCCAAATAATCCAAGCGTCGTGACGTTCATCTGTGAAGGTAATATAGATGTCCATTGCACGTAATATACGCTCTTAAAGCGGTTTACGAAGGAATATTCTCGGATCAATTCTCTGTACTAAATATCACACCAAGGACAATAAGATTCCTGTGTGTATTCCTCTCGAGGGTAGTTACCCTAAAACCTACCTAGTCCACTTGCAGGCGAACCTTATTCGTAAAAGATACGGAAGGTTAGTCAAATCACTTTCACAAAAAACGAGTCAGTAGACATCATTCAAACACGACAGCATAGTACACGCTGTACGTACAAGATGAATGCAAGTAACGCCGAAGAAGACGCAATCGGCATGTTCATCCATCGGGTTAGTGTATCTCCTACGACGATATAAACAAAACAAGATAATAGCAATAAAGGGCACGGGCGACATATATGCGAGACTAGTGTTTTTTATTAGCAAAAAAAAAAATTATTCACTATGTTTATTTCATATTAGGTAAATTCATTAAATTTTAAAGGAAATTGTATTAAAATCAAAGTGGAACTATCATATAATCAACAAGTGTAAATGAAAGGTGAGACGTTAGTATAGGTATTCCGTGATACTTTCGCTAGTACTTAATACTCTTGCCAGAGAAAAAGAAGAGTATATAGTGAGGTATATATTACATTACATAAAGAGACATTTATAATACGCATTTATTTCTATCCATCTATATAGGTATAAGGATTTATTATCATGCTAAGAAAATTACAATTATAGTACAAAAGTGTTCTTTTTGCCCATAATCTAGCGAGTAGGTTATAATTATTATTTGAAGTAAATAAGTAAGTAAATACTCTTTATTGTACACCAAGTCAAGATGTAATATTGAAACTACAGTATTTATGATATTTGAACAGTACAAAAGGCGGTCTTATCGCTAAGAGAGCGATCTCTTCCAGGTAAACTCTTCGTAGGTAAAGTAGTGAAGTATAATACCATACATACACACATATATATACATGAATACATACATATAAATAGAGGTTTGTAAATAAATAAACATATTTGAAACAGGGAAAAATATATAACATTTAAACAGATTTAAAGTTTCAGATAATAGCTCTCAGCCTCTTTTTAAAAGTTTGTATAGTTTTACCCTGTTTGACTTTTAGGGGTAAGGAATTCCACAAGCGGACGGAGTTTACAGAGAAAAAATTTGTATAGAAGGAAGAAGAGAGCCAAGGGATATTAAGGGTTCAGTTAGACTTGGAGTGGGGTGTGCGATATGAAAGGTCGTTCTTTGCGAAAGGTCCAATGTGGAGAAAAAAGAATATTATATAAAATACAAAAAACGTAAAAAACTATTCGATTGTTTATTTTGTTAAAATTAATTAACCAATAAGTATTTATTCCATATACTAGTGTGTACACAACTTCATTAGTGTGAACTTTGCTCTAATCTCTTAAAATTCTCTTCGGATCTTCAGCTTTTATAATATATCGGTAAAGGCTCATCGCGTTGAACACATTTTGTTATGGTTTTCTTATTTCTTATAGTTTAGCTGGTATATTATACCTAGTCTACACCAGATGTCCCAGTCTTCATCAATCATAGCTATGTCTTTTCCATACATAACGGCTACAATATAAATAAGTTTCACCTTAAATTTGTCCAATAGGAGTTCGGTAAATTACGGTGTAGTATTGCTAACTAAAGAAAGGATTTATCGGTTTTTTGGTTCACACAAGCGAAATTGCAAATGACCACTCGTTTTAGTTAAATTTTAATGCACTACTTTTCCTTTTACAAATCTTTGAAATAAGCATTAAATATTCATTTCTAGACATCTGCAACGTTTTTAATATGTAAAATTAATATTTAGATTTGAAGTAGATACTTGGGGGCTCCGTCTAATTATGCAAATAAACATCCCCTAAAATGATGACATTTGATGTTACATTTGGTGTGGGGTACATAATATAAGAGCAGTTGCATAAATTTTGCCAATTTGACACGGAGTAACGCAGGGAGAGAGAGGATCGAGAGGGTTGCGAGGCCCTGTAGGCATGTGCACCGATCCGTCCCACGCAATCAGCGTAATTGCGCAACCATCCAACCCTCTGACAAAAGATAACTATTATGCTTTTATTAAGATCACTAACCAGCCAAGGGAGTAATAATTAAATTATGACGAGAGCTCAGTGTAGCTCTGGTCGTTTAATGTCATTTTAGTATATTATAAAAGACAAATTAATCTCAAGCTATATTCTACAAGCGATATTGTGTTAAAAGGTTGAAGTATTTTTGAGAAAATATGAAAGAAAATGTATTTTAATTGTTAGTAAACTTCAAAAATATGTTTTCTTACTGTACTTGCACGTAGGGTACACCCTATTGTTGCAAATTGACTATGTTTTGTATTATCACGTACATGCCTATCATCACGCACATACTATACCTTAAAAAAGATGAATGTATGTATAGCTACATTTTCAACCGACTTCCAAAAAGGAGGATGTTTATGTGTTTTGTGATGTGTTGTGTATGATGTATTTGTTTTTACGTGTCACTCGATTTGTGAGCCGATTTGAGTAATTCTTTTTTTTTAAAGACAATTCTCCTGAGGTGGTCGAACTACTTAAAAGTAGGAAATAATATATTAATTAGTTTAGAATAAATAAAATTAAAAATTAATAAACGAAATTACTGACACGTAGATATCAGTAGCGAGGAGTGTCATTCATAACCTAGAGTTATGAAAAATAACAAGGACCTTCTTGGAAGGAAGGCAGAACTTATAGTGAAAATAACATAAGAAGAAAATAGGAAATTTACAGATATATCACAGAAAAATTAGATTTTTTATATGTGTAATTCATTTCATAAAAAATGACTACATGTGCCCGCAGAATAAATTTTATCAACTTTTACAAGTGGTAATTCACGTTAACCTTTAATGTTATCTAAAAAAAATTTAAGCCAATTTTTCTTAAAAATATTTTTTTATGGAAGTAGTATGGAATGCATATTACAACTCAGATACAATGTAGTATACGCCTATATATATGCATTGTAGAATGCAAGTTAATAAATAATTCGCTAGGTGTCTTCGTACGGATACGAATCCGTCTTCAAGCTAGACCGATATAGTTAGACTAGGACTTAGGTTACCTATTAGTTTTAACTATTCATTTCACATTGGCAGAGTTTACTAATAATAATAATAATATAATTTATTTTAAAATTTTAGTATGCAACAAAAACAATTTATCATTACAGTAGTTTAAAACTGTGTCGCAGTTATCAACGTCCGCCTCATAAGCGCCGTTTCTTAAGTTATATAATATTTACAAAGTACAAAATCAAATGAGGTATGTATACATATAAAACATACAAAGAATAAAAGTGAACAGACAGTAAAATAAAATTTAAACAACGAATACAAAATAAGTTAGTTATATGGTATATCAAATCTTCTGTGTGTATGTGTGTGTGTGTGTGTGTGTAAGAGTGTGAGTGTGATTGGGTGTATCCTGAAATATCATCCACCAAAACTCCATTTAGGTAACTAAGAGATCTTCCGTCTGATCGTTATCTAATGTCAGTAACCAGTTAGATAGCCTAATTTTACATTGATGGGAGGGTAAAGGATGTATGTTTATTTTGTTATTGATAGTGTTGTACAAAACTGGAATTAAATACCAATATTGTATACTATACATTAATATAAGTATACGTATGTTGTACATTCGTATATTTATATTAATCGGCCAAAGCTAGGCGATAACATTACAGTCAACCGTGAAATTAATTCAGGGAATATCACTACAGATATCAAAATACGGTACCTCCGTATTTGAATAAAAACCCTTTTCAGTACTCAAAAAGCATTTAATGCTTATGAACACTATAGAAGCAAATATGAAGTGCTTAAAATGGAAAGTCTTTATAAGGAACCATAATATAAACAACGACCTAAGATTCCTCATATTGACTTTTAATGTAAACCACCAACTTTGGAGGAAATAAACAAACAAATTAAAAAATCTTAATCAGCTCCAAGTCCTGATGATATCCATTATATAGTATCCAAATAATGTCCAACTGTTCTTAAATACCTAAACAATTTTTATTTTTACAATCTGGTCAAGAATGCAATTTCTGTTCTCAATCCCAGAAAAGATCGGGTTAAAAGGGTATCAAAAGGATACTAGAGCAATTGCTCTTACTAACAATTTATTTAAAATATTTTTCTCGATACTGCAAACGAAAATGACCCATTTTATGATTAGTAATAGGTATTTCAGGCCGAACTATCAGAAAGGATTTTTACATAGAATTTCTGGTTGTCTGATCGGATGGCTTAGAAAACGGGTGGCTACATATAGAAGAATATGTACCACTTGTGCTTTAAAATGGTGCACTCCAATTCACGACTGGTCTCCAGTAAGTAATTTAGTAAGATGGGATAAAGTTACCAATATATCTTACTACATCTGTAAGGAGGCAGTAGGAACAGCTCAGCATATGTTGGTGGGGTGTAGGGTACACTTAGATAGTGGTCAGTACTCGCGGCGCCATGACAAAGTACTAGAAATCATACGTTACTATTTCAATAGCAAACGATCAATAGTTTGTGAAAAGAAAGCTCTCATAAAAAAAAATCCCAATTTTTTTTCTTTATCGAGTTACTGATTGGATTGTTACGATGGACACGAATGAGATACAGTATAAAGTCCCTGAGGATATTGGAGTTTCGTTATCCAGGCCGGATATCTTAATTTACTCTAGAAGCGGGAAGTGGGAAACGGATATCCCTAAAAATCATAACTTTAAACTTAACAAGTACTTCGAGCTTACTTACGAACTGACCAGGAATAGGTTTCGAATAAATTTGTATGCGGTTGAAGTAGAGGAGCGAGAGGTATAACAGCGAAATTTCTATATGGTTTGCTAAAAGATCGCGGACTGTCTAGAACTATTACTAATTCACTTATAAAATGTACTTCGAAGGCGGCTCTAGAAGAATCATTTCGATTTTTTTAAGTAATGGAAGGAGCTCAGATAGTTGAGGAGTGTTAACGCATTTTAAGGGGAGGGGAGGGGGGGGGGGCCTTTAAAATGCGTAACATAGACTTACATTTCCCAAGTCCCAGGCGCAGCTTTGAGCTCCTTTTCCTACAACGCAATGGGCCCGGGCCCATCTGCATGGTGAATCCATGGAATGCTAATTAGCTTCTTCTCTTCTCATATAGTAAATATATATAGTTCCAACAGCTTATGATTTAATACCTTACCTTACCTTAATGTTCTTAAATAACGATCAGTACCTATTATTTTTTAAATAAAGAGTTGTAAAATAATTTACTAAATAATTATAAAAAAAATTAAGTATAGATATAATAAAATATCCCTGTTCCATTTTTTTGTTTTACTTATTTGTTAGCTTAGCTAAATCTTAAGATGCTGCGAACACTTAACACAATAAGTAAAGATTTGTAGTTCTACAAAATACTTATATGTCTTAACAAACCGTAATCCGTCTTTTAAAAATTTATAATTATTCTTTTATATAAAGGTAAAGCTCTATACTAATATCTCGATACTATTTTTTATCTAAATTAAGCCCACATGTTTTGCAATCTTTGTAGACAATTGGAAATTAATATCCACGCAACATATATATAAATGTCCTGATATAATATTATATAAATATCATGTATAAGATATATATATATATATATATATATATATATATATATATATATATATATATATATATATATATATATATATATATATATATATATATATATATATATATATATATATATATATATATATATATATATATATATATATATATATATATATATATATATATATATATATATAATATATATATATATATATATATATATATATATATATATATATATATATATATATATATATATATATATATATATATATATATATATATATATATATATATATATATATATATATATATATATATATATATATATACTAAGTTCTTATAACTAAGAGTATGTTCGTTAACTTACACGTCTCGTAGACAACGGCAACACAGTGTACGGATTTGGACTAGCCTGGCGTATTTTAGGCTCTTACACATAGGGCGATTTATTAGTCAACAGCCAAACGTTAATATATTTATCTAAAATAACGTAGAAAAAATATATAACTTTAAATCACATAACCACAATTTTTTTTAACCCACAGCAAGGCTTAATGCCTTTAAAAGTTATTTACATATCTGTTGCATTTCTATTTCTATAACACCTTTTCTACGTTAAGATTTTAGAAGTAGAAGTAGTTGTAGAAGAGAAACAATATTATGAAACGCTATAAATTATCTTAACATCTTTTACTGTAGTATACTTTTTTAAAATTATTATGGTATAAATAAAATGTTTTAAAACAAGTCCTCATGTCCCATAATGTGATGGCGGTCTGATGTTTTCAAGTCAAGCCCTCTCATTTTATTTCAGAGTGGAGAGGATAGTGAAATAATATATTAACGTTCCGCTTTTTTGTTAGGAGCGGCCATTTGCATCAACAGTTCATTATATAGGTTATATTCATCCAAAATAAACATGTATTAGCTTTTTCTGTCCAAAAGAAAAAAAGGAAGTGAATTAATTTTTGATAACAATAGGGATCAAATTAAAAGCTTAGTTCAATAAAACTTATCTTAAATATTATGTTACTATCTTGTGCCCTAGCCAATTCCTATACATAAAATTAATTATACAATACAAAATATACATTTTTAAACGACTTCTACTAATATCTGTGAAACCTAAAAGTTTATATTCAGTTCTATTATGTACTTTCAGGTCTTAGTAATAAATTCATGATGTATTTTTCTTACAATAGCAGCCTTCATAGTTCATACGCACAATAAACGCTCAGTTACTCAGCGTATAGCTTTCAAGCGCTCTCTTAGATAGCGGCCTAAGTCAGCGTACAATTTATGGTTGAATGCCGGTTTGCCAGTCGGTACTCGCTACTCGCTAGGTGTATGTGAACAGCTGCCATAGCTATCTGTCTCTGTCGCTCACTTGGAGTTGTGCTTAGCTTGCTCCCTTGTGTTGAGTGACTTGTGGCGGGAAGGCCTCCGTCGGCTAGCCTCGGCGCACGGCGAGGAGCGACGGGCGAGTCAGTTACTGTTACTGTTAGTAAAGTTTGAATTAAGCGTGAGTCGGACGTCGCGTAACGTGCATCTTACGAAGTTTTTTTTTTAATATGTTTATGACACAACAACGAAAAATATGTTTGTTAAAGTGCATTTCGGACAACGTTTGTGATTGTTCTCGCTGGTAATGCAAATGTGATGGAATTTGTATTGTGAAGGAAACATTCCTTAGTTGAGTGAAATGTAAATGTTGAATCGGAGTTAAGTTTACATAAATTGTGTTGCAAAATGCAATAGAAAAGGAATTCTTAAATAATGAAAATAATTGATTAGAAAGTTTCTATAGTGCCAACCATGGGGAACAACCGGTTGCTCTCTCGATTTACTTTGCTACTAACTTGTGCAGGTAAGCAAACTGAGTTGTCTTACTTTCTGACTCACCTCGAGCGCCACGCAAGCGTTGTCTTAGCGCGGTGCTAGTATTAAATTAAATATTAAGACTAATCTTTATAGAGAATTGAAGTAATAATTCATATATGTACTATTGAACAACTTTTTAAGAGATATATCAAAAAAATATAGTGAGATATATCAAATCACATATAAAGCCTCATTTTATAAAACTTAAGTAATTTTATCATGTTTTAAAATAAGTGTACACTATACTATTTACTCATTTTCTTATACATTTTTTGTAGTAACGTACTTTTTGCTTATATTTATGTATCTGTCTAATATTTTGAAGCACTGATGGGATAACCTAGTGCTAAGTTGATTTTTCTTTTTCCTTTCCTTGTTTGTGAAGTAGCGTAACCAAACGCTGAATTTATTATTACAGTGATTTACATATATGCATATTTATTACATATTCTATAAAATATATATTTAAGTTAAATATAACAATACTTTTTTTTATAGTTATTCACTTTTCTATGTTATATTAGTGCCATAGGGACTTATTTCTTATCTGGTCAGTCTACACTACCGACCGGCGAGCACAATCAGCACGAGTCGCTCGGCCAATCAGGCTTGTCTTGATTTTATTCATCAACGTACATACATATGTACATATACTAATAAACGAAATTAGAGTGGTGTTTGTTATATTAAAATAACAACTTTTTAACACATGCATATGAATATATATACGGTACATACACCAAAATAACAGTTTATAAAAATTAAATTTTGTCAGTCTGTTTGTTCTGGCTAAACTTTGAAACGGCTGGACCTGGAATTTTGACGGACAGGTAGCTGATGTAATAAGGAGTAACTTAGGCTACTTTCATTTTAGAAAGATATATTTTTTTTATTAGTGTTAATACGAGTATATTGAACATATTATTTCATTTAACATATCGAAAGGAATGCAATTTAGTTTACTTGAGCGGCGAAGCTGCGAGCGGTATATATATTAAGTATATATACCGCTCGCAGCTATATGCTGGTATAATATATTAAGTAACTTACATAAATATTCATTCGATATAACGTAAATAATCACTGCTTTTTCTTCTCTTACCTGTATTCTGTTCGGTACACCGTCTTTCTATTGAAAATTACAATAAACTTTTGTATAGTCATTTTCACGACTCGCCCTCGTTATTTGATTACCTTTTTATAGTTATACTCGGGAAATGATTATTAATATAAATTTTACTTCAACAAGGATTTGAATACAGTACCATTGCTTTTGGCGAGCCACGTCCAATTATGACGTCGTTAGATAACTTCTTATTTGAAAACTTATAATTTTAACATTATTATCGAACATATTGGTTTTATACTAAAGGAATCTTTTTTTTATGTTATGTATCTATTTAAAATCACGATAATGTACCTTAAGATATTAATAATTAATATTCATATTAGACGTCACTCGAAGTGCGCTCCATTTATTATATGAAGCTGTAGCGAGCGCTAGTAAAAAATTAAAGTTACTATAATATTAACTACATTAATATACTCAAGTAAGAACTCTGAAAAACATTTTTTGTTATTTGTCAAGCCTACATTTAACGAGAACTAATTTAATGATAAATGTAAGAAAGGTACTCATATTATAAAAAAGATCTACTCTTACCTTGTCATATCGTGATTGGTGTTTAGAGAAAACGAAGTGAAATACCACTCAGTCTTCAAGTCCAAAGATTTATATATATTAGTTGTCACCGCAAGCAAGCCCGCGACTTAGTTGCTTATAAAGCATGTAGTAAAATAATGGACTTGAATTCACTTACAAAATACATTAAAGCTATGATGATGAGCCTTCATCATGGATATGGCTATTATATACAAAGAAATTTTTCAAATCCTACTTCTAATATATACATAAAAAAGTATATACAAATATTAAGAATTTTTATATTAGTATATACTCAAAAAAATTGATTACATAATGTATTCATAACAAATAAAATGTATTAATACAATATTATTTCATGTGCTATTTTCTAAAATCTTAAAGTTAATTAAGTACATACATTACCTATCGGTTTACTTGCAGAAGCATTGTTGATTTGAAACACATGCATAGGTATATGCTTATAACGCCTACTTATTTGAAAAATCGTATCGTTCTCTAGTTTTAATAAACATTTTATGCACTAGTATTATATTGTCAATTAAGTTAAGCGAGCTTATTTAAGCTCGCTTAACTTTAATAGGAATAAGTAGTTAAATTATTCGGTTATTAAATTTGTCGGGCAACAGTAAATTATTAATGATACCTACGTAAAAAAAACATGCACTTTGCGTTTATATTTCTCATTGTTATACACGAATACGTACGTCTAACTGTTATAGCAATGTCACGTGAACGGTTATTGTCCAAATGAGTCAATATCAAACCAGTGACATTGACAAAAGATAATCTCAGGAGAAATTAAAGTACATTTTTTTAGGAGGCAATTATATTAACCTCTTTCATATTTACATCTGTAGGAACTGTTACGACAATAGTATAGTTAGCACTTCTTACATCAAGTGACAAAGTCAAAACTACTCATAACCGTTAGATAATATATTAAATTTAAAGTCTAACCTAATAATATTTTTTGTCATTTCGATATATTATGTTAATAAATAATAAAATATAAATAATATAGTTAATAAATAATAAACTATGGAACTGTAACTCATTTCAACCGTAAAAGTTTCAAGCTCTAATACAATTTTTTCTAACAAATAGCCAAATAATTATGTAGAGATATCGAATCAATCACAATCGGTACGTAATACGGTTATGTAAGCGAAATTATTATAGTTATTTTATTACTATATGTGTACTTTTTACTAAATGTCAATGTGATATGTCTCTCCATACTCTTATTTCTACACACATTTATTTCTACATCAAGGTATAGCTGAATATATAACATACATACATTATAATATAACACAACAACTAAAGCTTAAAAAATTACAAATATTTCATATTGTTGTAATAAGAAATCAGTATTTTTACTTTAACACAAAATGCACTTTCTCTTCACTTCTTGAACTTAGTTTGAGGAAAAAGATATTGATTCTAAACAGTCGGCTGCTATCGTGTTCAGAGTAAAATTATGTTCAACAAAACCAGTTTGGATGCAGGTGTGTGCCGCGAGCGTAATGCTATCTCCAAGCCGAGAGACTTTTTTTTGTTGAAATATAACAGCGATAGTCTATGGTCAGCTGCTGAAAGTTTGGTATAATAGTAGTTGAAGATAAAGTTAACGAATTTTGATAAAAAATTTACTTTGTGAAATATAACTGATAAGTTCTATGATCTGTACTTACATATAACTTGTTATAAACGTGTTGTTAATGAAATTTAAAGTTTTTATAAAATCTATCTGCCATCTTGATGCTGTAAATATTGTCTGACTGCAAAAGTGATGGTTCCCATGTTCTCCCGAACGGAGATCAAACCGACTAAATCTAAATTAATTAGGTAATTTTATTCTCTCGAATCCAAGAGGACAACAGAACGGACTGTCTTATTACAAGATTCTTTCAGCTTACTCTGTCATATGCGCGATGAGGGGTGAAGCTGTTCCTTTTAATTTGATAGTTTTGATGAGAGAGCATTATGAATTTAAGCTTATATCTGATTTATTATATATATATATATATATATATATATATATATATATATATATATATATATATATATATATATATATATATATATATATATATATATCGTATGTAAATTATATCGATTTGGGTGAGACGACCGACATGTATGTGTTGGCTCAGAATATAGTGCGACAGAAGTTATAAAACACAATGAACATACATTTACCTCTTCACAATAAAGGTTTATGCTTATCTTTAGTTTCCCACTAAAGTATTCGCACACTTTTACCGTTATTATGACTTTACAGAAGGAAAAAAATTGGTTCACTATCATTAAAATTCAATTATCATTAATCAAGTCAATATTTATAATGAAATAAAATAATTCGTGATTTAAATATATGTATTTCCGTTACTGACTTAAAAGTATATATAGAATGATGATATCATATTCTTATTAGCTTCACGCTTCATCCTGTATATAGCAAAAGTAGAAAATTTAGTAACTAAATAATTACGGCAAACCCTTCTACCGTATTTTCCAAATTTGACTTAATGTTCGAAATAAAGTTTCGAGATAGTAAGAAATTTGTACAGACAGACAGAAACAGAAACAGTCTTAACGGAACGGGGAAATGCAAATAATTAATTGATTAAAATGTTCACAACCATCGCGTTGACACTTAGATGCTGTCCCACATCACCCGCCACGATAGCTCTATAACATTATATTAGTTGTAATAAAAAGCAAAAAAAAATATATTGAGGTATTATTATTACGATATTTCTCTTATCCGTCAGCTTGACGTTGTATGTGGTTCCACAAGCATTACTGAATTAATTGTGTACTTCATATTAACTCTACGTTTATACATTCACAAATGGAAAGGACAATAACACACTTTGACGGTCATGTTCAGCTTCTGGTATTCCAGACAAGAAGGTGACGCAGCTTCTAACTATCGAGTCGAGTCGAGTGTCGTGTTACAATATTTTCTGACTTTCGTTTTAGTCATCGTATGATTTCGCATAGAAATATATCTTTGAATAATCTTAAATTTGTACCGCAGGTAAATCTGTACTAATATTATACCTATTAGATCCCTTGGCGTGTTGGGCTGGGTGTGAGAAGCTTATCACAGTTTCAAACAACATAATACCTCTAAAATAAGATACCGAATCACCGTGGTGTACATGGCGGACCATGGTTATTTTACGATTGGAAAATCTACAACTGGATTATTTTTTTTACATTATAATAATAAAGAATAATAAATACTAATTACTGTTTGTATAAGTTAAAAAACAATGTGTGAGTAGTTCACCGACCGAGGGTTCTGTACCATGAAAAGTACAACTTATAAAATTATATATTTCACTTTCAAAATAAGTCTGTACATATCCAGTGGATACCCTCACACGTTGGAATCATGGGTAACGAGGAAGCTGACAGAGGCGCCAGGCAAAGTATTGATGATGGTGTTCGTTATGACTGTTCTCTTTTATATGCTGATATTATGATAAAGTTGAAGGAAATATGCAAAAATAATTGGCAAGAATATTTTGACGAGCGGTCGCGGCATCAAGGTATATGGTATAAAACAATAGTAAATGAACTTCCTCGTTACCCTTGGTTTAATTACTGTAAAAAGAAAAGGAAAAACATAGTGTCCCTGTTAAAACTTCGCTCCGCACACATTCTATCAAATAAATTTAAATTCATGTTGAATTTGTCTTATACAGAGTTATGCTCAGAATGTAACAAAATTGATGATATTTATCATTTGTTATTTGAATGTGCACGAAATGAAGCGCTGCGGCCATGTTGGCTAAAATCATTTAATGTTGGTACTTGTAATAGTGTCCTTGCAGAACCATTGTCAAGTAATGCGAGTGCATTGGCCAAATTGTTGATATATAATTAAGTAATTAGATTATACGGGGGTGACATAGTCAATAGTGTGACTAAAACTCCTTTTATTGTGCTCAACTGGCACGCTCGAAACGCCATTACTGCAGTACAGAACAGAACAGAAAACTCCTTTTCATATTATAGAATAAAAAAAAATATATATATATATATATATATATATATATATATATATATATATTTCACTTATATGCTTTTGCCTGTCCTCATTTAGATGTAGATCAATAGAAAGTATTCTATATGATTAGTATTATACTCATATACTAGGTTTTAAGGAACATATACTAAAAAAAGGTTGAAGTTGGAAACTTAAATGTGTTTCTTAATTAAATTATTCTGTAGAACTATTAATCACTGTTTGGTATAAGAATTGTAAAGTGAGCCATTAGAACAAATATGTTAAAACTTAGAACCATATCTGTAAACAAGTAGGTACTCGTATATTCCATTCCATGCTTTTAAATAGATGTCTTGCCTCTATTAGGGTACTTCACGTCACCACTTAAGCGTTAAGTTTTTATAGTGTTAATAAATGTAACAGAGTGTCAGAAAGTTTTTAATAGATCTGAAAATGCAAACTAAGAATTTTATGATTTACTTACAATATTAATACAACTTATAGTAGCAAGTAATTAAAGTTATAATGCAATGTGATGGTGTCTACTAAATATACCACGATGATTGACCACCAATGTTTTTATAATGGCACTTTGGTAAAAAAATTGCAGCACTCGGTTCTGCCACTCAATATGTAATAACTTTTAACATGGACAAGAGGTAAAATCAGAGCAATATGAGAGACATGTGTTAACTTATATAATCTATACTTACAGAATATAGATATCGATATATCTGCATAATAAAATTATAGAAAAAGTGTTTTTATTAAATATTTATACTAAAAATAACTTAAGTTAATTAAAAAATGGCTTAATATAACTCTTACGTGATAGTAAAGATAGTATAACTTTGGATCTACATATCAATGATAACGGGGGGTTATGGAGAGTGTCATTAAGTCCATGCAAACCATGTTGCGGATGGCAACTAGTGTCACATGTTTTAATCAATCATAGAATACATACGTTAGATTGACACGAGTATGATGTTATCTTCAAATAAAGATAAATTTAAATTTAAAAATATTTCTATTTAAAGCTCTATTGTTATTACATCCTTACTATAGAACACCTCACTTATTCGATCTTCTAAGCTTTTTTTTGCTCAGCGTGAAAAGTTCCGCCATCTGCAGGATGACTTCGGCTTGGCTAACATGTGGCGTCCTCATTGCTCTACAGTATCGGTTGCGCACATCCGGGACTGAGGGCCCGTATATTTATAAAATAAGATTTTTATTATTGTCATTCTTTATGAAAATTTTGGTTGTTTTACGAAATAGGGAAAAAAGATTGTGCTTGTCCCTTACTTTACTTTACTTTACTTTACTTTACATTGTTTATTACGAAGACGCGTACTGAATGCACTCACAAGGGAGCTCTCACGATATGAAAATGACACTCACGCTAGTACCTTATTATTATATTGGTATAATCTTGTTTACATTGCTGTTTGTTTGCAGATTAATTCTGAGTTAATTAGAATGCGGAACATAACGCCACAAACCACATCGTGTAGTCAGACATATCTGGGGCGCTCAATGATGACTTTATTTTATATATTTCAATTGTTATGTACTTATATATCAATTTTATTTACTATTTTCATGCCAATATTCACATGTAACTTAATGGAGATTCAAATATAATAAGCAGTTTTTGCAGTGGTTTTATATGCAGGGGCTAAAAGTGCCAATAGCAATAAATACGATGAGCAGGTAAAATCTTCAGATTAATAGAAAAGAATTCATCTTGTATGCCTTAACAAAGAAAACACAATACATTTTTTTCATAATAAAATAAATACAAAGGGTGGTTGCAGGTAAGATGATCATTCTGGCTCTGTTCAAACGACCCAAAAAGTATAAATGTGTGAAAGAGAGGAAAATTTAAGAAACACAAATAGGTACGTCGAGTGAAAGAGACAGATTCAACCGGCTTGGCAAGTAAACTAACGAGAACTGTGCCTGTGCGCTGCTTCAATATTATTAAAAACCAACTTTACTGGCCTGATGCAGCAAGAATAGAAAAAAAGGCATTTATAGTATATTTTTTTATATTGTAACCGATTTCAAAACATGAAGTTATGAGTTTGACGTGTACAAGTAATTTAAGTGCTTCCAAGCACATGTGATAAATTTCATAGGCGTATTAATATTTGCATGTTTGTCCATAAAATTCTCGAAATTTGTGTATTTGTCGAGGTAATCTAAGATTTAAATCACTTATATCGCAACTTAGGTAACTGCTCAAGTTTCATAAAAATATTTTTCAGTTTAATTCTTCAAATGATTCGTTAGTATAGTACTCATTCACTCATTCAAGTAATTTTCAACCATATAAGACTAGTTAACACCTTAAAATGATGAAAAAACTATGAAAGTTTACACTAAAGAAATTCAACTTTTTGACAGTTATTATAATTATATTTACGCGAGAGAGTACTTAACGTTAAGGCACCGTTTTCCACTTGCCGTCTAAATTCAGTCATTATTATTTAATATTATTAATTAGTTAGATGTTTTTAATATAACATGTTCTTGTATTGTTAAATAGGATTATTCCTACGATACCGTTTTGCTGTGTTTCCGAGTAGCCTTAGTAATGCGTGACGGGAAACAATCTAGAGCAGAGTGGGTTAGTTATAATCTCATTAATTCAGAACGAACTTTATTTTATGTTGCTATTTACTTAGTTCTCGAAAATATTTAGCGTATTTAAAATAATATCGATTATGAATAAAATATTAAATTAACTTAATAAGCTATATATTATAACAATATTTAAATCGTAGGCGCCAACATAAAATGTTAATGAATACCCAAATTACTGCAATG
This sequence comes from Dione juno, assembly GCA_037127375.1. NCBI lineage: Eukaryota > Metazoa > Arthropoda > Insecta > Lepidoptera > Nymphalidae > Dione > Dione juno. The sequence goes on along the minus strand of JAXRJS010000014.1, from coordinate 7,714,338 downwards.
GAATTCCACTAAACACCACAATTATAAACTGAAGACTAGCATGGATACACAGGGGAGGCTTACCTTGATCAATGGACGGCGATAAGCTCTTAAAAAATGGATAAAGATCGTCACAAATGTACTTTAAAGAAGTAAGAAAATATTAAATATCTTTGTAATGTGATATTTAACAAAAGAAATAGAAGAAATAATTATGTATTTTTAGTATTTTTTGCAATAAAAGCCAAATTTCAGCAATTTTGTTTAGTTTTAACAATTCCAAAAAATCTTAAGTTCTATAATTATTTGTATGCACAAAAAAATCCATTTTCACTGGATATACGATAACGCAAAAACGCGACGCGACAAGTAATATCTTCATTTATGCCTTCTGGTATATATATCGTCTGGTATTGGTTATACTTTTGTAGTCCATATTAATTGTGGCTTATATCTATGTTAGGTAAGAGCATTTTTTAAAAATATTTTACTATATTTAGATCTTGATAGTTTCAGTAAGTTTGATACAAAGCCTACTTTATAAAGTACAACTGAATAAGGTGCAATTCGAGACATTGTGAGGGTTCCCGCATAGTCCCACGCTCTCGCTTCGCTACGTGCTCGCAGTGCTACTTGTAACGGTCGCTGACTCGTTCATTGTCAACCAAAGCACGTGTGAGCGAGTGTTAACCAAGAACAAAGACACATTAGTATGAGACGGAAATTTAAAAAATGGTCGTCTCCAAACCCAATAAGTATTCAGACTTACATAGCTACTCAAAGTACTAAAGTTTAGAAAATTTGAAGGCTTCATTATTAATTCTGTACATGCCTAATATACATAAAGTTGAGCTCCTAAAGTCGGTTTACATACACTATATCTTTAATTTGTTACATAGCATTCCTTTTATATATGTATGTATATTTATATATTATTGGTTTGGGTATGGTTACATGCTTACATGCTCTATCTACAACGCCTTGCACCATGTCTTATGGTGGTAAACTTTTGTATTGTAAGTCATTGTAGAGAGAGTTGTTAGAGTTTATAATATAATAAGAATCAACACTACACAATCAACGCGCTCGCTCGCAGCACCGGTTATAACACTTCATTTGATCTCTCCCGCCTAAAATCGTAACAGAATAAAACAGACTTAAACGAAAGTAATAACGATAGTAATAACGATAGTATAACGATAGTATAACGATAGTATAAGTATTTTGTTGAGGCTCATGAAAAAAAAAATTAAATATGTAATGTATTTGAATGTGAAATATATTTTGTTTGTTACAGTAAAATAATAAATCTCAGCAATCGTTTTAAATCTAACCCAGAGAAATCATTAGTTATAGAAATTATAATTATAAAGAATATTGATAATATATAATTTTTGTGCTGACACAAATGTAATGAATGTGTTTTCATGTTTATATCTTATTTTCATAGAAAATTATTATGTTGTTTTGTAAGATGTTATCGGTTACATACTCATTGTGTGACGTTCATATAAAAATCGTCCTTGCAATTATATACCAAATGGTCGTAGTACGTTTCTTTGCTAGTTTAACCAGTTAGTAAGTAATAGACAATATGAAGTATATGATATTATAATTGTACACATTTTTATTTTATAATATTAAATAGCTATTCGAATATAATTATTATAGTCTTAAAATAAATAGATGTTTTCATTTTTCTTCGTTTTATTGTATTATTATTATTGTGTTCTTATTATTATTGTAAAACCTTAAATGTCAATTATTTTAAATATTATATATAGAGAATTTTGTTAAAAAAATTTCTGTTAATAATTTACATCAGCTGCATAGAATTTACATACTTTCTTATGCACCTTTGTAGTTGAAATAAGAAAATAAATCTGTTCCTTTACGACAGTTAAAAATAAACCTAACGAAGGATATATGGATATATCGAGATCGGAATTTAAGAGTCAAGTAAGAGCAACAAACAACACGAGAGTTTATAGCAAACATCTACTTATATACTTTACATGTATATTTGCAGATAATAAATAAAATGAGATTTAATTGAACTGCCTTTGTATATTAATAGTAATAGCTAGATGTTTTGGTCTTTTATTTCGTATGCCGCGTAAGGTAAGGGAAGTAACAAATAAATAGTGAAAATCCCATTGCTTTTACAATTCAAATTAATTCAATCAAGATATGGGTACTCCAAATACGTTACACTAGCAAAGTTAGCTCATACCAAGTAAGTCACCACTCATCGGCCAACTCGTTACTTGTAATTAAATATACACACTTCGGTCTTGTTGTTGTTGTTAAATATACACACTTTGGTGTAAAATTACCAGGGTGCTAGGACTAGCACAAGAACTTATCACTATCACACTAAAGAACAGAATAATCTCATATTGTGTGATTGCTACCATTAATGACTTATCCTGAGATCTGTAGTCATTGTAATACTGATCTTAATGTAGTACAGAGTAATCAGTTTATGTGCCCCCTTGAAGGCTTTTACTTTGTTGATAGTATGGTAAGTATTAAAGTAGAACTATTAAATAGTGCACTGCTGCTCTGCTCCCGCATGATGTAAAGGACAATTTAAATATTGATAAAATGTACAACGTATATAACTTATTTAATTGGATAATCTAAATATTAAAATTAACGTAAATAAATACCATTGCTTTTGGCAAGCGAAAAGGAGCTGTCCTTTTATACGAAATTAGGAGGCACGTCGCGATTATGACATCGTATAGCTAGTCTGGATTTACTAAAATACTGTATAGTGTTATACAATATTTAGTATAGTATCTCCTACGTATACAAATAATCTTGGACGTTTTACTAGTATAAACAAGGGAGTAGTTATTTAAATTAAAAAAATGTTTTGTGTCAGGTCTTGGAATAAGGATACATTTAATTTTGTAAATACAAATGATGTCTAGAAATTTTTTTTATCCACCTTTTTTGCTGGTTATATATATATATATATATATATATATATATATATATATATATATATATATATATATATATATATATATATATATATATATATATATATATATATATATATATATATATATATATATATATATATATATATATATATATATATATATACATATATATATATATATACATATATATATATGTATATATATATATATATATATATATATATATATATATATATATATATATATATATATATATATATATATATATATAGGATTGGCAATTTATATAATTATATTGCTAATTCTTAACGAAGAAAAATTATTTATAGTCCAAACAGGCATGCTTAGTATACTTTATTTATATAACTTTATTAAGCATAAGCATATTTTTTTGTTGTTTTAACGACGATTTCATGTTGTATTATCTTTAGAAAATTCTCCTAAAGATTAATTATAAAAGTTAAAATGGTTTCAAAAATCCTTTTTTAATACATATATACATGTAATATTCATAAAAGCTTGAATATTTTATTTTTGAGCTACGAGCTCTTACTGATCAAATCTGTTGTGTGTGTAACGATACTAATATTATAAAACCAAAAGTTTGATACCTAAAAAGCACTAATCTCGGTAACTGCTAGTTCGAATTCATTAGTTTTATGTTGGTTACTCCATTAATCGAGCAAAGCTATAAGAATCACGTTAATCGTTACGATTGTGTGATCGTAACCACTAAGTTTACACACTGTACCTGGGTTCAATTTTCTCGAACACTTCGGAAGTTTCATTTGTCATACACAATTCTTAGTAACTCCATTCAACTATAAAACAAGTCTTTCGCGTTAATGTTTTTTTTTTATTTTAATGCAATCAACTTAGTCTCTATCTATTTAGTTAACGGTGTCAGCTAAGCTATGCTGGGTCCATTAGCAAGTTTCTATTTACCGCGGCTATCGATACGGCGCACGCGACCTGCGAGTATGTCATTGACCGCTGAGCATCCTACTAACTGTTGCGTAGTTCCTCTTTCAAATTCATTTACCCGATTTTTATTGTGTACAAATGAGTTGTGATTGGTCCAGTAATCAGTTTGATACCCTATTTGATCTCTGTTGTGTTTGTTACCAATTCATTAATCGCTTCTATGGGCCGTGCTCGAAAGTAACAAATGTAGATACTTAATTCATCGAAAAAGTATATGCTTGTGTGTAATTCATAAATTAGGAACTACATTTGTTATCGAATAACGTGTATTGATTATTAATAATGTATAATGTTAAAGGGGTTAAATACCTTTAATAAAATATAAAAATGTGTAGTGCATTTTTAGGAATAAACATACATTTACAGTAAAATTTTAGTTGCAACCCTGCATTTTGTCTGCGTGCACTTAAAGATTCTTGCCTTCTCAATTCCATTTACTAATTTCACAGTAGATGTTCCCGTCGATTGTTATTTTTTACGACTTAGTGAACTGAATAGCAGGTAGGCAATGAAAACCTTGTGCCTAGTGATATCGGTTTTTGCTTTTCAACCAAATTCGAGACGTTGTGTGTTGACGTATGAACACATACGCTCATACCATGGCAGTTATTTTATTTTTATTTGTCACTAAAATAGCAGATGTTCCAGGTCTTAAATTTTCATCTGTCAACGTAAAATGCCTAATATGTTTATTTTGTCGAGTGTTTCCACATAGACACTATTTTTATTGTTTTATTTAGTATAGATAGAAAAATCATTTTTTAGATTATAGTATTATAATCTATTATATTAAATTGTAAGAGATTTTTGTGCTTATTTTCTTGCTGTTTAAGTGAACTTTCTATTGTCTTAGCTTCGTTTATTGTGAGGAGACTTCTGAAAACTGACTCGAATGTATTGATGTAACTACTTCGCTTTGTTATGTGCTTTGTTACATGTTTGTTATTGTAAAACCTACTGAAGCTCAGGTGTAACAATATTTTCAAATTAAAAAGAAATAATTTCAAAGGTGATTCAATAATCTTATGTATATATATATATATATATATATATATATATATATATATATATATATATATATATATATATATATATATATATATCTATATATATATATATATATATATATATATATATATATCTTAATTATGTAACAAAATCGGTCAAGTGCTAGTAATATTCGCGCACCGAGAATTCTTTTCCTATTTCAAGATTGTAGGTACTCCGCTGAGGAAAGTACTACTTATAAAAATTGACAAACTGACATTTTAATTCAGTCATTTTGTATGAAACTACAAATATAAGTTTATAATGGTTTTCTCTGCGTTAAACTAATAAATTATCTAATTTGAAATTTTATCCTTTATATTTACTGTAAGTCTTGTTTTCCGTCAAATTTCTTAAGTCTAGGTCAATGAAATACAACTGATAAGAGTCGACAAACTTAAGTTTGCGGTCGCATGCACTCATTTTGTATAAATGAGAATTTTTTGGAGTTTTATCTTTGGTTGTACTATAAGTTCTAACTTATTGGCCAATTTTATAACTCTACGACGACGGGAAGTACTACCCTGTAGGTCTTGATTACGCGGCGATTTCATATAAAACGCAAAAAAAAATATCATAAACACTCATATCTTTTGATTGCATAAAAGTATGAGGTTTTATGCTATTTTCAGTTTACTGGGTATTTTATAATTCTAATTGACACTGATTCTAAATGTTAAAGAAATATATATCCTCTACATTAAAAAAATCATCTAAATCCATCTAGCAGTTCAAGAGATTAGCCTGTACAAACAAATTAGATTCGTTGTCTTTAACTACTCTTTATCGTCCCAAATTTTTTTTTTTTGCGAATATATGCAATGCAAAAACATTACTGTTTTATTTTAGCATCTACATACGTATTAGGTACCTATTAGCAAATACATTAATATTTTTCTGTGGTTTTATTTATTTTATTAAATAGGCGACAAAGTAGAAGAGCACTGTGTCTTACCCTGCTAAATGCTGGTGTGTAAAGATAAAAATAGTTTATATTACAAAGGGTATCGATCCTTGGTGTGTTCAAGGTTAACTAATTATAATTGTATGTATAAAAACTAACTAGAACTATTCTTGTTGCAGTTTTTAGGCATGTTTACTGCAGCGACGAGCAGCACGATGCTCAAGAAGGCGACGATGTGACTATGCAATGCCGGTTCTCGCTAGACCCGGTTGTTGGCGAGTCACTCACATACTATTGGGTGCGGAGTACGGTTAGCGGACACGACAACGTTGCTATTGGCAACATTCCTTTAGAGACTAACTACCAGTAAGTAGACCCAATTACACACAAAGGCCCCATAGTTAAAATAACTAAACTGCAACTTGAAAAAAACGACTAGCCGGTTACTTAACATAAATTTTTAAATGTAAATGAATATGCAAGTATATTATAGATCGTGCTGTAGCATTGTTTTTTAATATAAAGGCTAAATTATATGCATTATTCAATGCAAAATCAAATACAGCGTTTTTATAATATAACAGTATTAAAATACTGTTACGCATTGAATTCGAAATAGAAAATATAATTTTGTGTATATAAATAAATTTAAAATGATAACTATGAACATTCAGTTGAGATTCAGAACGGTGAATTCGATGCGTAAAAGAATGCATTGAAAGTTTAAAATAGCGTAGGTGTGTTGATTCACAATGTGTTAAATTAAATATTAACAAAAATATACATATATAATATAATATTTGCTGTATTTAGATAGATACCACTTGCATTAAGTATATAATATGAAAAATCGCGATAAATTAGCGATGGACCTGTTCGTTAATTTATAATTATATTTTAATTTATGAATTACGTCATATACATTTATGATATTCTGATAGAGCCAGACTTTACTTAACGTTAAAAAAAATAAAAAATATATTTATGATTTCAATATTTCTGCCAAAAGTAATTTTGACGAACTAATGAATTCTTTCGTGTTGTTAAATATTCATTTTTTTCCTAAATGCTTGTTACGAGCTCCTGATAACAGTTTAGCAAAATCATTTCCATATTTTTTTATTGATAGCAAAATTTAAATATATTAGCATTTTAATGACCATATGACCACGCTAAATAGAAATATAATCTGTTCTTAATTATGGTATATTAACAAAATCTTAGCATACCTAAACCAGTAATTTTTACAACTTGTTAATATATAAGTAATAAATACTAATATTAAGATTTCTATTTATACTATTACTTGTTTTACAGAATCAATTATGCTCCATCAGAGGGTCGTTATGATCTTATGGTATCAAATGTAACGTATGAACGGGATAACGGCCGATTTGAATGCCGAATTAAAGCGGGAGGATCAGGGAGGACTTTACATTCACAGGGCCACAATTTAGTAGTTCTCATACAGCCCCAGCCGCCTGTGCTTAAGTCTGGACCGCGTGCTCAGGCACAAGAGGGCTGGCCATTAAACTTAACGTGCTCAAGTTCTGGTGGTTCTCCAAATCCAACTATAAAGTGAGTAGACACATATATTCAAAATAAAAGACCATACATTTGGTACATTTCAGTAAAAAAATAAATATGTTTCTGTAATTTAATATCATAATATACTATAAGAAACATGCTGCTTAATATGTGTAATAATGCTTACCTATATCATTGTGTATTTTTTTATTAAATGGTCTTGTATCAATAAAATTAATGAGATAAATGAATGCTTACGTAAAAATATTAATAAAGTATGAACTATATTAAGACATAATAATGTGTTTATAAAGCTATTTCTGAAGTTACGTTGCGAGCGTTCCAATTATATAAGTATAACATAGTATAAATATTGGAACATTGCAATCGGTTATTCCTCCCCTAATTTTGGCAAAAAAATCGCAGCGCTGGATTCCACATTCACCCGTCATATGTAATGTCTCTAGAACTGATGGAAAACGGAGAACGGTTTGTCTTGATGTTATGTTAAGAAAATAATTGATATGTCCGAATTTGAATCGTTTTCAACTCGTTAAAAATATTAGTCTTACAACAACATATACAACATTGTACAAGTATTACATCAAAGTAAGTGAAGCAATATTCACGCAAGTGTATATAAAAGCAACACTCTATTTATTGCATGGAAAATATGTTTACGTAAGCTGAAGCTTCAGATATGCTGTAAATGTTAATAGATGTTCCACTGCCTTGTGCTAGCAGTGTACAATTTTTGATAGATACACTTTTGTGCTTTTATGTATTGAAAATTATAAGTTGACAATGGCATTTTATTTACTAGGTGGTATCGAGATGGATCGATACAGGCATTGGAAGCTGAAATAATACCTGGCAAGACACGTGCGGAGCCTACGGTGGCTTTACTGACACTCGAGCCACGCCGCGACGACGACGGTGCGACATTCCGCTGCGTGGTACGTAACCGCGCCATGCGTGAGGGACAGCAGTTAGAAGCGACCGTAGAATTGAGTGTGAATTGTGAGTATATATATACATACACTGATTACAAACACCTTAGAGAGCAAATAGCGACTGCACTTATTTACATTGCTGTACTTAAAAAAAAATTGCGAGTACCTTTAAATATTTCGTAGAAAATAAATATTTTATATAAAATGAAAAAATATAGCTTTACTTATTAATTTATGAAATATAAAGGTCAAAGAGCTGTTTGTTTTTGCCGTTCAGTGTAGACTGTAGTATGGAGAAAGCGCGGTCTTGGCCGACGTCATCGAACACGTGTAGCCCAAAAACTGTCGAAAGAGAAGGGATGTGTGATGTGTCACTTTCTGATCATGTAGTAAGAGGAATTTTTGGCAGTCATTAATGAAATTATTGCGAAATAGTCAATCTTATTGCTTTGACTCATAATATTCTGCCTTATATTTTGCTTTATAATTTCAATGACTAAACCATTCATAATCAATTTACTCGTATTTACTCTATTAGCGAAGTCTTAGAATAATATGACAAATGCGTAATCAATACCTAAAATTTAATAATATCTTTTCCAAGTTTTGGTGCTAAATTATATTTTACTGAACAATCATTAAATCGAAAGCACGTACATTTCATAATTATAATTTTAAGTATGAAACAAGTTTTAGTTGGCTGATCCAGTTTATTCACACTGGTATGATAGGCTAGCGTGACCGTGAAGTAAGATGAACACAGATGGCGCCCACACTCGTACATATTAAGTCCTTATTTAAATATACATACTACATATTAATGCGACAAGGTGGTTTAAATTTATATATAGTTTATTATTTATATATAGTAGTGTATATAGATATAGTCTAAAATAAGAATAACAGTAAATTCTTTGTCATAGGGAAATAACTAAAAGCTTTTTGTTTATGACACGTCTCACATTTTAAGCGCCCGAGGTAACTCTGATCGCAGGTACACTGGTACAATGGGTTACATCGAAAATATTAAGGAGAGCCTTTAGCTTTCCTCGATAAATGGCCAATATAATACAAAAAAGTCAATTTAAAGTAGTAGTTCCTAAAATTAATTAAATATTACTTAATATGCTTAATTTTTTTAAGTTACTACGTTTAACTACTTTGTTAGTGTTAATTAGGTTATTTCTAGTAGTTCTAGTAGGTAGGCAAGTCATGATATTAATAAAAAATATTATTGAAGTTGTATGCTGGTTAATTGAAGAGTCGAGGGCTGCATAGTATGTAGGTTACGTGGGGCGTTATCGATCGGTTAGTATTAAAATTAAGTTGAGACATAATCTTACTTGTAGATTAGAATTTAGAGATCTCTTTTGAGAAATTAAGATATTTTCTATGCATCGAATTTAGGTGGCAAAACAATAGATTTTCATATACTTCTGTCGAGGGTGTCACCAGGAGTCCCTGAGAATATCTCTATGAATTCTCTAAATTATTTTTATATCTATAAATTAATTTGAATGAATTATTTTTTTATTTATTATTTTAATATTTGTGTAGAGACCGTCGTAGCGGAGGGGGATAGCCTCTCACTGGGAACACAATGGTTGTTGGTTCGATTCGCGCTATCCACATAACTTCATTTTCTCGCTTCGTTAAACAAAACGCGGCGTTGAGTTTCTCCACTTAATGCCTCGAAGAATGGGTTACGTAGGAATACGCTCCGTAGGAACACAGTGACTTAACACTTTTTGCTTTGGTTCCCTGGTATATGGTAAAAAATGTGAAGCTGCAAAAGTAATTTGGATGTTAAAATTATGAACAAAAAAGCAATTATAAGTATTTGAAAAGAAATTAACAAAACACGCATGTGCAATATTTTATACTTTATGAAATAGTGGCGTGTGGAGACCTAGGTAACTAGAATGCCAAATTAGGATAGTCTGTAGTCTGCAAGGCATGTAAGGAAATGAGGAGTTTTGTTTGTGCTCCATTTGCTGCGAGAAAAGCAAATATTCCGCAAAAAGGTTCCCTCATAAAAGTCAACATGCTTCAAGAAGTACTAGTCTTGATAACTTTTTGTATATAGTATGTACGTACTATGTACATACATAACCGAAACTTGAGATACTCATGTACTTAAGACATTTAGTCTAGTCTAGTGATGTTTACATCAAGAAAACAAAGTAGTAGTTCTCTCTACAAATTATTACAAGCTAAGAAAAATAAGTAAAAGTAAATAAAATACGTTTTAATATAATTTGAAATTATCTACCTGTGTGTATGTGAAATGTAAAAAAAATTGCAATGTGTATGTGGAGGACGACAAGTTCGTACGACGAAAGTTACGGTATTCTTTCCAGCTCGCGTCGATGGCAGGTGCAACGTGACCGAAATGACTTAAAAAAGGATACCGATTGACGAAGCTACCGACCCAGTTGCATTGTAGAGACGAAATTATCAAGTTTCTTAGCGCAACAATATAAATGAGTTTACACAAAGAAGTCTTTATGTTGACGTTTAATTTTTTTAATGTATTAAAATTTCTCTGAAGCAATACTTAACTCAGTATATTGTAAGTAAATAAATATAATATTGAGTATTTTAATGCAATAAGCTTAAAATAGATACTACTGGAATTAATTATTTAGGTTCACAGATTATTTAGATGGCTTCTTTGGTTCCTTTTTAATTTTAAACGCATATATTTAGCTTGAGTCATTCGTTAAAATCTGATTATTAAAATGTTACCATATAAAACACATATAAAAAAAATCGAGATGTTTTAAAAATTAAACATTGATTGCGTTTTTTAGTATGTGAAATTATATTTTTGTCGTCTGTGGTCATAGGTAACTAACTAAGGTGGTATTCGTCAGCCTTTTGACACAAACGAACGCCAACAATTTCTGGTTTATATATATATATATATATATATATATATATATTATATATATATAATATATATATATATATATATATATATATATATATATATATATATATATATATATATATATATATATATATATATATATATATATATATATATATATATATATATAATCATGAATTTTACAAACTATACCATGACATACAAAACGATTAAGTTGAAAGTCTGCCCAATCATTCGCTGCTGTCTCAGGGGATAATATATTAATTCTAATGCATATCAAGGGCAATTTTAATCTACTTTAAATACCTAACTATTTATTTCTATTACTAAAGTATTTAATCATATAAAGAATTATAAAGAAAAGTTTTAAAATGAATAATGAATAGATATTTGGTACATACGAGTATATAAAAATTACATATTTTTGTTGATATTTATTAACAGCAATTACGATTGATGATGTATCTTATCAAGAAAAAGATGCATATTGTAAACAGTAGAGTAGAGTCCAAGCAAGCAAAACTGCTTGAAGGGGCACTAGTACAATGTTATGTTATTGCAGTAATCGCTAGAGAACGACTATATATATGTTCACAACTATCTTATTTCTAAACACAAATACGCCTATATAAGCTGGGATGAAGCTTGTAATGAGAATGTTTATATCATTCGTTGAGTTCTGCCATAGAAGTTTCATAATAGTGCTAGAGAAAATATTTATCTCTGGCAATTCAGTGCTTCCTGTACATTCACGTGTAATAACTGCCAGATGCCGGTAATATTTGTAATTGGGTGACCTACATGAAAAACACGAGTCAAGAAGAGTACTGCCGGGTTTAATTCGGACGCGTACTGTAAACAGTAGTTTTAGTTCAGTAAAAGGAAAACCAGAACGTCCGTTTCCTCTGTAGCATGTAAGTAAATTGGTGATAGGTATACAGTGTTCAGTGTATATAGTGTTCTGTATTATAGTGCTGTTCGGTTAGCGCGTGGACTACATGATCACGGCTATTTCATTATTTTTCCATATGCTTTTTACGACATCATATTAAACACTGATATTCTCCGGTTTTATTATATACATGAATGTGACTTTTTTCTATATTAGTGAAAACTGCATTAAAATCCGTATCATAGCTTGAAAGTTTTAAGCTCATATTTTTCGGACGGTACTTTATTTTGGATTGTACAAGTACTTTTAATATTATTATTATAATTTATATATTACATTTATTTTACTTGCAAATTGTAGTTAAAATAAACGACTTAAAAATAATATAAACTCAATTATTTCCTAACCGATTGATATATTGACAAATTGATGTTTTTTTTAAATGTAACATCAAGTTATCATCAAGTCATGTTTTCTTTAAACATACGTAGCTCAGCGGATACTATTATATAAATAATAGTGGATGTTGAAATCATTTTCGTGTTACCGAAACCGATAAATGTTTTAATTGATGGAACAAATTTTCACTCATCGTCTAGTTTCTACGGAAGTCGTAATTATTTATTTATCTAGCCGAATGTAGAACATAACTATTTTACTTGTATAATTATAATTCAGTATATATTGACGAGAGTTTCTTATATTTATTTTTATATATACTGTTACTTAGCATATTTTATTCGTCTTTTTCACAGATTTTCCTCGCGTTGAAATTTGTCCAGTACCAGCATTTCGGACTGAAACGCGCATGGAAGTTTGTCCAGTAGATACCTTTCGAGTTGAAATAGATGGAACTGCTAATATGGAATGTAAAGTTGACGCTAAGCCTAAAGTAAGCGGAGTAAGATGGACCAAAGACGGGAAATATATATCGAATTCTTTCATTCATAAGATCCAAGGCGTTACCATACAAGATGCTGGCAAATACATATGCAACGCCGATAACGGACTAGGACACCAAGGAGAAAATGAAATCTATTTAGACGTCTTATTTCCTCCTAGTGTGACCGTTGACTCTAAAACTTATGAAGCCGAAGAAGGTGGAACTGTTGAAATCCGATGTGAAGTTTCCTCAAACCCGGAACCTATTTCTATTGAATGGACTATGGAGGGCCGAAATGATTTTAGGCAGAAAGGAAACACTTTGTTACTAACCCGAGTCAATGCGGACATGGCAGGAACTTATGTTTGTCGGGCTGTCAATGTTATAGCTTCTAGTGTGGGAGGAAACAAAGTGGAAAAAGCGGGAAGTGCATCTGTTGCCGTGCTTGTGAGACATAAACCTGGTCAGGCTTATATAAGTCCCGATCGTCCTATAGCACAAGAAGGAACCGCGGTAACGTTGACTTGTAGCGCTAAGTCTCCCGGTTGGCCTGCTCCCCAGTTCCGGTGGTTTAGAGAAATTGAAGCAGGTGATGTAAAACCGACTGTTCTCGCTACAGGTAATAAGTATACTATTCCAAGCGCGCACCTCGGTAGCGAGGGGGTTTACCATTGCCAAGCCACAAATGAGCTTGGTCACAGTGAACTTGCCACTGTCAATTTGGAAGTATATCAGCCGCCTCGATTTCAGTCTAAATTGCAGCCTCACATGATTAAAAAAAGTGGAGAAAGAAACTTCTCGCTAACTTGTGTAGCTTTAGGTAAACCTTTACCAAATGTAAAATGGTTTAAGGACAACGCGGAAATACGACCCGACGCCAATTTATACGAAGTTAAAACAGAGATTAACGAGAGTAGGAATGCTGTATTCAACATACAAAGTGTTCTAAGGTTTCGCGGGAAGGCTAGGCCAGAGTTAGACGATTTATTACCTGGTGATAGAGGCTTATATGGCTGCTCTTTTGAAAATGAAGTTAAGAAAGTTGAATCATCCATGCAGCTGCGTATAGAACGTAAGTTTATGTAATCATACTTTTTAATACATAATATTATATTAATGCTTAACACGTTAATGTGTATAAAATACGTTATTTTTTTTTTTTTGTTTTATAATTTTAACGACGCTGTTGTTCCATAGATGAACCGATATCGGTCCACCAGCAGAAGAAAGTTGCTTACGACTTAGTGGAAAATGCAGAAATATCTTGTCGTGTACAAGCTTACCCGAAGCCAGAATTTCAATGGTTCTATAGTAACAACCCGGCCCCGCTACAAATGTCGTCGGATGGTCATTATGAAATCATAACAACGACCGACGAAAACGATTCTTATTTAAGCGTGTTAGTTATAAGGAATATTAAATCACAAGATTATGGCGACTACTTTTGCACTGTAAAGAACTCCCTTGGAAGTATTCGCCCTCAAATAAGACTGCAGCCAAAAGGTGCACCAGAGCCGCCTAGAAACTTGGCAAGTCAAAAAGTTGATGCTAAATATGTGACATTAAAATGGGAGGCAGGCTTTAATGGTGGGCTATCCAGTACTAAGTACTTTGTATGGATACGTCGTATAAAGAGCCCAGCAAGCGGAAGCCAATGTGACGTGAAGCATCCTGAAGACTTCGACTGGAAAGAATACGATTGCGGCCGCTCTAACCCTTGCAATGTGACCGGGCTTGAACAGCATAACTCATACTATTTCAAAGTAAGTACAAATATTGATTTTGTTATTTCATTTCAAGAGCTTCTTATATTTATCACTAGCGAGCCCGCAGCGGCTTCTCCCGTGTGTCGGTTTTGATTGTTTTTGACATTACTTCGAACGTCTATATATATATATATATATATATATATATATATATATATATATATATATATATATATATATATATATACACACATATAAATATATATATGTATATACATATAAATATATGTATATGTATATAAATATATATATATGTATATGTATATAAATATATATATATATATATATATGTATATATATATATATATATATATATATATATATATATATATATATATATATATATATATATATATATATATATATATATATATATATATATATATATATATATATATATATATGTTTTAGTATCGTGTAAAGAATGACTTTATGCACTTGAAAAAAGGCAGTTATTTTGTAGTCACAAACATACACTTTTATATCGGCTACATTTGCTAGAGGTTTTTATATGTTAATATCTATTTTGTATCGCTTTTACCATGATAGTAGGTATTATAGAGCTATCTCACAATGCATTTACAAAAGACTTTTCAATGTGTACAAGGCTATTTAATGTTTTTCTTTTTATTAATGCCTACCAGCAGGTGACATATGCATTTAAGGTAAACGTTTACTATAAAATTTTTTCGCGGTACACTTATTGATTACACCATATGTATATTGATAATCTAATTTTAGGTAAAAGCAGTTAACACGAAAGGTCAAAGTAATTACTCAAACGAAATATCTGTGACTACAAAAGTCCATGAAATCGTTCCTCCCAATGACGTGACGTTTGATCCGACCGAAGTAACCATTAGTTTTAACGTTGGAGCCACGTGCTTACCTCTTGTAGGAGTCATCGAAAGATCAACAGGGCCAAACGATTGGCAGGTAAGATTCACAGCAGCTTCAATTTATTTGTAACAATAAGCAAACACACAGTATGATTACGTTGGTAAAATATCAAAAGCGTTTTACTTAAAAACTAGTTTTTGATACTATATTGGAAAACAATGTAAAAATGTCAGTTGTCATTCAACAGTTCAAGATGCATTCAATGTGAACAACTTTTGAAATGTATACAAGCAAGACCAACTATGTGTTTTTGTTATTATTAATAAATTTGGAGGTCAGACATAAGACACTAAAATATAACTAACATTCTTCTTCATTTTAATATTGCACAATGATTTGTTATTTGCCCGTTTTACGTTTATTAAATTACAAAGAATTTTTAAATATTTTAGTTTAAAAAAAAATTACAAAAATTGTAATTTCCTGTTTATATTCCGGTAGTATTATGTTGGTAATTTATCTAAATATGTTCTATTTGTCTAAAAAAAGTCAAATATTATTAAAATTATCTTGGTATAAATTTTGTTAACTTGACGCTTTATCTTACGTATGTGGGTAAGTCGAGAAAATGGTGTTAAGACACTCCGTTCTCCACACTCTTTTATATTCACAGGTTATAGAAACGATGCCCTTACGCCTATCCGGCGTCTCTTCCAACACTCAATCGACCAAGCTGGAGGCACCGCGACAAGGCCGCGCGGGAACCCCGGACTTCGCCCGCGAGGCGTCCTATCCGCAACTACGGGTCAAGTTGTGCTTGCAAAATAATCATGATGTCTGTAGCGATTATGTTGGCGCTCAGAGTAAGTATTGACAAAAAAGTATCATAATCATAAAATATTATATAAATAGTTTATTTTTTATATAGGATGTCAAAACATAATAACAACCATATTGAATATATGGAACTGAATAATTTATAATATACCTATAACATGTATATACATGTATATATAATATAGTATTTATTTTCAGTTGGTACATCGTATGCAAGTGCATCTGCAAGTGAAACAATAAAAACTTATACGATATTTGCATCTGTTGCGGGAGCAGGATTGTTGCTAGCGTTCATCGCGGCCCTTGTCGCATATATGGCGTGTAAACGTAACGCCAAGAGAAAGTGTAAACGAAGGGATTCGATTAAATCTCAAATACGTTCTCCTCCAAGTCTAGCACCGCCGCCATATTATTCATGCTCAGGGCTGGAAAACAAGGCTCTAGAAAATTCCATGGATATACCTTTAACAAAAGAAGACTCTAAAAGTGCAGTATACGAGACACAAGGTGGTTACGGATATCACATCGCCCGTCACGTGCCGCCGCTCGCCGGACAGAACATGACTAATTCTGATTGTAAGTGGTTATTTTTACAATATATATATATATATATATATATATATATATATATATATATATATATATATATATATATATATATATATATATTTATTAGTTACCGTATTAATGTAATGTATTAACTCAATGGGACATTTAGAAAAAGTTCCTAATAGACGTATATTCTCACCGCCCAGTAGTTTGTAGAAGAACATTATATAGATAATATATTTAATTTAAGAACGTTGCTTGCTAAAACGACTGTAAGCTATAACCATGAAATATTTTTCATGGGATTCACAGTAGAAGTAGAGTTGCTATTATCGTTTTTAGAGATCAATGTTGCACATTTAACACATTTCGCTCTTTTTCGATGTTGCGATACTGTCTGTATATATTGAAAATATATATAAGAAATATTTTCGTTGGTATCTTGTAAATACATAATTTGGGCAATGTTTTACTCTATTATATCATTCCAATTAAGTTTTTATTTTTGTTGTAATTAAAAAGAAAACTAAATGGAAAAGCAATTTAATTAATTATATAAAAATTTCTTCTCATGCACGCTCGAAGGACTAGCCAGTAGTGACATCATAGACGGTAACACTGTATCATATACTGTAACAATCGTTTTGCATTTTAGACCTTTAGTGTGTAAGAGTGTTGTTAAATTGAATTCCCATACAACAGGGGCTAACATGGGGTACTCTGAGAACAGTTACGCGAACAGTAATAACGGCGGCAGTGTCAACTCGCACGACTCCATGTGGCATATGAAGCTAGCTGTAGCTAACAACAACCCACCGGGCATCCCGACTCATCAGATGATGGACCATCATCAAGGCAACATGGGGTGAGTGCTGTGAACTAAATAATTAAAATCGTATAATTATCAATACTTAAGTCTTGTATTACTTTTGCAGTGCTTTCAAGTAGTGTAAAAAAATGTTGATGTTCTTTATCTGTATTTTTCATTAAGTAGCTGTTCTCATCCAAATTTCATACCAGGTTGTACATACGATACAAAACCACTTAATAATTTTAGTAACAGGTTTGAATTTGTCATTTTATTTTGTGAACATATCATGCGCCCTATATAAATTAAACTAAAAAAATCAACACTGAAACATTAAAACACTTATTACACAAATCTATGCAAGTTAAAGTCAAAGCATTTTCTTATTTTATAAATGTCAAAACAAATAAAATAAATTTCCCGTTATAAATCCATCCTTTGGTTAAACTTACACTGCTTTAGTGTGGCAACTACTACACTACACGATTTCTATAGTGTGCCCGTTGTGTCTAAGGCCGTGGCAGGCCCCTGGAAATCTTAATACATGCTTATGAGCACATTGAAGTGTATTTAATCTATAATGGGTGGCAGGTACGACCTGATACCCCACGGCGGGTACGGCACGATGGACGACTACGCGCCGTTCCCGCCACTACCGCACGGCTCGCACGCCGCGCCTCCCCTCTCCGATTACGGGATGAGGAACTCGCAGAACCCTTCCAGACAAGACTATTGTTCAGATTCTTACGCTTCTGTTCACAAACCGAAGAAACGTATGGATCAACATATTGGTGAGCTCTTATTTTAGTATTCTTGTTTGATATATTTATTACTAGTTTTTGTGTTTTCGTCCGCGTTGTATTCATTATACATTCTAACTGCCTGACGGCAGCTGTTTACTGTCTCTACTTGTTAATTTATTCCTTACTGAGCTTGAGTGATAGCGAAGTGTCTAAGGTATGTGCTAGGTTCCCTCTACCTATTGTGTTAGAGTACGAGATGGTAAGAATACTGAAGTTAAATAAAAGATTGAATGAAAGAAAGAAAGTTGACAGCATGATATGCATATGTGTCTAACATTGGCGTGTGCCGCTGACTCCGCGCAGAGTCTCCGTACCACGAGGTGAGCGGGCTGGAGGCGGGCGAGGACAAGCCGCCGCACCTGTCGCTGGGCTACGACGAGTCGCTGGAGTCCGGCTACTCCACGCCCAACTCGCGCGGCCGCCGCGTGCTGCGGGAGATCATCGTGTGAACACTAGACGGTTGAGCTCTACTGCGACTCTTCTACTTCTTGGTAGACACTGCCAGTCGTTGGATACGACGATTGCTAACTACATCACCTGTACGATTCGCTGGAACCTAATACTCTTCTATTTAAACTTGTAATATGAATTGCTTGAACGAATTTCATACAGATCCAATTTAAGAAACTGTTTTCCCCGTTTGTTATTACGTTGGTAATTGGTTATACACATATTAATAATTTTTAATTTTCTCATTGTATTTTCGAGCTTTATGTTTAATCAATTAACGTGTAATGAATTAAAATATGAATTTTAAAACATCGAAATAATTTTCGCTTCTTTTGGTCTTTATCACTTTAAATTTGTTGTCTTATCATCAATGATGTATGATTTTGACTTTTTGATATTTTAATGTTGCAACAAACGAAGGAGACTGACTTAAAATGTATTAATAAATTATTGTAAGCCTAAATGTTACTCACTAAATGCCATAAAGAAATAAGTACGCGACATTAGGTTAATTATCGGTTATCAACTATCGGTGTTCTTGAAGTTAGGGACTTAAGTGGTCAATCACTTTACATAATATTCGTACTTACTTTTTATATCACAATGATCTCTTTCATGTAATAAAATAAATTCAGCATTTGATTTTATATTCGAAGTATGTTACTTGTTCTATGATTTTTTTTTATTTTAATAAATCTATATAATCTCTATATAATCTATATAATGAAATTTAAATAATCATCGACTTATTGGTAAAATTGTATGGAATTAGTCTCTTTTGTAAGAGTAATTTAGCTAACTCTAGATCGGAATATCTGGTCCAATCGGTTAAATAAATTAATCATCGCTGTTTTTGTAAATGTTTTAAAATGTTCTTATTAATACTTATCACACTACTCCTTCTAGCTTTAAACTGCATTGCTCTTGAAATATTTAGGTAATATTTATGTATTTTAAAATATTTGACGTTAAATTACTTAATATTTTTTTCTACTTAGTATTCAATTCTTGCTATATATTAATGGTGTTAAATAGCGGTACCATTTTGGCACCTCGGGGACCTGGAGCACATATGAATTTGGGGCCCAGATAAAAATGAACAAGAAACAAATTGCATAACGAATTCAAAACAGGCCATTCGGGGCCCCCATGAGGTCAGGGGGCCTTTACTTTTGCTCCAAACAAAGTATGACGGTGCTGAATAATTAGTGTATATGAACTGATTAATACTATCTGAGCGACCATAATCTAATGTTAAAATGTTTATTATAAAATCTTATTTAATACCATACAAATATATTTCTTTTACACTTTCATAAATATTTACATCACATTATTCTTGAATTTACCATGATATGTTTATTTGTGTCTCGTTTTTAGTTTTTGACGACCGACCCGCCTAGATTTGCTCTGAGTGTTGAATTTAGTGATTAAGTTGACTTAAATCTTATTGCCTCTAAATAAATGGCATAACATCAATTCTGCATACATTCATGTGGAAACTACTTAATTCTTTTACAAGGTATTTTTTTTATTTTATACAGAATTGACCGACTACCATATATTTTAATTGTAATTTCCTCCTAACGTACTTTATATGTTATAAGTTATTAAATAGCAATTATAATATACTGTTATACATAAAATTAGATGAGTCAAGTCCAAAATATAAATGTTATATGATCAGATGCTCTCTAAGATGATTTCGAAGGTTAATGCAACTACTTATACCAATTCATCGATATTATCTTTATAATTTGTTTTTTTTTTACATTCAGTTCAAAGTCAAAGTGTTCACTTTTTTCCCATAAATGATTTTAGTAACATTTTTAGTACCAGATTCTTTTTGATTAAAGACTGTCTTGAAATATAACGACTTACAATTACTTTAATGTAATTATATTGTACTGTTTTATTCCACCCCTATTTCTATTATTAACATTCATAATCCAGACTAATCCAAATTATGTTAGTGAATAATTATTTTAAAAATGTAAATAAATCAATGTTAATGTACGTCAACGAATTAAGTGTAAGCACTTAGTTTAATAAATTAATATTAAGCAATCATTTTGATTATAGATTTAAGAATTTAACTTTTGCCATATATTTTGTACATTCCCGACTATTTTCATTGTAAATTAAAGTATAAAATCAAGTCGCGTAGTTATATACATATTTGAATATTTTATGTACTTATTGATTTATATTTGTATACATAAGTATAGGAATATGTAAAGAAATATTACAACAATTATACGCGCAAAACGCTAAATGTAGACATACACTTATCATACATTCATTTAGCCAGTGGCAGATTTACCAACAAGTATGGCGGCAATTTTGCGGACCGAGTTTTCTCATTGAAATTAATAAAAAAATGTGTAAGATGGTTTTATCAGATTCTATCTGTAAGACAATCAACAAAACAATGTCTTAAGAAGTCTGTGCTTAACTAAGTAAAACGTTCAAATGAGTTCTCGTGCAATTTTAAGGAAATTATTGGTGTGTTACAATAATTTAGGAATTAATAAATGTAGAGGTAAGGACGGCAATAACTTAACAGCTATACCTAAAAATGTGTAAATCCGCTGCTGTATTCAATTTGCATATAAATACTGTAGTAACAGAATATAAACTATATTATATGTGTATGTATGTTATTTGGTGACCACATAAGTATACTGATTAGGTGCTCATTATTTCAACACATACAAATCATAGCTATATTAATAAGTACTATTGTGTAATAAATAATAAGGAACTATT